>OY755038.1:217648874-218056256 GCA_963576565.1 Aspidapion aeneum | reverse complement strand
ATTTCACGGTGGTGTGGTATACACTCTTTTAAAAGTGATTTCTCTAAAATTTTTATTTAGAATTTGAGGAAGCATTTACAATTCATAATCAAACAGGTTATACTACAGAAGTTGCTTAAAGGGTCCTCCATTAACTTCAATACAAGAATGAAGTCTTCTTACCATTGATTGTCGAACACGCTGAAATATTCCCGGTGTTTGCCTTATTTGATCACACGAATTAACTATCCTTTGTCTTAATTCTTCCTCATTGTTGAGTGGAGTTTGGTAAACCAAAGATTTTAAATGTCCCCAGAGGAAAAAATCTAAGGGATTTAGGTCTGGTGATCTTGGTGGCCATGACTGTGGACGCGCTCGACCAATCCAATGTTGCGACAATGCTAAAATGAGGCGGGGCACCATCATGCATGAACAACATTCCTGCTCTTACTGCCAAAGGGACATTTTCTAAAAGCTCCATTTAATCGCATTGGCAAAAAAATGGGCCCGATAAGGTTGTCATTTACAATACCAACCCATACATTTACTGAGAACTGTTGTTGAAAATTTTCTTCAATTACTGCATGAGGGTTTTCGTTCATAATCGCATTTCTTGAAAAACAGGCATCATCCGTAAATAATATTTGACTTAAAAACCTGGGAGATGCCTCTTGTTGTTGGAGAAACCAAGTGCAATAGTTTAAACGCTGGGGGAAATCAGTAGGTAGCAGAGCTTGAACACGCTGTAGATGGTAAGGGTACAGCTGGTAATCTCGTAAAATTTGCCATACAGTTACGTGATTTATGTCTAATTGACGTGCAATTTTTCTCGTACTTGTACAAGGATTTTGTTCAATTTCATGCAATACCGCTTCTTCTTGCTCCACCGTTCTAAGTACTGCAGGCCTCCCTACAGCATCCCTCCTCTCAAACGTACCTGACTCGCATAACCGTTCATGTATTCTTACAAATGTTTGTCTGTGTGGTAGAATTCGGTTGGGATGTCTCTCTGCATAAATACGTCTTGCCTCTCTTGCATTACCTTGAGCCATCCCATAAACAAAATGCATTTCTGCCATTTCTGCGTTTGTAAACTACACCATTCTATAGCATACGTAACTTTTAGAGCTAATTTATAAATTAATTAACACATTTAATTAGCACGTAAAAAAATGAAACGTACTTATACGATATTGTTTATCGTTGTAATGGGACTTTGTCAAATTTTCGATATTGTTGATTGTTACCATGGGACTTTTGACAGTTTTGTTTTTCTTTCATTCCACGACATTCAATTTTTTCTAAAAAATCGTATTTTTAGTTGTACTGTCTGAAAACTTATAAGAATGACAAAAAAATTACTGCCGTAAAATTAATTTTATTATTTATTATATTAAGGTGTGCACCTAGACGCCACTGGACTTAATAAATTTATTTTAATTTGGACTTTTGCACCTTAACAAAATACCAGTTCCCAATTTCCCCTAAATTTTGTAAACAAAAATTACCCAGAAAAGACTTAGTATTTTTTTAACCGTAAAATGTTTTTTCCAAATAAAATGCTTTTTATTTTTTTATCTGGAAAACCGAGCAAGTAATAAAAATAAGACAAAAGACATAAAAGATGTATTTTTAGTTGGACAATACGCCAAAAATACAAAAATGTCAAAAAAGTCATTGGCGTACACTTTTTTTTAACAAAGTATTTGCTAAGGTCATCCCTGGTACGCCACTGGACTTGCTAATTGCAACTTCTTTAGAGCCAAAGTAGGCCCTTTATACTAGAAATATTTCTGCTAATTTTCAATGAAATCAAGCGAACGATGTTGAAGCTATTTACAAAAAACAATTTTTTTTTTCAAAGTTTAACACCCTGTATCTGGCTGGATATGCATTTTCGGACCTATGCTTATTTAAACTTTTCTTCCTAAAATGGCTCCAGGAATCCCCCCCTGAAGTTTGGCTACATACTTTATTAACACCCTGTATAATATGTTTCTGTTTGTATACAAATTAAAAAATAAAATGTTGCCTAATTATTTAAGTGAAGAGTTAACATTCACACAAAATGTACATAACTATAACACGCAAGCTAGAATGATTTTTATTAACAAAGTATAAAAGGCAACTTTATAGGGGTATAGTCAACCACGGACACCAGGTCTCGCTCAGGGTGGGGCAAAAAAGCGAAAAAATATACAATTAAATATTTATTTCCTCTTTAATTCTCGTATTACTAAGTGAGCTAAAGCCAGGATGGGGCAGGTAACAAGCCACCTTGACTACGCCCATGATTGAAATAGCTAATAAAGTGTGTATATATAAGAGATACCACTCCCCCTTAAATCTACCTTTATTGTGATCCCGAAAAAATATTCCAGGTACGGCCCTGGTCGATGAGGTAAAAGATTATTCCGTCGAAAAGTTAATTTTGTTTACGATACCTGTCTTCAACCTTTATCCAGGCTTTATCCAGAGAAGTTTGGCTGTAATTTTACTTAAGACTATAAACACTGTTTTCAGCCCTACTCTGTAATTATATACCTACCTCTCTTTGCATTTCTTAGTAATTCTTAGCAAGGTAGCTAAATTTTGATTAAAATTTTTCATTTTTCCCCCAGCAGAGGCAGTTTATAGTAAGATGGATTCGTATTGTCGGGTTTTAGACTCGTAAATAAGAAAAATAGGGCTTTCATTTTAAGCTTAAAATAGTTTCACAAAGAGTAAGGGTAGGTGTCCAAATGAGATTTGTTATGAACTCTCTTAATTGGGCACGTTGAACGCTATTTTCTTATAAAAACTTTGTTATAGTCGTAGTAGAAAATCCATCAAACTTTGTTGTTAGTCTATCTGCTAAGCTTATAAATTAAATTGAGGAGTGTTAAGGTCGATCGTTTTTTAGGTCTGCTCTATCGCCTTTCTTGTGTAGAATAATGGTTATGGATTCTTTCCAGTTGTTTGGGAATTTTTTTTGTTTCAGTATTTTATTCAGGAGAATATGTAGGGTATTAACTACAGCTTTGACACCGTACTTGAGCATTTCTGTCCTTACTCCGTCTTTTCCAGGTGATTTGTTATTTTTCATTTTCTTTAATGCTCTCTTTTTTTCCGCTTTGCTTATTTCAGGTTGTAGCCCTAAGTTTATGTTCTTTATTTTTGTTTGGAGTTTCTTGTCTTGAGCATTTCTGTCGTTACTCCGTCGTTCCAAGGTGATTTGTTATTTTTCATTTTCTTTAATGCTCTCTTTATTTCCGCTTTGCTTATTTCAGGTTGTAGCTCTGAGTTTATGTTCTTTATTTTTGTTTGGAGTTTCTTCATGGTCTCTCGCGATGGTTCCCTTTTTGTTTGGTTTAATTCTGGATAGAATAGCTGTGTGATATTTATAATATCCTCTTTAACGTTGGTGGTCTATGCCGTTCATATCCTTTATTTTAAATATTTCATATCTGCCTAGAGTCAGCCTGAGACATTTCATATTAATTTTTTTATAATGTACATTATTTTCTATACCTCTCTCAACTTTTATTCCTTGGCTCTTTTTTTGATTTTCTTTTATCATTATTCTTAGAGTTTTATTTATTTCTGTGTATTCTATCGATGTTCCTTTTTCCTTGTTTTTCTAGGTATTGCCTTTTTTAAGTTTCTTCTTCTTCATTTTGTCTTTTTGTGGATATCTTTTTCTACTTTGGTCATAGCTCTTGTCAGCGTATCATTTATTTCATCTATATTTTTATTTTCGCATCTTCAAGTATTGGGTTAGCTGTTCTTTTAGCCTTTCTTTGTATATAGCTTTATTTTGTGTAAGTTTTTCATTTCGAAATTGCTATTAATGCAGATTTTGTTCTGACTATCCTATAATCACTTTCATTTTTTGTTATTTCGTTTGGGCTGAGCCATGTCCACTTTCGTTGCGGTTTCTTTCTATAGAATGAATTCATTGCATAAAGGTGTTTTTCCTCTATATAAATTATTAAGTTTGTGCCCCTGTCATTTCTTTCGCCATATCCAAAGTCCCCTATTTTAGTTTCTTCGATGTTCATCTTCTTACCTAATTTGGCATTGAAATCTCCCATTACTAGTGTAATATGGGTCTTGTGTTCTTCCGTAGTTTTTGATATGTCTTCATAGAATGCTTCGATATGCTCGTCGTAGTAGGTAGAAGTAGAAGAATTAACTTTAAGTGATGTTCTTTTCATTTTGATTATAAGAAAGGCAACGCGATCTGAGATTCCTTTAATAGTATGGACGTGTTTACAAATGGGTTTATTTATTATGCATCCTACTCCAAAGTTGCTGTTAACTTCGTAACCTTTATAGTACAGTAGATTACCGGAGTTTAGCCTTATTCGGTTTTCTGACTTTCGACGGGTTTCTGATACATCTACAATGTCTAATTTTATTTTTGTCAGTTCTTCCGCCAATTCTTTAATTTTTTCGTCGGTGTTTATTGACCTAATAGGGTAAACTGCCCAATCGTTAGCAGTTTAAGAGCTGTTTCATTTTTCAATAAAGTTTTCACACCTTTACTGTTTGGAATACCCAAAGGTTCTACTTTCTAGCTATTTATCAATTTTTAATAAGTAGTAACCTGTTTTTATCAAAATGGAGGAAAAATGAAAAAATGGAAAAAGTCCCTATTGTTGGCACCTTAAGCGTATTATTGGCACCCATATTTGACCTATTATTGGCACCAATAAAAAAAAAATTACTGTCTTGTAATAAAAATGTGTATTTTTTATCCCTCATTTTATGGAAAAAAGTGTCCCTTTTTATACCCGGGATAAAAAGTGACAAATCAGGGTGGTAATAAAAAGTGATCAAAGATAGAACGGTAAAAATTAAAAAAAAAATAACATCATAACCTAAAACCACTCAAAAAATAGGAAAAAACTCTGAAAATAAATTAAAAAGTGCTAAAAATAGCGTACAGACCACGTGATAAAAGTGTCTTTTTATCCCTCGAAGAATTGTAGACAAACTTTTCGCTTCGGGATAAAAAGATAAAAATCAATATCAAAATCAAAATTTTAAGAGCAATTTCGACATTGATTTAGATTAGATTTTGATTTTGATTCAAGGCATTTATGGCCCTACAGAAAAGTGCAACATACAGAGAAATTTGGTATAAATAAACCGAAACGTTGTTCTTTAGTTGACCAATATCCAGGATCTATTTATTTATTGTAATAGTCATGTCATTTACATTTTTTATTACAATAATTTTTTTAACTAATATAAAATACAATTTCAATGGATAGGATTATTTTTAATATTTATTTTTATTTTTATCTGTATAAACCCAGTATTAGGATTGCTCGAAAAAGTGAATGCCAACAAAGGGGAAATTAACAAAATTTGAATACCAATAGCTGGCATCCTAAAATTTCCAAAAAATTATAAAAGAAGTTAGTGGTAAACTTAAAAGTAGACATATGTGGGACTCTTAAACTAATATAATCATTACGAAATACACTCCACTAAAACAATAAATTTAAAAAATTAACAGTAAAAGATTATACAGTTTTAGTCAGAAATATTAATTTGATATCGGCACATTAAGAGTGGGAAATAAAATATTAAAATCTAAACCGCTTTAAACTAAAAATATTTTTTATTTGTAAAATCTACTTTAAAAAAAACTTTTTTACTAACAAGCGTTTTTCTACACCAAATAAATAAACAATACAAGTTTTGTTTAGAGTGCCAACATTAGGAAACACCGGGAGTCCCTTAATTGGCAGAGGGTGCCAATAGCTGGTTTACTTCATAAATTAAAATGCCTGTCGTTGGCACCCCCTTCCTTTTTTGAAAATATTTAAAAAAATAAAAAAAAAATATTAAATATAAATTACCCTAAAACAATAGACCTAACTGCCTTCAGCTAAAAGTTTTAATTGGTTAGTCCCTAACACTTTTATCTAAATGTATTCAAGAGTGTTTCTTAAAAAGTGGCTATTTCTTACCTTATTTTTTGCATTCGTCGTACAGCACCGCCTTTGTTGACATTTTAAGCCAGACTAATTGTTAAAACACTGGGGTTTATTTATTGCAATGTAAAGCAATGTGGTCAGACTAAAAATTTTTAATTACCAAAAAGAAACTTCTTACTGAAACCTTATTTTTAAAAAAAATAAAATGAGGTGCCAACAATAGGCTGAGTGCCAACAATAGGCAAGTTTAAACAATTTAGTTCATTAGAGAGATTCATTTTTCACTTACATAACAAATTACGAGTTAACATGTTATTTTATATCAACAGGAACCTATTAACTCAATGTAATTGGTGCAGTACGTTTCTCAGAAAAAATTATTTTTGTCGTTTTTAGTTAAAAAAAGACAAAAACCCGATATTGTGACACTTTTTTAGAACAAGGCATCATGACGTTGTAAATCAGGATGTCACGCAGGATGGTAAATAATATAAAAAAAAACAAATAAAGAAGAAAGTTTGTATTCATTTTTACAACGAGTTATAAATTGCTGAATAAAAACTGGGAATGTGATTATTCTCTTATAAATTCAAAAGATTTTTTTCTTATTCTCCTTAATTCTATATACACTGAACAATTCGAAAAAACAGTCACAACACAAAAAAGAACAGTATTTTACTTGTTATATGGGTCAGATTTAACCAATAGTTCACACGAAAACCTTCACAACTCGAAATGTGACTCTTTTCAGGATGAAACTCTACGTTCACGCTGTTATAAAGTCAAGAGTGACACTGTAAAGGAACGCATCCTCAGCTAAACTGGACAAAATAAAAGAGTCACATCGCCATTTCGCGGTGAATTGTCGAAACATAAATGTGACGCTTTTATGGAAGAAAGTACAAGTTATTTCGATGATGGCGGCAGGTTTATCTCAATAAGGGCGATTTTTGAGTTGTGACTCTTTTTTAGCAGGTGTGCGATATGTTCCTATTATTAGTTTGACTAGTTTTTGTCTTGTTTTTGTATCTTTGATTCTTGTCATAAGCAAATTTTTGGCTCCCCCAGATTCCGTGAGGCAGACCATACAGGTGTGGGATTCGAAGAGCTTATGTTCTGGTTCCCACCTGGAGACCAATTCCTTTCGTTTTCAAATTCGCCATGATTTTTCCATTGGGGAGATGAGTAACTCTTAATTCTCAGTCATATGTAAAGAGTTATCTATGGCCGATTTAATCGCATTGGCAAACAGTGCAGCTCTGACTGGCTGGTATGGACATTCTTAGGTTTTTTGTCTAAGAATCAGAATGTCGTAACTATTTCCGCTTGGACAACACCGCAGCCTACGATAAAGACCGGCCATGGCGCGTTATAAGCAAGTCGGCGGTCAGGTGATCTTAGGAGTTCCAGGATTCTTATTGTATTGCTTAATATATTATTTTTTTTACACAATTTAAATACATTGACCAAATTTTTTTGTTCTCATATAGTCAAAAATTAAAAAAAATATTTTGCTGATGTATGTGTTTATTATGGATAAAAGAACTGAATCTATAAAATAAAAAATGATATAAAATTTGCACTCTAATATCTTCAGGTATATTAGTTACTTCAAATCTATACAAGTCTTTTAAAATTGGACATAACAAACCTAAGCTTTAAGATTTTTAATTTTTCTTTAAGTGTCATCATCTTTGTCTGTGTTCTTATTCAAAGATTTATTAGCAGACACTAAATCAATATGCTTTTTAATAAAATTATTTTGTTTAAAAAACATTACATGCCCTTAAACTAATTTTTTCAAGATTTGACAATAATTTTTCTCCACAAAAACAATCGCTACAGTTATCTAAACAAAATTTTTTAACATAAAACATTTTACAATAATTTATAAAAAGAAACAAATGATTTTGTGAATAAGTGAGATGGTTTTCACGTTCAATAAATTGAATGTATTGGTCGTCAATATTTTTTTAAATATTACCCAGCACAAAGTTTAATATATATTTCATCAATGTGTAAGTTTTAAAAGCTGTATCTTACTTTTTAAATATTGCACACTACCGGAGAGATTACTATCTTGCAAGGGTGCAGAAGACATATTACCTTAGTTTTGTAAATTGACATGTATGCACTGGATGACTGGATAAACAAAGATGAAGCAACATTAAAGTGTACCCACAATATCTTCGATTCTCAGTTGACCTTTTCAAGAGACCTAATTGTTCAATAAGAAATGACAATTGAACACATTTTCAACTCTCACTATCGAAAATGTCACTAAGGATGTCTATTACTTGATCATTCTTATATTTTACCACTTCTTTCCTGTTTGCAACTTTCATTTCAATAAACTGCATTAGCTCCATTGGCGTAGCTAGGGGGGGGCCAGGGGGGGCCTGGCCCCCCCTGAAGTCCCTCAGGCCCCCCCTAAGATATTTTAGGCCTCCCCTACCGACTACTAGTAAAAGAACATGACGCTGAAAATACATACTTTTCTATTATTATTCGGGAAATATTCAAATAAAATAGGTGCATTAAAATTTAAAATCATTCAGATAATGTTTACATTTCAGGAAAAAGCCCTTGTCTTGCGGAATTAGGCTTTTTCTCTTTAAATTATCGGTAACTTTTCTGCACTTATGCAATTTCCCGAAAATATTTTTTAAATTTAAACATAATTATGCATATTGAATATTTCATACATATTGGCGACATCTTGTAAAATATTATAGAAGTGTAAGTTACATTTCGCATTTAATAAAGACAGCGACCTTTGCCCCTCTGTTTCCGAAATCGGGTTGTAGATGTCGTAAGGTTATAAAAGACCTTTTTAAACTGTTTTTCTAAAATAAATATAATAATCTTTTTAGTTTTTTTGAGGTTAGCGTTTAGTGTCTTATGAAAATTTTCCGATTTTGGTGACAATTTCATAACCATTTTCATATTAAGTTTTCCCACGTCGTTAAATGGAATAAATTCGTCGAGCAATACCGGGAAATTTTTAATATTAATACTTGTACTCTAAGAGCAGAAATGACCGTTTTAAAGAATTGTATTTTTCGGTTAAATCAAACTGTTGGTCATGATTCTATCAAACAACATATAGCAGAAAACACCTATCCAAACCTCTACCAACTTTTTAAAGTTGCGAGTATTCTTCCAATTTCAAGTGCAACTTGCGAGAGGTCTTTCTCTGCCATGAGGAGAGTTTTTAATTGGCTTAGAACAACTATGACTTAAGAGAGACACTCAGGTTTGTCATTGTTATTCATAGAAAAAGATGTTGAGGTCGACTTAGACAGTGTGGTAGACGCTTTCAGTCAGCGACGTAGAAAACTTTCTTTGTAGAATTGCTGAATTACATACTTCCTGTGTATACATATAAATAAGTTGGTAAATGTATTATTAAATTTGTTATATTAAAATATTAGACATTTAATGCGCGTATTTTTTTTTATTCATTGCACACTTTACACGACTCTTTAAAACCTATGTTTGCTTTTTGTTCAAGATAGACCGGGGCCACGGCCCCCCCTGAAAAGCAAGGCTAGCTACGCCAATGATTAGCTCTTCAAGTGTATCGGTGCTGTCCAAAAATAAAACTCCAACTTTTTTTGGCAGTTTGTTTTCTGGTATGGACACATTGTTAACATTTACAAAAAATGACAGAATTCCTTCAACAACTAGAGATGCTAACAGTGATGGATTCTTCTTCAAAAATGTCATCAGGCAGACTGTGTCACGTTCTTGGATAAAAATCCAATTTTTGTTTATTTTAGTATTAGAATAATAAAATTTTGAAATGTCCACAATATTTGATAAAACTTTTGATTCCTTATGAGCTTAAAGTGTTTCAAAACTTTCTTGTATTGCAGTTTCCAGTTGTTGCCTCTCGACATCAGCTAATCGAACAGTAGATACAGGTTGTCGACTTAGGTATTTCGTTACATTTTCAACACTCTCCATGTACAACACACTTATCAAACCTGCTCGTTAGGAAAATGTTTGATGCAAACTTGTGGACGTTTTAAGATACCTTAATCATTAGGAATTTTTATCCACTGGCAAATTAAAAGTTGACACATATTCGGTTTCAGTTTTATAGTTGGACCGACAACCAACAACACTACACGTTCGCGGCATTGTTGTCTTTTTCGTGGGCTGCGTTATTTTAATAACTTTGATAAAATTCACATAAAATTCATGCCCGAATTTAAAAAAAATCGACGTAAACAAATGTCAGCTGGCCGGAGGCGTTTTTTGTGACCCTCCTACGGTCACGTGATATTTCCGCGCCCGGGCCGGTCTTTCTCGTGGGCTGCGGACAACACTGGTATAGCAACTTACTCAGAACAGAAATTGCAAAATAAAAGCCTGCCCCCGTTGTGTGACCTTATTGCTGAATCTAAAATTCGGAAAAAAGACACTTAGGAAAAAAACTTGGCCAAAAAAAGTTTTTAAATATAGGCTTTTAACTTTCATAATGGAGCTTAAACAGCAATGGTCCGCGCTCCATTTTAAAAGCTCTGCATTAATGAAAGCAGCAGCTGCTTTTTCATCCTCGTGCTTTATGTACAGGGTGTCCTCGGAGATTCTAGAACAACCAAGTAAAATAAAAAATGGTTACCCATTTAAAAAGGAGCGATTCATACTAGTTTAGTTCTATCATCCCGTTCGACAGTCATAATAGGAGCTATTGTGTTACGGACAGACATACGGACACCCACACACACGGAACGACCGACGCACAATGGGTTATATGGCTGAGCTAGCACGGCTTTAGCCCTGTATATGTTTTTTTAAATTATGATAACCAAACCCACCCAAATGTATTGTAGATAGTCCAGTTAATAAAAAAATGCAATTGAAAAAAAAGTCTTAATGTATTTCTCTGTAACAGAGCCCTAAAGTTGAAAAATATTTTGGGAAAAAAAATAATTAATTTTTACAGTATTTTTAAATAAAAAAAATGACAATACAAACAGCACTTTTTGGGTATATGGGTATAGAGTGGGCATAACTGCACTTTTAAAAACTACTAGTAATTTCCTAATTCCAAAACCCATTTTATGGTTTAAAATTTTTGAAATATAGTATGTTTATTTTCGTCTCTATTTTTCTTTGTAAACCCTGCAGAAACAAGCTTAGCAATGCTTAGTGAAATCTCCACCAGAATATTTGAGAGAAGGATCTATTTTACTCAGAAAACAAAAAATTTGCTGCCCCTAGCTGCCCCTTTTTTTGGGAGCAGCCCTAAACACTGCCATGTACGTGGTCTTTATACAGCCAAATGGAATAAATTTGACAGCGGATTGAATTTAGATTATTCTAAAAAATCCAAAAGAACGTCGACTGAGATTTTTAACGAGCAATATTTTTGTTCGAAATTTTTTTCTATAGACTCCCGCAAAGGGATCTACTCGCATACAACTTTTTTTTTTCAAATAAGATAACCCCACTTGTGGCACCTTGTTCGAAAGCTTATCAAAAAAGAAAAACGATAAACTACTTTTTTTGGCACCTGTCAAATATTTAAAAAAAAAGCTAATCTTTACTTTTTTGCCATTTTTTGACAATAAAAAATGTCCTTTTTTGTAAAATTTATAATTTAATTAAAAAAGTTTACTTTAAAGTAAAAAGTTAGTAACATCCAACCTCTTTTGCAACTAGTAGACCCAACTTGTGGCAATTTATTCAAAAGCTTGTTAAAAAAGAAAAAAGATGTTGCGTGATCCTAAACCCCGAAAACCCCTCCACCATCCTTAAAGGTGGGGAGTTTCCAACTTTAGAGCTTTGCAATATTGTATTGTCGCTGTAACTATAAGTCGACACCAAATTTGATGTTGATCGGATATGTACAAGTTGGTCAAATATGACTTACAAGAGGGACAAGGGCGGCGTCAATTTCACAATTTTTTAAATGTAATTAAAAATTCGTGATCCCTATCCCCAAAAGTCCTTATACATACCAATTTTGAACGAAATTGGATATACTTAGATGGTCCTCTTCCACCCTCGTTAAAGGGGTGGGGGGTTGCCAACTTTAAAGCATTATAATATTGTATTGGCAACTTATAATAACTATAAGTCCACAACAAATTTGATGTTGATCGGATATGTACAAGTTGGTTAAAATTGTCTTACCAGATTTTCCAAGGGGGAGGGGCGATTCACTTGCACTCTAGCATTCTCAAAGAGGGGGAGCTGTGAACTTCATAATATCATTATATTGTATTGTCATCGGAACTCTAAGTGTGTACTAAATTTTAAGTTGATCCGATGTCTAGAAGTGGGTTAAAAGTGAGTTAAAATTGAGTGTCGCACTAGTCCTCTCATATAACTCATTGTGCGACGTCACGACTATATTGCTAAAATACGATAAGAAATACACCCAAATAACACATTTCGGCGTTATGTGAAAAAAATAATTCGTAAACGATTCCTCCAGCCATTGCTGCGCGGGCTAGGAAGATGAAGATTAATTTATTCTGTCAATTTAAATTTTAACATTTATATTGCCAAAAATGTTTTAAAAATTTTTTGTCGCACTCTGTATAATGAAAGTATTCGTTTCATAATCCTCGTGCTTTTCGTAGGACTTTTTACTTTTTTTCCTGCCTGATGAAAAAGAATACTGGCTATCCTTAGCTTCCATCCATTTAATTTTCATCAGTCCAAACCTTAGCAATGTTCGACGGTCCAAACTAATAAAATCATCTACAAAACTTTTTTTTTCTACGACCGTGCATATATACCCACTTTTCCGCACGCATTTTAGTTTTGAAAGCATCACTTTCCCGCCCTAGTGCGGGAAAATCACTTTCCCGCACTAGTGCGGGAAAGTAAAACTATGCCAATTTTGGAGTTATTCTATAGGTTTATACCTCAAAAGTTGTAACTATCGACTTGGTACAGTGTAGGGAATTTAGCAGATAGGCAATCTGATGAATTATAGCTCATTTCAAGTTTTTTATTCAATTAAAAAAAAAAACAGAATAATGGATTTTTTTAAATATTTCTGCATACCCCCCGTATAGTCATGTCATACAACAACTATCAAGCCAAGCTGTGACAGGTGCTTGGTCCAGTTTGCTATGGCAACCAAGGTATGTTATTGTTACTCAAACGTCAAAGCTAGTCAAAGAGCGTCTCTGAAGTGACAGAACTGCCTTTTATTTTGAATAAAATGGATTTTTCAATGGACTGTTCCGAAGATGAACTTCCGGAGTGCATTTTGCAGGCTGCTGAAGATGTGAATGGTGAGCTGCTACCTGCCAAATCGAGACAAAGGTACGAAAAACAGTACAATCTTTCCGTGACATGGTGTAAGGAGAAAGGGGTGAGAATCTACAAAGAAGAAGTCTTCTTGGCATACTTCCTAGACCTGAGCAAGGTCTTGAAATCGAATACCTTATGGTCACGCTATTCCATGGTGAAAAGCTTGGTTAAAATTAAGCAAAATCTGGACATAAGCAGATTCCACAAGCTAACATCGTTTCTTAAACAAAAAAATGTTGGTTTTCGAGCACAGAAGGCGGAAGTTTTCACCAAAGATGATATATCGCGGTTTATGTTAGCTCCTGATGAGATTTATTTGATGATTAAAGTGAGTATTTAGATATCACTCTGGATGACATACAGGATAAAGGAAGTCTGATCGTTGTTAAGATCTCCGACACTAAAAATCATTCCTCAAGATCCTTCGTTTTATCCGAAGAAATAAATAATGGATCTTTTTTGATGCTGTATAGAAAGTACGCAAATTTGAGACCTCCTACTACTCCGCACCGCCGGTTTTTCATTTATTATAAAAAAGGAAAATGTTCCAATCAGTGTGTAGGAGTGAACACTTTTGGAAAGATGCCATCAGAGATCGCTGCATATTTGCGCCTACCTAACCCAGAACGTTATACCGGCCATAGCTTCAGACGTTCTTCAGCAACATTCCTAGCAGATTCAGGTGAAGGCATAACAAACATAAAACGCCTTGGTGGGTGGAAGTCCACTGCTGTCGCTGAGGGGTATTTGGAAGATTCCGAGAAACAGAAAGAGAACATCTCGAGTAAGATTCTTTCATCTACCTATGACCTGCAATCGTTGCCAGCACCGTCATCGTCAACTGTAAGTGACCTGCAACTGCTGCCGTCAACGTCCACTGGAAGAGTCCTGCAGACCCAGACGCCATCTTTGCGCACTTTCGATTCTACAAGCGGCCACCAGATGCGAGAATTACCACCATCGAACTCCACTACACCGGCAATTCTAAATAATCTTCAAACTGCAACAAATTGTGTTTCAATATCACTATTACCAATAATAATAATTAGTATTTTATTTATGTTCAAATAAAATATTTTTTCAAAAGTAAATTTGTGGTATTGTAACATCGGTCGAAGAAAAAATAATGTTCCTAACTCATGCGGAAAGTGTCTTTCCCACCCTCGACTGCTTGCCCGAACTCCGCTCCGCGTCGTTCGGGTCAACTGCAGTCGCGTGCGGGAAAGTATCACTTTCCACACTTGTTAGGAAAATAACTATTTTATTTTGTAAAAAGTTTGTAACTTTACACTGTTTTTACGAAATTTTGCAAAAAACTGTAAGTATAACAATTTCGGGTAAAAAAGTGTGAATTTTCACACTTTTTACGAAATTTTGTAAAAAAAGCAAACCCTTAACGAAGTTTCATAAAAAATGTGTGTTTAAAAAAAAGAAGTTTGGTGTAAGCCTAAGAATTAAATTAATTTAAAAACACTATGTCGAAAAGTTCAGGGTGTACTACACATTTGTTTATATCCGAAGTCATCTGTTCACTTTTGATACTAAACGATCACAATCAGTGGCGGATCCAGGGAGGGGCCCGGGCATCCCCCCGCCCTTCCTGACATTAAATTTATTTTTAGTTTGAGAGAACAAATTTCACTGGATTAACCGCATTTTTTAACAAAATTTACCCGCAAGATAACTTTTTAAAAAATTTTTGATAAAAATAACTAAAGTATTCTAAAAATTTTCGCCTGCGGCGCATTTTATTTCAGACCTAAGAATTAATAAAAACAACAAGGAAAAGATATATTCTGGTTTTTGCGTCCGTCTTGGCCCCTCACCCCTCGAAATCCTGGATCCGCCACCGATTACAATCGTTTTTGCTTTTATTTTAAATTTTCGGTAATATAAAATAAAGTAGGCTAAAAAAACTTAATCGCAATACAATTTAAAAAGTTTATTTTAGAAGTAAATACTAAAAAACAGTTGGAAAAATGCCTTAGTTTTCAAAAAGTATAAAATATTCAATAAACAGATATCCTACCTAACTTTTATGAACTGGACAACCAGTAGCGTAAAAATATGACATATCGAGCAAAAACTAAAAATTGTGTTTTTCTAAAAAATTTAAATATCGCCGCCATCTTGCAAACAAATTTAATGCAATTTGATAGTTTTGTATAGGCAGCCACGGCCAATTGAATAATGTTAACAGTTTTTTTCTAGGGTTTCTAGTTTTTTGAAACCATAGCAAACTTTGTTCTTTTTTATAACCGCCATATTGGATTTATGCTTCAATAAATAGAGCATAAAAGGAGCTTTTCAACCGTGTATGACAAGCCTATCTTTGGATGACGCAAAATGTGAATTTATTAAAAAAATAGTTTTTCACTTAGTTGGCTGTGAAACAAATGCCGTAGTTTTGTTTGTTGTCATACCTACGTAACTACATTTCAAAACTGTTCCATTTATTTGATTTATATGCAAATCTTTAAAGCCCTTATTTTTTAATTTTTCTCTGGCTAAGAAATAATACAATTTCTTAAATTCTCTTTTAGTTCTGAAAGAAAAGTTTGCATTTATTATTTAATTTAAAATAAAAATAAAAGTTGATAACAAAGCGTTGAATTAAATAAGAAAATATTCGAAAATTCCACCGTTGTTATTCATGCAAATCTTGCATCGATGAATTATAGACATGCAGGCATCTTTAACCATTTGTTCAGGAATTTCTTCTATAGCTTGAACCACGGCTGCCTCAAGTTCTTCTATCGTATAATGAGTAGTAGAATAAACTCTATCCTTTAAGTATCCCCAAATACAAAAATCAAGAGGCGTAAGGTCCGGCGAACGTACAGGCCAGGCAACTGGACCTCGATTTCCGTTCCAGTTATTTCCATGTTGCTGATTCAAATAGTCGGTTATGATCCTTGCATTATGTGGAGGTGCTCCATCTTGCTGGAACCACATGTTTGCTATATCTTGAAGAGGCAAATTTTCTAAAATTTGGTCAACGTTATTTTGTAGAATTTTTAGATATCGAGGTGCCGTCAAATTATTATGAAAAATGTTAAATAGTATGTGTGGTATGGTGCACCTCACGATTTAAGAACGGATTTTCATCGTCTCAGTACACGTAGTTATGTCTGTTAAACACCCCGTAGTTTGAAAACCTGCTTTCATCGGACCAGAGAACCTTAAGCGGAAATTTTCTTGCGATTTTTATATGAACCAATTGCAAAACAAGGTTTTTTTTTTCTAAGTCACCATCTCGGAGTGCTTGACTAATATGTGTTGCATATAGATGATATTTGAATTTTTTAAGAATTCTTTGTGGAGTTGATTTGAGTACTTCAACATTATTTTTCTGCTCACGAAGGGAGATGCGAGGATTGTCAACGACACTTTGTAATACCAGAGCTTTAATATTTTGTTCAGGTTGTCGATTACGATTTTGTTTTTTAAAGGAACCATATTCAATTAAATTATTTCTAAGTATTCTGAAGATTGACAAACCTGGTTGTCGTCTTTCTGGATATCTCTGAAAGTACATATCTCGAGCTCTTCCAGCATTCTTATTACACAAAATATAACAAAAAGTTTATATATTATTTAGTTTCACTTTTTGTTAAGACTTTGTTTTTTTTCCAACCAAGTGAAAAACGGTTTTTAAATAAATTAACATTCTCCGCTATGGAAAGTTAGGCTTATTATACATGGTTGAAAAGCTCTTTGAATGCTCTATTTACTAAACTATAAATTTAATATGGTGGTCTGTTATGCCCGCAGTAAGAAAAACGATAACTGCAATGGACTGTAAATATTTTAATTAAATGAAGCGCGAACAAACATAAATATATTGATATGAAATTGCGAAATAATCAAACGTCCATAGGTAAAATATTGGTGCCACACAACGGCAATCAGAAACAAAGACACACACCAGTTTGCAGCCAAATTCTCCACTTCTAAGGGGCCCCTGATTGGATCTAATGATGTCACCACGTAGCTGAAGGGCTGAAGTTTCTAGTTCTATGCTTCAGTACACCAAAATCGAGCACTTTCAGGTGTAGAAATTTGAAATAGTTGGAGAACGAAATTAACACGCCATTTCTCGAGGCGATTGACAAAGGATCTCACTGGTTATTGGTGCGCATGTCCAAATACGCGAAATGCGCTCTGTCCTTCATACAATTGTGTGGTTTTAAAAATATATAAACAACCGCGAAATTTAGCGGGAGCTAACAGTGGGCATAAGAAATAAGAAAGTTGGCTAAGGCCTACCTAAATTTGTTTGCAGGATGGCAACGATATTTCAACTTTTTTAAAAACACAATTTTTAGTTTTTGCTCGATTTTTTAATGTTGATACAGCGCTTGATTGGCCTAATAGCGCAACTTTTTTCTTATGTAAACAAACTTGTATCTCTTACCGTTTCCGAAATTCCCATGTAGTTGCTTTTATTTGCGACACCCTGTCTATATATCTCTTCCAGAGTCGTAGTGGTAAGCATCGATGTCATAAATTGGTGATGAATTGAACAGGTGATTTTATGATTGCACCGATGAACTCACCGAGGACGTTACACACTCGCCCAAACTTCACCCTGTCAAATATTATTAGCTATGTCGATGTCGCTGTCGCATATCGTGTGCCGTAAAGCGATCAGGATTAAGACAACGCAGTATCTGAAGCTGGCTGAAGCTGAGTTAGCTACGACACGGGATAAGGGTTATTTTCGGCTGGAAAGCTTAGACGAGACATCAGCAAAGGGATTTGCTATAAAGATCACTTTGTAATACTCTAGGCTTTGTTAGTGATAGAAGATATATCTAAAAGTGGCACGCAGTTAAATTTACTAATGGAAAAAAGACAGAACCTTGAGAAAAAAGGAAAAAGATCATTAATAGAATACACAGAAATAAATAAAACTATAAAAAAAAATTATAAAAGAAAATAAAAGAAAGAGCCAAGAAATAAAAGTTATAGAAAGTAATAAAAATATGAAATGTTTAAAGCCGACTCTATATATAATTAAAATAAAGAATATGAACGGCATAGAAAATAACGTTAAAGAGGTTATTATAAATATCACACAACTGTTCTATACAGAATTATACCAAACCATCGAAAAAGTTATATTTTCCATGACCAAACAAAAAGGGAAGTAGTATAAAACCAAAAACACTTATTAAAATTCTTTGTCTAAAACTTTCTTGCCCAATCTTAACTTTTTAAAATTTTTTTAACGACAATAATAGCTTGTACAATTTTTCTGTGAATGTCGTAAAAGTTAAAAGTACAAGTTTGTGATAAAACATGGAAAAAAGTGCACTCTTGGATTTTTGACGTAACAGAGGCCGTCCTACTCAAATTGGAGGCAAACACCTACACCAGTATTTACGAAGACCTTAAGACTTAAGCATTGTAGACCGGGTTTAAGTATCAAGTCTATAGACTTCATATCGACCGGTTTAAGTGTCATTTTTTTAATACTCACAGGTCAAATTACTGCAAAGATTTGGTTCTCCCTAATGTGCAATATGATAGTAAGCATTTCTCAGTGAGTTTCATCTCATATAAATTTAAATTAACTTTAGAAATAAAGAAAAACCACATAAAAAATTTGTAACGAAAAATCATTTTTTGGAAAGAACATCGCACCCGTTTACACAGGCCTTATGGAAAATTTTTGACTCGGTGGAATTGGCTATAATTTTAGTATGTTATAGTAGGATATGTAGCTAAAAAAATTGTAAGCAAAGTTAAGTTTTTCTATGTACAGTTTTTGAGATATAAACGATCAAAGTTCGTTAAATGATCGTTTTTGGGTATGTTCTAATAATAATAACTCTTACATCTTGACCGAAAAAAATTAATTGTCCATAAAAATGACTTAGTAAAGGTGAATGTCAATGTCAATTTGTTAAATAATATACGGGGAATAGTCAAAAAAACATTTTTTTTTCTGCACTATTACTGAATTTTATAACTAGCACATTTTATTTTGGTACAGGTCAATAGTTTTATATAATATTTAAAGAAAAAAACATTTTTGCTTTTTGATTGCCCCCACTTTTATAGATATTAATTCTTTTATTGCAGGTATTTCTTCTTACTAAATAAAATTGACTTTAGCTGTTTTAGCTATTTTCCGTATGATAAAAATTAATTTGTTAAATATTTTGTAATAAAATACAGCTCAAAGAATATTTTTATTATATAAAAGAAATACTATAGCTTTTGGTTGAGTCAAAGGGTCTTTTCAAAAAAAAATTTTTATGGCTCGGTGAATTTTAATTAAACTTAACGTGCTTATTTTTGTAACTTAGCGTCATACTAGTTTTTTTTTTCTATGTCTAGTTTTCAAGATATTAATTTTTGTAACTCTAACTATTCTTATATTTACAGGACGGTGACAAAAAAAAGGTATTTAACGTCCAATTTTTTCTGTACGTACTGAAACTCTAAACAAATAAGAGCAAAAACAGTAGAAAAATAAAATATATAGAGGGCGTCTCGTATATTTTTTTTTTGAAAAGACCCTATGACTCAACCAAAAGCTATAGCATTTTTTTATATAATAAAAATATTCTTTGAGCTGTATTTTATTACAAAATATTTAACAAATTGATTTTTGTCATACGGAAAATAGCTTAAAACAGCTAAACTCAATTTTATTTAGTAAGAAAACATACTTGCAATTAAAAAATTTATATCTATAAAAGTGGAGGCAACTAAAAAACAAAAATATATTTTTTTAAATATTATATAAAACTATTAATCTGTGCTAAAATAAAAAGTGCTAGTTATAAAATTCGCTAATAGTGCAGATATAAAAAAATGTTTTTTTGACTATCCCCCGTATATTATTTATTAAATTGACAAGCATGCCATCATAAGTGGCCTTGTCCTTAGACATTTACTAAGTCAATTTTATAGCCAATTAATTTTTTTCGTTCAAGATGTAAGAGTTATTATTATTGGAACATACACAAAAACGACCATTTAACGAACTTTGACCGTTTATATCTCAAAAACTGTACATAGAAAAACTTAAAACATACTAAAATTATAGCCAATTCCACCAAGCCAAAAATTTTCCATGAGGCCTGTGTAAACGGGTGCGGTGTTCTTTAGTCCGTGCAGTCGTAGGATTCCCGTTAAAAATACTATCAAATTGTAGTACCACCCCTGAGCGGTGGTTTAAAGTTCGAAAAACAGTAGAAATAATTTATGACTAATAAAAAACTTATATACCAAAATTTTTAAAGCTAAATAATACATAAATAACTTAAACTATATCTGTAAATGCATTACCGTATTAAATACGTATCAATAATTAAATACTGTAAAAAACACAAGATATATTAGAATGCGTTTTCGATTACACATCCACCAAAACAATCGAACATCGGTTTAATCATCGATAATTTGTCGAAAAAATTAACATGTAAAATATAGCGGACAGCTGAACCTGACTACACCGTTTTTATTCGACATTTCCTAGTGACGTTCGGAGGTTTAAATATGACTATCATTTTTAAACCAAAATATTATATTATTTTTATTTATTTCTAACGATTGTGAGGAAATAGTGTCTTTGTTACCACGAAAAAACCGAAGGGTGGCTGGATCGCCGATGTTTGTACACCAAAAGGAAATACCTACGGTATAAAACCTACGGTATATCCCGGTATTTCCTCAAATTTCAATGGTATTTCCTAGTATTTCCCAAGCAATGGTATTTCCTAGTATTTCCCCCCTAGTATTTTCAATGATATTTCCTAGTATATTTCCCAGTACTTCCCAAGTATTTCCTGGTATTTCCCCTAACCTGTACACCAAAAGGAAATACCGAGCCACCCCTCGGAAAAACCCATATCGCAAGGTATTAATGAACAATTTATATAAATATTAAAAACTATTGCATTCACGGCAAAAATAAGTTAAAACTTCAACCAAAATCTAGACTTGTAGACAGTGGCGGCGCGTGATAAAAAGCGGTGCACACCAAAAAATAAAAATTGCGACGCAGGCGAAAATCTTTTTTCAGTGCCACGCTAACTTTTTGGGCCTTCGAGTGGGCCGTCATATCATATAATTTAGAGCAAATAATTAAAAAATTAGATATTTAGTTAGATATTAGTTACCTACCTATTATTGTTGTTTTTATAAATAAATAATAAATTATCACACCTAGTTTATTTTCTCCTCTAATGGCAAAGATGAAAATTTTATTTAAATATTGCACGCTAATGCTATCAGAATTAGAAACTTCCGCCATTGTCAAAATTCCCCAGATTAATATATCTACATTTTCGTAATAAAAAAAAAAATTGTGTGTGCTTAAGACCACACAGCAGAAGTGTAAACTTCAACAAGGCGAAATTAATAATACTGGCCCATAACATATTCTGCAAAGCGGGCCGAACCGAACTCTTCTGTGTACTGGCCTTCATCTGCATCATCATATCGCTCGCTGAATGTTTCTCACAGTTAGTCGACTCGAGCCGATTTCACCCGAATGAGCGTTACATAGCCGATCCTGACGGCTCAGATGAATTCACTACCCACAAAAACTGCTAAACGCGCCTAAAGAAGTTTACACTTCAAAAACTACCAACATGTAACATTTTTTGCATACTTAGTACTTAAAATTTCAACTCTACTCAGTATTTATTGGATTTACCGATAATATAATGATTACCGAATAAAAAATATCTGATACTCGAATAGGAAGTATCAGTTTCTACTCGATACTTGGAAAAGTAATCGTTGCACACACAACTACTAAGTGCACGAATTAAAAGTGCCGCTGATCTGCTCTAACATGCAACGCGAACCGACGACGCAGGGGTCATCACGGGGGTGCGGGCGGCATTGTGGCTGGTCTTTGTATACGCGCCGTGCAGAAGGAAGGTTCAGATTCTATGTACTGTAAAATTCTATTGGGACATGTTGTCCTCTCTTTCTATATTTCGTAATTAGCATGCGACATAACATCTATGGTGCATAGAATTTGGTTCCAGTAAATAAAAGCGTTGTTTGCATATAAGTAGGATTCCGTATATGGTTGTTTGATGGAGAGTTTGAACACGAATACAAACACATACATCAGGTATTAATTCCTAGATTATATTCCAGTCTTTAGTGAATTTCTTTTGGGATAATTATGAATTAAATTAAGGAATGATCAAAGTTTAATATTTTTTTAATAAAATTTGGTAGTGCACGTGCACATGTGCACTTATGGAGAAACCGCCACTGCTTGTAGACCTAAGATTGTAGCACTTAGCATGCTAGAGTGCTAGTGACTTAAAATTGTGGCGTACGTAAATTGGGATTATTTAGAAAAAACATGTTTATTATAGGTTTTTCAAAATTTTCTCAAAAACTACACTTTTTAGGAAAAAATATATAGTATACTTTATTGTAGAACATAACATTTTATTTTAAAAACTTTATAAAAATGTCGGGTTGTTGCCATATTTAAGGCTGCAGGGGCGTACTAATATAAACTTATTTTCAAAAATAACTGAAATAATCAGTTTCTCTTGCATATTTAAATATCTTTTCTAACTAAGATTTTCAGAAAAAAATGTGCCTTTATTCTTTATTGAGGATAAGACAATTGAATGATATATTACAAAGTGAGGTTAATGTTATGATAAATACTTCAAAAAGGTTCGTAATTTATACCTACTAAAATAAAATGTTTCCAAATTAAAATAAACTATTTTTTGATTAGATTAGATATTTTGATTTATCTAAATAAGTTCTTTAAAGCAAAAACACCGGTGGTTATAAGGGGAGGGGCATAGGAACCATGGCCCCCCTAAGCAATATTTTTGTGCAGAAAGTAAAAGTAGTAACTTTGACACAGGTGTTTTTGGTTACTTTTTAAGCATATGGAACTAAAAATAAAGTGGTGAATCTTATGCAACGGTTTGGGGGGGGGGGCATAATCATAATTAGGTACTCATTGGGATCAACAACCAACCTGTCAACCTGTTAGGAAGTAAGTTGGTAATTTTTGCAATTTACGGATGCCCCTGTAGAATTTTCTATATTATGGGTCACATTTTGTGACACACTGTTTAAAAGGACATTTTATTATCGGGCCCGCCGCCGAAGCCATAAAAGGTCGAAACTACAAAAGGTCGAATAAAAATCGACAAAACAAAATATTAAAAATGCAAATTTACCGTATCAAGTCGAATTGACCTGTCCAGTCGATAAGGACCCGCGGCCGTACTTTTGTACTTTCGATCTTTTGTACTTTCGACCTTTTGTATTTTCGACCTTTTGAACTTTCGACCTTTTGTTTTTTGATCTTTTGTACTTTCGACCTTTTGTACTTTCGACCTTTTATCCGCCGTTCTTTATTATCCACCGAAAAGCTAATAAGACACAAAATTGACTAGTTTGGATTGATCTTAAATAATTTCTTTAAATTAAGAACACCAAATATAAAATAACTTCCACTTTGTTATACATCTTTTAAAAGGAAATTTTATTGGCTATGACGAAGCATAGCACATTTTTTGATCAAGAGCTTGGTTTTTAGGAAAATTGAATAAAACGTATGAAAAACATGTTTTTTTAATGATTTGTTGAAATCACCCCCATTGACGGACGTCGCTGGAGAGTTTGTTATAAGTCAAACCCCACCGAGTTTTAGATTCTTAAAAGGGGAATTTCCCTGTCTACAAAAAAGTGTAGAACAAGTTTTTTCACGTTATGCTTATTTTTTGAGAAAATTAGATAAAACCTGTAACAAAAATGGTTTATTTCTTTTTTCAAATTAATTTAATTTACGGATGTCCCTGAATTTTTATTTATAATACCCATTTAATCATGTTATATGTCATTTTGAAGGAAATTTTATTGAGTATACCAAAATGTAATACATGGTTTTCTGTAGATATTAGTTTTTACAAAAATTAAATAAGTCTTGGAAAAACATAGGTATTTTTTCAACCTTTTTTTAATTACTTCAATTAACGGACGCCGCTGGAGAGCTTGTTATTAGTCTCACTTTATTAAGTTATACCATGTTGAAAAGGGAATTTTATTGTCGACAATAAAGTGTATTTTACATTTTTCTCTTAGAAGCTTAGTTTTTAAGAAAATTTTAAAAAACCTCAAACTTTCAGATTTTGGGGGGTCTGGGGGGGTTTTTGGAGGTTTTTGCAGCCATTAAAAAAAAAATATGTTATTATTTTTTAGTTAAATATATATTTTGAATGTACACCTGTGACAATTTGGGCTTTCCAGCGGCAATTTAAAATTCCGCCGCCATTTTGGCCGCCATCTTGAATATCTCAGCCCCTGTCAATATTTCGAGTTGGCAACAGGATATTCGGATTCAGCGGGGCCAAAATAGGGGGAATTGCCCATTTGCCAAAAAGTAATATAAAATGCTTCTAGAAAGTGGATTTTCCCGAATCTTGCCTGAACTATACTTATAAATAATATTCTTTCACAACTATCCCACGAAACACGATTTTTTAGTAGCACTCAACTTTATAGGAAATTTAATTTAAATTTTTTCCGATTTCACGTACGTAGGTAATACATTCGAAAGCTGATCAAATCTCTTAAATTTAATTTGTATATTTAAGGATCGAAATTTATTTAAATATGCAATGCTATATTCGAATTTTCTGCAGTCTGCAGGACGAATTTACCTCGTGCCGCTTTTTCTAGCAGCCTTTAATTTAAAAAGCCGTAAATGCAAATAAATCAAGTCTAGCAACAAACAATCCTAATAAATTATCACCCCTTATATGGCAATTTATTTATTTCTTAAGATTTTTTTGTAATATTTATAAAACGACACCACGGATTTTGACGAAACTTATTTCTTTCGCTTTTTTGAGTTTTGGCTTTGGTAGCTGTTTGTAGTATTACTTGGCGTGACATGGGACAATTTTACCATTTGAAAAGGGTAGTAGGTACCGCACACGGTCCGAAATAAACCGGTTGTCTGGTAACTCCCAGCCAATAAGAACTCGGCAGCCTATGACGCGGCAATTTGCCTGCTCCACGATCAATAAAGAGAGACCTATACGTTATATTATGAGAGAAATAAAGATAGAAGACATAAAAATACCAACATTTATTAAAAAATTAAATAATTTAAAAATATATGATAAAAATTCCAACAGTTTTATGAATATCAGATTCAGGACACGATTATAAATACTTTTCCTAAGTTCATTCGACTCTCTTGTTCATATTAATTTAACTTTTTCCCCGAATACAAAAGCAAACTAGCCACATATTATTGATTTTTTTGGTGGATAGGAGGTAATTAAAATGAGTTTTCTTTTTGAGAAATTTTACTTTTTGACTGAGACAATTTTAAGTCTGTTTACAGGTTAGGCATTGTAGGTGAGATCATTAGTAATCAATTAAAACAGGTGTAAAATCTTCATGAAAAAGCCCACGGAGGTCAAATTTCTACAAAAAAAGTTTTAAGATTTTTTTTTGATTATTTTGGTGTATTTTGATCTATCTTAGCAATAGCGTCGTGACGTCTGTGTGTGTGTGTGTGTATGTCTGTCCGTAACATGTCAGCTCCTAAACTGCTAAACCGATTTTCATAAAATTTTCAGGTAAATTGTACACTATACAATACTGTAAAGAGCTGAGATAAGTTTGTTTAAAATCCATTAACGTTAATGACAGTTTTTCTACTGTTTAAAAATAGAAAATTATGCTAAATACAAAACTGTATAGTTTTAACGGCCGTTGCAATATCTTTTATCGAAGCCGAAGCTTCTTGCTGGCACGTCAATCCAACAAACAGACTGCTTATTTCAAGGCTAAATGGCGCCAACAGATTTTCTCGCATTGGGCATGCATGCCCGAACCCCCACACTATGTGTTACCTAACGAGAAAAGCAATTTTCTCTGCCGTGTTAAGCGCGAGGGGCCAGCGGTTGTCGCGAAAGCGACATTGCTTCCCGATCAAATCAAGACCGACAGTCAATGAATTCTTATTCGTTTTCAATGTGTACGACAAAGACAACAAACGTGGAATTTCGTACCCGTAAATTTAAAAATCAAACAAGTTTCGTGGCTAATTGGGCAAAAAGGAGTTTTTGTTTCTCTCATATTTTTCCGTGGGTAGCTTGAAAGCTTAACCTCATGGGGGTCCAAGATCTAATGGACACCTAATAAGTGTTGACAGTTAACTGTTTCGTCCTTATGGGACTCCTCAGAACACTGCTAGATCAATGTGAAAATTCTTGCCAAGTTAATTAGACGGTTTTGTCTCACATAAGTAAATAGTGAGAAAACTATCGCCATCTACCGAGATACGAGAGAAACAAAAAACAAAAGCAGGCGAAAAACTGCTATACATATCGATCAATGAAAAGATCAAATACAAATAAAAGAAAACAAACTAAAGTCCGTAACCTACGACAGCTCTTCTGTCTTTCAGGCCGGATCAACGCACATTGCATTTTTACCCGTCATCAAGACACGTAATCGTCAATCAACGGAATTTTTAAGCCAAATAATACTAACAAACGTGGAATATCGTACCCGTGAATTTAAAAATCAAGCAAGTTTTGTGGCTAATCGGGCAAAAAGGAGTTTTTGTTTCTCTCATATTTTTCCGTGGGTAGCTTGAAAGTTTAACCTTACGAGGGTCTAAGATCTAATGGACACCTAATAAGTGTTGACAGCTAACTGTTTCGTCCTTATGGGACTCCTCAGAACACTGCTAGGTCAATGTGACAATTCTTGCGAAGTTAATTAGACGGTTTTGTTTCTAATCATAAGTAAATAGTGAGAAAACTATCGCCAGAAGCGCCATCTACCGAGATACGAGAGAAACAAAAGCAGGCGAAAAACTGCTAGACATATCGATCAATAAAAAGATCAAATACAAATAAAAGAAAACAATTGCCGTACAATTTGAAAGTAAGTAGGTAATTAGGTAAATTTTTGCCTGATATTGACTTAAATATCTTCGTATATTTTGTTTATTAGCTAGTAGAATTAAGTCTGACGAAACATGTATATGTACTCTATTGTACAAATACGTTGTAGTAAATAAACTAACTAACTAACTAACTGGACGCCCCTGATAATTAGTGTCAAAACTGAGAGAAGCTGCATGCGTGGAGCAATCAGAGAATGTGTATCAAGGAGAGGAATAAAATTTCCTCGAATAACAAGAGTAGCACTGCTGATGCAGTTACGGTCTTTTGGCTATTTACACGGACATTCTGTGCGAAAGCAATCTTTTCAATTTCCGCAAAACCGTCAAAAATGTCACGGCGGCATTTTGCATTTAAATTAGCGCGAACGCTTTTCGTCTATACTTCGTTGAACGAACACTCGCCCGGCTCTATAATACAGTTATGCTGCTTATAGAGGCTCAATTCTAAGCGAAATCGTGGCAGGCTGCATTCAAGATTTACAGAACTTTTTAGATTTTTTTTTAAACCGACCAGACAAAAGGATAAAAATTAGCACAGCAGGGTCGTTTCATAGTAAGTAAGTAAAATCTTTATTTAATCCTTATTACCCAAATGGGTGTGGATCCTGTCAAATTCATAAAAAAAATCATTAATACATCGCAACAAGTAAAACCAAGAATACTTATTGTAAATCACTATTTTACAGTAGTTTTTTTTACCTAAAGTAGCTATTTTGAATAACTTTTAATCGTTATTCAGTCAACATTATTGTTAGCTCCCGCTAAATTTCGCGGTTGTTTATATATATTTTTAAAAACACACAACTGTATGAAGGACAAAGCGCATTCCGCGTATTTGGACATGCGCACCAACAACCAGTGAGATCCTTGTCAAGCGCCTAGAGAAAAAGGCGTGTTAATTTCGTTCTCCAACTATTTCAAATATCTACACCTGAAAGTGCTCGATTTTGTGTACTGAAGCATAGAACTAGAAACTTCAACCCTTCAGCTACGTGGTGACATCATTAGATCCTTCAGGGGCCCCTTGGAAGTGGAGAATTTGGCTGCAAAAGGGGTGAGTGCATTTGTCTGATTACCGTTGTGTGCCACCAATATTTTTTCCTATGGACATTTAGATTATTTCGTAATTTCATATCAATATTTATGTTTGTTCGCGCTATCATTAATTAAAATATTTACAGTCCACTGCATTTAGCGTTTTTTCTATCCGTGGACTAACATAAAGTGCTCCTTCGACCGAATTATTTTAAATAATAAATCCATACGACGGTATTAATAATTATTTACCTAATCTGTGGCCAAGCCAAACAACGGGCTTGAATCGAGTCGAGAAAGTCGTCGGGCAGGACACGTGTCTTGCGCGTGCTCGATTCAGTAAACAAAGCGAAGGGATCAAAACAAAACAAAACAAACGGGCAGAGTTCAGGTGTGTACCATATCATTTCGATATTTAAAACAATTTTCATCAATTGCGATAAATTAGTGCATATTTTCGACAATTCGTCATTTTTCTATTTCAGAAGCATTAATTTAGCGTTAATTGTATATTTACCGACATTTCTGTGATTAGATGTGTTCCATATCATTTCGATATTTAAAATAATTTTCATCAATTACGATGAATTAGTGCATATTTTCGACAATTCGTCATTTTTCTATTTCAGAAGCATTAATTTAGCGTTAATTGTATATTTACCGACAATTTCGTCATTTCAAAGGTAAAATCATGTCTGTCAAAAAAGCCGCGCAAAAACGCAAGGGTTTTTTATCTGCGATCACCGAGTGTTATGTGTTGTCACAGAACGCGGAAAAGGATGAAAGAGCGAGAAACGAGTTTCAAGTGAGGTATGCCGATTTGGATGAAACCTTCGATAAATGCATGCTGGCACATAATGACGTCATTATGTTGCTAGACGACTCGGACGATGAGGAATTTAAAACGCAGGATGCGATCCTTTCAGAAGCTCGTAAATATTTTTATGCGTGTAAGGGGGTTTACTCTAAAATATTTCCGGTTGAGGCCCCATCCTTTTCGGGATCATATGTTCGACAAAACGAATCTGAATCTCCAAAACTCAAAGAGTTAGGTATTCCCATATTCCGAGGTGATAAAAAATTATGGCCAAGCTTTTTCGATCTTTTTAATAACATTATAGATCAAAATCAAAGTCTAAGTAACGTTCGAAAACTTCAATATTTATTTTCATATCTCGAGGATGAGCCTTTAAAATTGATATCAGGGATTAGCTTATCTGATCAAAATTATAAAATTGCTTATGACAAATTAGTCAATAGATATCAAAACAAGCGAGATCTCGCAAATGATGCTTTAAGCTCAATTATGAACTCCACCTTAAAAAACGAGTCAGCTAAAGAATTGCGTAATTTAATTGACACCTTTTCTGAATCCCTAGAAATTTTAAAATCACTTAGCTTTGACGTTGACAGTTGGGACTTTATTATTTTTTTCATTTTATTAGAAAAATTGGATATTCCAACGCGTTCAAATTTCGAAATGAGTCACGCCAATACTAATACCGAAATTCCCACTTTTCAGTCACTTTTTCAATTTCTAGAAAAAAGATGTAAAGTTTTGGAATCACTTCCTCAATCAACAGCACCCAAAAAGGTGCCTATCTATCAAAAATCAAATTCTATGCAAAATCAGTCTGGGCAAAAGCCTACCTATCAAAATTCAAATTCTATGCGAAATCAGTTTGGGCAAAAGCCTACCTATAAATCATCCAATTCGCATTTTATAGGACTGGCTGGCACCTCAACTAATTCGAGTATGGGAATAAAATGTTTCCGGTGTAATCAAGGTCACGTGCTTTCGAAATGTCAAACATTTCTTGATCTCTCACCTATCGATCGCCTATCTTTCGTCAAACAGAAAAAATTATGTCTAGCTTGTTTTCATCCCTTGCATAATGTAGATACGTGCAAATCAAAATATTCATGCAGGACTTGCAATAGTAAAAGGCACCACACTTTAACTCATATCTTAGAAACTAATCAAGAGTCTGGAAGCCAAGATACTAGTCCTGTCATTCACACACCACCTGTCAATAATCTTCATGTGTCATTAAATGCCTCAGGACCTTCAGGTACCTTTCTTTTATGCACCGCCATAATAGATGTTATGGACGGTTGCGGAAATTTTCAACCTGTAAGGGCACTGCTTGATTCTGGATCACAGACAGGATTCATCAGTGAAAAGTGTATTCAGCGTCTTAATCTTCCTAGGCGAAGTTACACCACTGAAATATTCGGATTAAATCAGATGTCTTCTTTTACTTCCAAAGGGCTCGTTCAATGTCACATTAAGCCACAAGGACAAGTCACTCCTTTACTTAATTTCGAAGCAATTGTTGTTCCACAACTATGTTCCAATATGCCTACATTCTCTTTGAACGATAATCAGTGGAAACACTTGCAAAACCTTAAACTTGCCAACCCATCTTATTTCAAATCTAGACCTGTGGACCTGGTTATTGGTTGCGAGCTATTCGCACAGATATTCAAGGAGGGCAGGGTTCTTGGACAGGTAGGGCAGCCTTCAGCCCTTGAAACTATCTTTGGCTGGGTCGTCATGGGAAAGGTTGACGAAGTAGGTAGTCTTACGGAACGAACCAGTTGTTTTTTAACGAGTCATTCACCTCCTTTAGAGGTCATTCTCCCTAGGTTTTGGGAAATCGAACATTTGCCTAAAAAACAAATCTTATCAAAGGAAGAAAAACAGGCAGAATCAATTTTTACTGCTAGTGTAGTACGGCAACCGAGCGGTAGATTCATGGTAGATCTTCCGTTTAAAGACAAAATAAACCCTGACCTAGGAAACACTTATCCGCAAGCTTATCGTAGATTTTTACTTCTAGAAAATAGATTAATCAAAAATCCTGATCTGTACACTGCCTATTCAAGTTTCATGCAAGACTATATCGATTCTAATCATATGAGTTTAGTTTTATCTAGTCAACCAAAGGTCGACGTGTCGTGTTTTTTAGCACATCATTGCGTACTAAAGCCGGAAAGCTTAAGTACAAAATTAAGGGTAGTCTGGGATTGTTCGGCAGTCACCCCAAAAAATATTAGTCTCAATGACACATTGTTATCTGGACCGAAACTTCAAAAGGATATTGCTTCTTTACTCCTTACGTTTCGTCTTAATCCTATTGCCTACATTGCTGACATCAAACAGATGTTCCGTCAAGTCCTTGTCAATCCTTATCACCGTCCTTATCAAAGGATATTGTGGAGGTTTTCTCCACAGGACCCACTTTCAGTGTGGGAACTTTCTACTGTCACTTTTGGCATGACATGCTCACCTTTTCTAGCCATGCGTACCTTAAATGAGCTGGCAGAGAGAGAAAAGGAACGTTTTCCTATGGCTAGTACTGTTCTAAAAACGTCAATCTATATCGACGATATCTTGGGAACTAGCCCTTCGCTTTCTGAAGCTCTCTCCCTTCAAACAGAACTCAATGATTTGTTGAAGTCGGGAGGATTTGAACTTAAAAAATGGGCAAGCAATTGTCCTGAGTTATTGGCAACATTGCCAGAGTCCGATCGTCAAATGCCTCTCTCTTTCGACAAGGAGGAACCCCACTTTATCAAAGTTTTAGGACTTCAATGGCATCCAAAAAACGAAATTTTTTCTTATCAATGCCGAATGAAGGACAAACCCCCAACCAAACGTTCTATTTTATCTATCATAGGGACAATCTTCGATCCCTTAGGTTTTCTTTGTCCCTTGTTGCTACAAGCAAAATTTATTTTGCAACAGTTGTGGATATCGAAAATAGGCTGGGACGAAGAACCAGATTTTTCTATCATCGACTCTTGGAACAAACTTCGTTCTGAATTCCCGCTTCTTTCCAATTTTCAATTACCCCGACAAATCAAACTGTCAAAAACCAATACCTGTCAAATCATCGGCTTCTGTGACGCTTCAATTCGAGGCTACGGAGGAAAACAATATATCTGTTTCTCTCATATCTGCAAAATCTAGGGTCGCGCCTATAAAGTCACAAACTTTGGCTAGGCTAGAACTCCTAGGCGCATTTCTTTAAGCGAATTAATTGACTTCGTTTTATCTAGCTATGAAGGAAAAATAACTTTTACAAATATCGTTACTTTCTGCGATTCGCAAGTCGTATTGCACTGGCTTTCATCCCCTCCTAATCGCTGGCAAACCTTTGTTGGAAATCGAGTCAGTAGAATCCAAGAAATCATTCCCTCAAACTCGTGGCGCTACATTCCTTCTGCTTTGAATGCAGCCGATATTGCGTCACGAGGGGCCACCCCTTCACAGCTCATGTCACATGACATGTGGTGGAACGCACCGTCGTTTTTGTGGTCTCCCGAAAACGAATGGCCCGATTTTCATAAACCAAAAATGCCGGTTGATTTCGGAGATATTAATCTGGAGGAAAAGCCAAAAGTCTGTTGCAATGCGATAATTGATGTCAACTTCTTAGATCAGCTTCTTATCAAATATTCCTCTATATCAAAAATTCAACGTATCATTTGTTATGTCCTTCGAATAGTTAACCTTTTTCAAAAGCATTCCTATCAAAAACCCACTAAGCCGCCGGACCAAAAAGTTATTTTTGAGAATATTGTTTTTCCTACCACCGGTGAGATGCAAAGTGCGTTACACCTTCTTATCAAACGCGTGCAAGGTTCTTGCTTTTCTGAGCTTTTTTCCGCGTTATCTAAGGATAAACCAATACCGAAACCTTTGCGAAAACTTTCACCTTTTCTTGATGAGAATAATATCATTAGAGTCGGTGGCAGATTACAAAAATCTGACCTTTTGTCTTATTCTGCAAAACACCCCGTCTTACTTTCGAGTGACCATCGTTTAACTACTCTTCTTATCGAGTCCGCTCATCGACAATATCTTCATCCTGGGTTTAAAACATTACATAATCTGCTTTTACAGCAATTTTGGATATTATCTGCCAGACGGGCAATTCAAAGAACCATATCCAAGTGCTTGCAATGTTTTAGAATCAACCCTAAACCCTATAGACGGCCCATAATGAGTTCACTTCCCGCTCATCGAATCAATCAACTAAAACCTTTTTCGAGTGTAGCTATCGACTTTTGTGGACCTTTCTTTGTGATTCCTCATCGTTACCGTGGTTGTAAAGCTTTCAAATCGTATGTCTGTGGGTTTGTCTGTACGGCCACACATTGCGTGCATTTGGAATTAACCATGGAACTGTCCACCGAAGGGTTCGTAGGTGCATTCCATCGATTCATTTCCAGACGCGGAAGCGTGACGCAATGCTGGTCAGATCAAGGCAGTAATTTTATAGGGTTTCGTAACCAATTACTGGATTACGCAAGAAGTGCTGCCACCAGACCTCCTCTCAGTCCACATTTCAATGGCCTGGCAGAAGCTGGCGTTAAAAGTTTTAAAACTCACTTTGTACGAGTTGTCGGCGACCAGAAGTTGTCTATCATGGAGATGTCCACCCTTACCTGTCGCATAGAAGCCGTACTTAATAGTCGCCCTTTATGTCCTGCCTCTTCAGACCCACACGATCTTCAACCTCTTACCCCTGGGCATTTTTTGACACTTGAACCCCTTAATTCAGAAATTCCGGAGTCAGATTTGTCCGAGGTTCCCCTAAATCGGCTCTCGAGATGGCAACTAATCCAAAAACTACATAATGATTTTTGGAAACGGTATTCTATAGAGTATTTGCATACGCTACAACAGCGACACAAGTGGACTGATTTGTCCCCAAATATCAAATTAAATGATTTGGTTATCATAACAAGTGATCACATTCAATCGCCTTTGAAATGGCCGGTCGGTCGGGTCATCGAACTGCATCCCGGCGGGGACGGTCAGGTGCGTGTTGCGACGGTAAAAACGGTTACCGGTGTTTATAAGCGGCCAGTTGTAAAACTGTGCCTCTTGCCAAATTAAAAGTAATTTTAATTTTCTACCTTTTACCGGGTATTACAATAGGTTTTTTTATTCTTAATTTTTTTTTGAATTTTTTGTTTGTTTGTTTTGCCTTTTTTCGGGATTTCGTTATATCTAAATAAACTTACGATACTTATCTGTTTTCATTCATTTATATTTATCGGTCGATTCTTTTTCTTATATCTATATCTGTCCGGTTGAGATTCTAAATTTGTGTGTTTTGGAGGGCAGTTATGTTAGCTCCCGCTAAATTTCGCGGTTGTTTATATATATTTTTAAAAACACACAACTGTATGAAGGACAAAGCGCATTCCGCGTATTTGGACATGCGCACCAACAACCAGTGAGATCCTTGTCAAGCGCCTAGAGAAAAAGGCGTGTTAATTTCGTTCTCCAACCATTCAAATATCTACACCTGAAAGTGCTCGATTTTGTGTACTGAAGCATAGAACTAGAAACTTCAACCCTTCAGCTACGTGGTGACATCATTAGATCCTTCAGGGGCCCCTGGGAAGTGGAGAATTTGGCTGCAAAAGGGGTGAGTGCATTTGTCTGATTACCGTTGTGTGCCACCAATATTTTTTCCTATGGACATTTACATTATTTCGTAATTTCATATCAATATTTATGTTTGTTCGCGCTATCATTAATTAAAATATTTACAGTCCACTGCATTTAGCGTTTTTTCTATCCGTGGACTAACAATTATAAGAAAATAAAATTGCCCTAAAGCTGAACTACTAATTAGCTGAAATTGTTTAAAAAATATAGTACATTTATAACAAACACTGAACAACTAATAATAAAATAATTTTAAAACAAATCCCTTAAACTCATCGACGGAATAATATGCATTTGTTATTAAATAGTCTTTTAGTTTAATCTTTAAAGTTTTAGGAGCAAAATGTCTAAATTTTAGTGGTAATTTATTCCAAACTCTAAGGATATAATTTTTACCGCTTTTTTGTACATATGTATAGTGTGCTGTTTCACATTTAAGGTCATTCTTATTTCTTGTATTGTATACATGTTTATGTTCCAAATCCATAAAAAGATCATGATTGGAAAGCATAAAACTCACACACTCCAATATATACAAGGAAAATATCGATAGTATTTTATTTTTAATAAATACTTCCTTACAACTAACGGTATGGTCCTCGTTTTTGCAATTTTAAAACTCTAATTGCTTCAACTGAGTTTCCCCAGAAAATAATTCCATACCTGACCCTGACAGGGAAGCTGTTAGACCAATATTATCCCTAACTAGTTTTAGGGCATACCAATATTGACACATACTTTTTGATAAAGTTTCGACATGTGTTTTCCAGTTAAGATCTTTGTCTATATTTAGCCCCAGAACCAAAACCGAATCAAGATTTATTAACCCAATATCATCAATTTGTATTTGTGCAGTGTTGTTTCTAAAATTAATTATTTGCGGTTTATTTGTATTCAATTGCAAATTATTTTGTTTAAAATAATGACTTAGTGACTTCATTGATTGGCTTCCTTGAATACTACATAATTCAGGTGTATCCTCTTGCACAACAACAGTGACATCGTCGCAAAATTGTGAAAGAACATCTTTGATTATTGAATTGATGTCATTTGTGTATATTATGTACATCAGTGGGCCAGAAATTGATCCCTGAGGTACTCTCTTTTGAATCGGCTTTCGTGAAGATTTAAAAAGTTCGCCCTGATATTTTTCAACAACACATTGACTTAAATACGATTTAAGTAACATTAGTTAAGTTAAGTAACATTAGTTCGTTGTCCCTTGTACCATAATTATTAAGTTTTTTAAACAAAATTTCATGGTCTACACTATCAAAGGCTTTCGACAAATCTAAACACAAGGCAACAGTTTTTTTGTTTGAATTTAAACCATTTAGGATTTTATTTAATGCTTGATATACCGCCGTTATTGTCGATTTGCCCTTTCTAAAACCGTTTTGAGTGTCACTTAATAAGTTGTTTGTTTCAAAAAAAGTTGTCAGTCTTTCACTAAAAAGGTTTCTGCCAAAACAATATTCGGATATTTTGGAATCATACATATCTGATAGACATTTTAGAGTAAAACAGGAAGACTCATACTCAAATTTAAGAGAAATTCAAGCAGGCGTGCCCCAGGGTAGCGTACTAGGCCCTTATCTATACTTATTATTCACTTGTGATATTCCAAAGCCAGAAAATTGTCACTTAGCAACATTTGCCGATGATACTGGTTTATTGACGGTAGAAAAATCTATTGAAAAATGCATAGAAAAACTTCAGGATGCAGTTACCCAAATTCACAGTTGGACCACAAAGTGGCGAATAAAATTAAATGAAACCAAATCAATTCATGTTGATTTTACAACCAAAAATATAAATCACATACAAATAACAATTAAAAACATTCCAGTACCATATTCGAATCAGGCAAAATATCTAGGTATGACACTTGATGCCAAATTGCGCTGGAAAGCACATGTTAAGAAAAAAAAAGAAGAACTTGAGATAAGGTATAGAAAAATGAACTGGCTAATTGGAAGGAAGTCCAATTTAACAATTCATAATAAGTTACTGCTTTATAGACAAATACTGAAACCAGTATGGACATATGGTATTCAACTATGGGGTTGTGCTAAAGAGAGTAACATTCTAGTTGCACAGAGATTTCAAAATAAAGTATTAAGAAACATTGTGAATGCACCTTGGTACGTTCGAAATAGTGACCTTCATCGAGATCTAAAAATCGAAACTGTAGCAGAGACTATAAAAAAGTACGCAAAAAGCCATGAAGATAGACTCCATCGGCATGTGAATGTGGAAGCAATTCAGCTTCTAGACAATACTATGCTAGTTCGACGACTAAAAAGAGTGAAGCCGTTTGAGCTAGTAAACTAAGTGAATTACACATAAAACAAAATAATGCTATAAACACAACACAATTGTGAGTTACAGACTAAACAAAGCGGGGAGAACTGTTGAGTGAACCCTAAGTTTAAATCTGACTTTTCTAGTAAATTAAGTTAAAACAAAATTGCTAATTAGTCTTACTGACTAGATTGTAATAAAAAAAACACAGTGTGTTTGACAAAAAAAAAAAAAGTCTTTCACTTATTGCTTTTTCAAAAATGTTACCAATATTTGGTAGTAGTAAGATGGGTCTATAATTGTTAATTTGATCTTTTTTTCCTTTCTTGTAAAGTGGCTTTACGTGTGCTTGTTTGAACAACGTAGGAAAAACCCTTGTACTAAAGCATAGATTTATAATATGACTGAGTGGAATTGAGATACTATTTTTTGACAATTTTAAGACACATATTGAAATTTCGTCACTACCAACTGATTTTTTGTTTTTTAAATTTTGTATTATGGATTTAATTTCGTCTGTAGTTGTTTTTATAAATTTGCATATTTTTTTATTTTGAATATTGCTATTAAAATCTGAAGTAGACTTGACGTCAGGACAATAATTTAGAAAAAAATCATTAAAATCGTCTTAAATGTCATTTTTATTTTTATTACTGCTAAAAATTGACTGATCCATATGAAATCCACTAGGGGTTTGCCAGACACCCTCTCCAATTTTAATAATTTTTGGTACACTTATTTTGTTCATAGAGTAGATGAGAAATTTAAATTTTTGAAATTTTTGCACCAGTTTTTTTCTTATTAATTTTTAAAAATTATAAAATTACCAAATTTTGCTCTTACATAAGTATAGAAAAATAAGGATATCTCTAAAACTACTTATCAGAAATGCATGAGCGATAACTTGTTTAAAATATCTTGCAAAGACCTTTTAAATGGTATGTAGTATTACACAAATTTAAAAATAAATATATTTTTAAAAAAATTTAAAAAATGTTTTTTATTTTTTTGAAAAAACACCATTTTTAATTTTTTTCAAAAAAATATCTATTTTTTTTCAATGTTTTACTAAGAGACTCAAATTTCAAGATGGAGAAATGATGGGTTCCATATGAAAAAAATATAAAACAATATTCAAACATGTAAAAAAAGCTTTTTGAAGTAAAACACATAAGAATCAAAGACAAATGCTATAATATAGGAAAAAATATTATTTTGTAAGTAATAAACACGCTTCTCAAAATTTCAAGTAAATTAAATATTTTTTAAATTATTTTTCTTTCCAAAATTTGACATTATCTCCTTTGTCAATGTGTAGGTCCCACCTATAGCGGTAATGTGTTGAACTTTTCCTAAAATTATTTTTCTTTCAATAATTAAAATATCTGATTTAGGTTTAGGGTAATAAAAACAGGAGTCTGATCCGTTTGGGTGCAAAAAACTCACTTTTACTTCATTTGTCTTAAATAATTTGAATATTGAATAAAAAATTATTTTTGTAATAGTATCAGGGGCGGTTAATGCATAAGGACTGCAGAGCTGCAGAACCCCCAAAATTTTCACATTATTTGACTATTTTTCAGCCGCTGCTATTTTTCTAATATAATTATTTTATTTCTAAAATTAATGGAATAGCAGTATATTTTCGGTCCGGTGTTGGTATAGTAGGCCTTCAAATCGCGTACGTGTAGTGAGTATGACGCCGCGCGCCGTCGTCGAAGGCCGCATTTCACAGTAGGTCAAATGAAGTTATTGGCATTGTTGCGCTGCTAAATTGCAACGCAACGTAGCTGGGCGGCTAACGAGATCTGTGCTCGGCTAGGAACCCCTTCCTTCGCCCCGCACCGCACTTGCTCATGGTTTAGATAGCGAAATCTGGGCAAAAATAGAGCTGCAAAACTTGCAGTTCCAGTACAATTCCGGGCGGGCGGGCTCAGCGTTGCGTGTTTGCGGGCGCATTTATTTATTTAGAAAACGCCAAACGCATGAGTGGGAGGTTATGGTCGTGTTTGTTGTTTGTTTTTGTATAATTGTGTCACAATGAATGTGGTGGATAATTTAATTAATGTAAAAAAATTCTCTCTTACTTATGAAGGAAAACTAAAACTGAAAGAAGAAGGACGGCCATTGCCCGATATTTTAATAGTAAAGTGTGGTTCAAGCCGGGGAAAATCGTATAAAAGGATTTTTACAAGAGAAATTTTTTACTTTTTATAATAGACACGTGATCTGGAGACTGTAAAAAAATAGCATTTTTTATTCCCTATCGGCAGAACTCACAAACTTTACTGTCACGAGCCGCCACTGAATAGTATGTATAGTAAATGTTTAGTTTTGTAAAAAAAATTAAATATTAAACTTACCCAGCTTCAGGGGATTCATCATGTACTTTAGCCTACACCCATCACAAATCTTCATCCCTTTTTTTATGTCTACCAAGTTGCACATGGCTTGAGTAACATATCTTAGTTTTCCTAAATGTTTTTCAGTTTTTAATGGATTACAACACTTAGTTGAAAACTTATACCATTCTTTTGCCTAGTTTTTAGATATTGTTCTGCCAAAAATTTAATTTTTTTTAAGTTTTAAACATATATTCACAAACCAAAATAGATACATCAACGTCTACTTCTCGAGTTCAAATAAATTAAAAATAAGATTCTTTTTATGCAGGATTTATCCTGGATAAAAGAAAATTTGTCGCAGCTAATCAGAAAATAAAATTAGACTCGATCCATAATAACGGGGTGAGCTTTTAGGGGTGGATAATGGTTTTTTTTTCGGTTTTCAGTGAAACTAAAACTCCTATCGCAAAAAAAATAAATAAAAATTATATTAGCAATAAAACGTTATAATTTTTTTAAATTAAAATATTGATTCATACATTTTATTTTCACTTAAAATAAATAAAACGGGGCTCCATTTTCACCCAAAAATTGCCCCAGTTCAACAAAAACCCCTTTTATATCAAACGAAGTGAAGCGTACAGAAATCAACTAAAGAATGCCCTCTAACGATTTTCTTGGCTCAGCGAAAACAATTCTGCTCCGTAGGCACTCATAGCATATACATAATATTCCAATACCCACGGTAACTGCCCATTCATGATGCAAACATGAGGGCCTTGGGGTCTTTAAGCAAAAAAGACCTGATTGGTTGCTTTCAATGTAGAATACAAATTATATTTGAAATAGCAATATCAATGGGTATAAGTCTATCCTTTTTGCGGTCCTTAAGATAAAATGTCCTGATTGGTTATACTTTTACGCATGAATATTATTTTATTCTTGTATTCGTTACTTCAAATCATCGGCGTACAGTTGACAAAAACTCTGTCTATGTAAAGTTGGTATCTGTGCATTTTTCGTACCTTTATTTCTGAATGTTTGCATCAAACGCCAACCATTGTGTAATTAGGTAACAGGGAGTATTGGAATATTACGTATATGACTCACAGCTTGCCGTTGATTGGTTTGAATTTTAAGCCTAAGGTACTTTGGCGAGAAAGAAGTAGACTGTGCTTTAAATGCTCCAGACAAAGAGACAAAATACCATCCATCGTAAACTAGAGGTGCGTGGAAAACCGATAGAAAACAAAATTACACAGTGTGTTCTTTAAAAATTGAAAATAGTTTGTTAAATTTGTTTCCAGTTACAAAATATAAATGATTGTGGTGTTAGTAGCTCAAAGGACAAATTAGCCGAACACAACTTTTATTAAAATATAGCGATCCTGAAAATATGCCTAAAAACAAGTCGCTAGTGTTGCAATAAATTCTACTATTCTTAACGTAGTCTTGCATATAATTAATGCCCGTTGATGTCGAAAACAATATTTAATCAAAAATATTTAAAAACTTATAAGTGGCAAAAATACCATTTATGTTCAAATCCCGTTTTGTAACAGTACTTGCGGGTATATGAAGTTACCTTGCACCGACAGGTAAAAGAGAAGTATGTAAAGGCCTTGGCAACTGACGCCATCTTTCGGAAACCCTTGCAACCCGTGCGGACGCCTGATGAAGTGTAGCCATTTTTGAGGAGTCGACCCTCTCTCCAGCTCTAGGTTTGGAACGAAGTAATAAACGTTCGATGTGAAAAAAGGCTCATTAAATATTCATTTGTCATAAGGCTTTCCTTTAACGCCGCCGGAGCTCTGTTATCCTGTCTAAAGATCGGCATCATCAGCGCCGTATATTACAACTTGGGGACTCTATTATGACTCTATCAAGCCCTTCTTTGCTCTTCCATGGAAGCGAAGTCATTATCTCTCTTTACAGGGTTTTTCAAATTAGGGAGTTTTGGAACGTTTAAAAATTTTGACAGCTTTGACAGTCGTGTGTGGTAATGTTTATTAACCACTATCAAGGCTGCTCTTTTCAGAGTTTTTGTAAAAAAGTCAAAATATTAAAACCTAACAACAATTTTTCGTAGTTAAGGGGCTAAGACTTTGTTTTTCTTATATTTTTCCATGGGCAACTCGAAGGCTGTACTCCCACGGGGGTCCAACATCTAATCGATTCCTATTAAGTGTTGACAGTTAACTGTTTCGTCCTTATTGGACTCTTCAGGACACTGCATGATCTATGTGACACTTTTGTAAAGCTATAGAGACGGTATATAAGTATCATCTTACAATATTGATATAAAAAATGGAAAATAATGCCTGCGTAACCATATTTATGCTTTCACACCAGTAGTGGCGACGTCTACCAAATACAAAAGAAAATACCAGAGTAAAAACCATGTAAAAACACATCTGCCTACTTTGACATTTCGTTTTTTTCCAATGCTTTCTGGATCTCACCAACATAAATCGACGGGACGACAAATTCGTGCCTTTTTCATTTTAATATCAGCAGCTTTTTGTGTCATCACAACTTATCAACTTACATGTTTAAAATATGAAAGGATAGGTGTGTTTGGCTAAAAATATTTGAGAGCCAAGATTATTAATAAGTCTACCTAGGTATCTACCTACACTGCCTTTTATTTTAATGGAGAATAACAGATATCTACGTAAGTAAGTATAGTGATTAAAAATGTTGGATCTCCACTTCCTCAACTGGGAGACTGTGCGTTTCTGATTTTTAAGGCTTGATTCAGCCCAAGTATAACTAAAAAATGGAAAAAGATAAACTTTGTTCATATTTTGTTAAGTTCGGCGTTTGGCTGCATTGTATTAGTTATTTTTCAAAAACCGTCAATTTTGGCATCTTTACAAGAAAAAATGGTGATATTTTGACATGTGTGCAAAACTTCAGGTAATTATATAAGCTTGCTCGTCAACCATAGTATTTCTGGTAATTGTACCAAATTTCATAAATATATCCCGATCGGGAGCTTGATTGTTATTTTTGAAACGTTGAAAACGGTAAAAAAGTACTCTTTTGGAAAATAAATGGCCTGCTAGAATAAATAATTGCATATAGATCGCAATCCCGCAGATAGACAAATGTGATATTTTTTATTTCGAAATATATAAGAATCAAAAAACATATTACCGGAGAAAATCCCCAGTAGAAATGGCAATATTATGAGTTAAAAACCAACAAAATTTTTAGTGATTCTGAATACTCTTGGCTTCTCCTTGCATCTAGATTTTTTTTATTTTTTTTTGTGAAAGCACAATAAACCTGCTATAAACTGGTGCTTAATTCATTTAAATAGTTGAAACGGTTTTAAAGAAAATTGGATTAATCCGAGTCAATTTAATATCTTTTTTGTTCTGTTTTTGTCAGCATAAAAACTTAACGTGTTTTCCCTATGACACACTTTACTTTTTTTTTTCTTTAGTAGTAGAGAGATCTCAAAAACTTTTTGTGGTGAACGGTATTATTTTTTTTTGGTTTCTGCTTTTAAGAATTAAAGAACGAAAAATAAATTTTTTGGGAAAATTAAATTTTCCTTAATTTAAATAGAAAATGTAATAATGTAATACACTATTTTATTGGAAATTTTAATAGCTTTTAAAAAATGTTGGCAGTATATACAGGTTGGTCCCCGTTGTGAAGCCATATAATAAATAAGAAACTTATGCTTGTACGAATCGCTTTTATTATTATGATATCAGAACACTCAAAATACTCTGCCAATATATGGGCCCCTAAGCTCACACTAGGTACTATAGTTATAGTGTACGTGTGAGCTAATATAACTAAAAACTGAAATATATTTTATTCAACTCCAGATTAAATTACCTTTTGTTTGATACCACGCAAGCCATGTTTTGACATAAACTCAAATTTTTAAAATATACCCCCACCCTTAAAAAAAAACATAAACTAAAATGTATTTTGTTAAACTCCGGGCTCAATTACCTTTCGTTTGATATAACACACGCCATATTTTCACTTAAACTCTAATTTTTGAAATATACCCCCACCCTTTTTTTAAAATAAATTAAAATGTATTTTATTTAACTCCAGACTCAATTACCTTTCGTTTGATATCACACACGCCATATTTTCACATAAACTCTAATTTTTGAAATCTATCCCCACCCTTTTATTTGGTTTCTGTTCGGTGGATTTTGTTCATTTTTAAATGGGACCATCTCGACCCAAGACCCAGTCTAGGTACCAAATTTCATTAAAATCGGCCAGGCGGTTTTTGAGTTATGCGCGTTGGTCGTTACAGACATACAGACAGACAGACAGACAGACAGACGGCGCAACAAAAAAGTTTCAAAATCATCTGAACCGCAAATATATATAAAAATTTTTGAAATCGGAGCAACTTTTTTTTTCTCGAAAAACCATAGCTCACACTACTATAGTATAGTATATGTGTGAGCTAAAATTATTTTATGCTTTTTAGTCCATTTTATAAAAGCTTGTTTTCAAAAGGTTTTTTATCTAATATGACTGGGCTATAATCAGTGGCGCACCCAGAAATATGTCTTGGGGGGGGAGGCCGAGGCCTCTTGGGGGGGCCCGAAAGCCCATGATATCGATTTTTAAGCTATTTTTTGTGTTTTTTCATGAAATATGTGGAAATTATGTCAAAAAATTTGAGGCTTGGGGGGGCTCGGGTCCCAAGGCCCCCCCCTGGGTGCGCCCATGCTATAATGGACTAGAAAGGAATTAGAATCAGATCCGTTATGGATTCTTTTATTAAATTAAAAAGCTTATTTTTTGAACGGTAACCGATCTAGACGTTGAACAGATAAGGATAATATGGAAGGTATTATTATAAGGGCGAAATACTGACAACTTGGTCTCCATAAAGAACCGAAGACTCGACTTAGTGTACAAAAAATGGTACAAAAAGTTAATACAAATAAGTCAGTATTACTTTATTTTATCTAACATTGGAATCGCCACGATAATTGCCAAATTTGTCACAAAAACGGCACTTTGAGAGAAAGAGAGAGATTGACAGAAAAAGAGAGTGAGAGAGAGACTATAAGGGCCGAAATTAAATTTTGCTGCAACAATTTCCGGATATGTCTTTTCCCGATGATGCAATTTCAGTTCCATTAGAAAATGGAAAATTACTGTACTGACCAGCAACACACGTTGTTGCGGTCGTGGTCGGTGGAGTGTTCGTGATTACCAGTAAAACGTACACTTTCTGCGTCAGTTTTACTATAAATGTACAGAGTGTGCTAGTGTAACAATTACATGCAAGACTAGGCAAGGCCAACACAAAAATAGAGGCCACGACCCTGAAAAAATCAGCTGTTCTCCGGGGGCTGAATTTTACATTGAGTCTTATGGGAGGTCAGAGGTTTTTTTATGATTATTTCAAAATGGCACTACAGATTTCCGCGAAATTTCAGTGAAATATTCTCAGATACCATCCCGATATTCCACCAAAGTTTTGTAAGGAAGCAACATGATTAAAAGGTTAAAATCTTCAAGATTTAGCATTTCTTATTTTGAATTCAAATTACCCTCCATGTACCACATGCCAACTGTTATATTTGACATGTATTTGACTTTGTCATCTGTGATTGTCACATTCGCTTCTGCTTTAAACTTAATTTTTGTGTGAGCTAATGAAGCGCCAAAAATTAAGGATTACTATAGATTTTTAAGAAATTGTTCTGAAAGAATATAGTAAAAACAATCTCAAAACCGGCTTTGTTTAAAAAAAATCAAATATTCATGAACTGTCATTCCAACTTCAATATTTTAAAGACAATCAACTGTGTCGTAATGTGACCATCAAAAAAAAATCAGCCCCGGATGTGACGTCAACAACGTGGAGGATGGTGGCCCGTCCGTTTTGATAGCCCTGGACTAGGTTAAGAACAAGTTAAATTTATGGCAACCCAGCGACTTGTTTTTGGCGTGGTTGTCAGGATTGCTGTATCTTTATAATAAAAGTTATATTCGGCTAATGTGTGCTTGAGCTAGTATCATCAAAATAAATAAATAAAATAATAACTATTTTTAATTTTTTAAAAACACAGAAAGAAATTTTTGCTTGTAACGGCTTTCTAGGTCGACGCATTTCTTGCTTACGCTGGTGCCTTGTCTCTTTGTCTGGAGCATTTCAAGCACAGTTTTTGTCTTTCTCTGAAGAGTGCTATAGCCTTAAGTAAATTAAACATTTGATTGAATAATTTTTTGATTTTCGATCTAGGCTTCATTATTTTTGTAAATGAGCGTAAATGAGCCAGTACAGTCGTACTAAGACACTCATTAAACGAGTATTATATAATAAGAAAAACATATTTTGCTCCATTTCTTTCTTTTGCAAGAAATTTTTAAGATATGACCGGCTACTAAAACCTTTTTTTTACAAATATTGGGAAATTGCAAAAAAATGCCAGGCGAACAAAATTTTGCTGTAAATATATCCGTTTAGAGAAGGAAATAAATGTTATAGGCAGACATATCAATAAAACGAAAATCCTAAATCCGTTTTTATTTGACTTGGGGACAACCGCAATAATTTTTAGTTTTACCGTCCTGAGGCTTCGCAAAGGATTCTTGCACAATTTTGTTTTTTTCGTGCTAGCTTCTATTAGCGGCGTTTACACATAGACTCAAGTCACGCAGTTTTAAGACGGGTCTACACGTAAGATTTTTCCTGTCGTTTTACCTTTCAGGCAAAACTGATGGCAAACCAGTGTCTACACCATCGTCAAATTTTTGCTACGCGTTCTTCAGTCCTTATGGACGTGTAAAAGAATTTGCGGAAAAACCTGGGGCACTAGCCCCAAACAAATGTATTGGCTCTATATAACAGTCATCAGACCAATGATCGCGTACGGCGCAATAGTTTAGTTCAAGAAGGGACATCAAAGAACCTCAAGGGTCAAACTAACCAGCTTTCAACGACAGGCCAGTCTTACCATATGTGGAGCAGTGAGCTCTGGCCCATCGACTGTGTATGAATTCTTACTAAACTTACCTCCGCTTCACATTTTCTTAGAGGCGGAGGCACGAAGAGCAACATACAGTATAAAGACCAACCACCATGATGGCAGGGCAAACAACGTGATATCAACAGCCCTAATTAGGGAACACGAGTTAGACGCAACTCTAGGAATGGTATCCGACGTCATGCCCAACACGGTGTACAGCAGAAAGCTATACAACATTATGGTCCCGGAGAGGGAGGAATGGTTAAAAAGCAGGACCAATTTTTCATAAAACGATGCCATCTGTTATACTGACGGATCCAGAATTCCATCAGGCGTTGGATCTGGAGTTGTTAGTATCTAAGAAAATGTCTAGATTAAACATAGTCTTGGTCAATTGGCTACTATATTTCAGGCCGAACTTGTAGCCATTGAACTGTGTATCCGGTGGATTAGTGACCACAAATGGACCAACAGGACAATACAATCTTCTCCGACAGTTAAGCAGCCTTAAGAGCGCTTGATTGCTATACGGTCTCATCGAGAACCGCCAGGAGTTGCAGGAATTCGCTGAATGCGCTTGGAGCGCTAACAATGTGTCAATAGTATTGCATTCTGAGCACGAGGGAGATACGGCCGCAGATCAAGTAGCGATGAAAGCGGCATCTGCCGAATTTTTTGGCCCTTAACCAGCCCTGGGTATATCATACAATGCTGCTAAACCATTGATATCGACTCGAAGTTAATGTGCTAAACCAACCATATTAAAATGAATGGAGAATAGCTTACAACAATACTGGATAAATATACCAGAACTGGCTTACTCTTAGAGTAATAAAGGGCTTACTTTAAAGAGTTCATTAAAGGACCTTGTAGAAACAGAGCCAGGAACATCATTGGACATACGTGTAGTAACTGGTCTTTTTACGGGTCACTGTCGACTGAGAGTACCCATGCACAGAATGGAACCAACAGAAAAGACCGAATGTAGACTCTGTATGGAGGATGACGAAATAGTCAGACATGTACTGTGCGAATGTCCGGCTATTGCACGTTAACGTCAGAACACTTTTGTTACACCTCAGATTTACTCAGGAGATCTAAACTTTGCCTCACCCAAACTGATAGCCTGGCTTTTTGGAGGACTAGACATACAGTCGTGAGAAACCATGGGCGCACCCAGGGGGGCCCTGGGGCCCGGGCCCCCCCCAAGCCTAGGATTTTTTTAGATATTTTTCACATATTTCATAAATAAATGCAAAAAATAGCATTAAATACGACATCATGAAGCTTCGGCCCCCCCACCCAAAGGCCTCGGGCCTCCCCCAAGACCTATTCCTGGGTGCGCCGCTGGAGAAACCACTCAAAAGTAAGCCACAATAGACCCACTGGCGTTCGCAGTAAAAGGGCTGCAAGAACCACTCACATATGAATCATCCTCATTATCATCTTCAGTGTTTTAATTTAATATGGAACAGGCAAACCTCTTAGGGAGGTTCTACACCTAAGATTTTGCCTGACATTTTACTTCAATTTTTTTTTCATTCAATTTATTTCTAAGATACATACATTTTTTTTTTTGGTTTTAGTACAACTTATCATAACAAAAATTATGCTCCTAGAAACATCACATTCCTAAAGACAAACGTCGCGCTAGGCATTTTTGTATAGTTACACAAGCAAATCTAATATGATAAATCACACTAATTTTATATATTATTTTTTGAACACTTAACACAAAATTTTAGTTCAGTTTAATACCAATATTTTATTTTTTTTACTAATTATAAACCAGTTAATAGTTTACTTTATTGATACATACACAAAATATTTTTTGTAAAGATTAATTATAAATATTTTTTCTATAAGCGTGCGGAAAAGTCTACTTTTCCGCACGCATTTTAGTGTGGCAAGTGCCACTTTTCCGCACTAGTGCGGAAAAATATTTTTTCCGCACTAGTGCGGAAAAGTAAATTTGTTACGATTTTGAGGTGTTCTATAACATTTAGACCGTTCAAAATACATTTGTATCTTTCCTAGCACACGAAATATCCTAAAAATATTCAAATTGACTAAAATTCTGCTATATTTTCAATATTTTCGATAAAATAAAGTTTTCAGTAAAATAGGTTCAAATTATAAGTTTTAAACCTCCCCGGTATAAATATCGTCATTGTCAATGTCAAACAACAATGAACACTAGTGGTTTTAGATTTGGCATCTTAAATCATCATAGCAACAAAGTACAAACAAACTGTCAAAACAAAGCCAATTTTGCAGATACAAGCGTCTTTTGAATTTTTCAAACAAAAAAATCAGATTTTCAACGGATTCTTCGGACGAAGATCTACCCCAGTCAGTTCTAGAAGCCGCTAGAATGTGAATAATAATAATTGATTTGATTAAAACGTTTTGAATATAAATAATTTTCTGATTAATTTTTAGTTTTTTCCTCACGCTTATAGAAAAAATAGTGTACCTAACTCGTGCGTAAAGTGTCTTTTCCGCACTTGATTGCAGGCCAAACTCCGCTATTTAAGAGGCACTTTCCGCACTAGTTAGGTAAACTACTATATTATATCAAAGATTTATTATTTTATTGATTTCTTCACTAGAAAGCAAAAAGAGTCAGGTAAAACGGATCAGGCAAAACATCTCGTGTAGACAATGAAACGTACGTTTTGCCTGAACTCCACAGGTTAGAATTCGGACCTGTTGAACTGATCGGCAGAGGCTTTGTTTCCGGTAAAACTTCAGGCAAGGATGAACGTGTATTTGATGATCAGTTTCAGCGGCATATCTTGTGGTTTCCAAATACCAAATTGCAAATAGTGCAAGGACCCAAAACCATAAACAACAAGTAAAATTAAATAAAGAGAAGTTGATACTTTACGTCTAATTTGAGTTTTCATACCTCTCACAGTGGGAAAGAAGAATTATAAAAAGATCAGTTGAATTAGTATGGTCGAGATAATACCCTGACAGTTTCTTGTTCTTGTATTGAGACACCACACATACATACATGGGTGGAAGTTTTCCGAAAATGTGTGTATGTTCCTTGGTAGAGCGTTTGAGTACAGAGCGGGAGATTCCTGGTTCAAGTCCCGGCCGAGGACAACTTTTTTCTGTTTTTTCCATCTTTAATTTCATTTGTTGTTTATGGATTTGGGTCCTTGCATTATTTGGTATTTGGAAATTATATTGGCAATCGCCCATTGCGATCAGAGATTTTAATACACGAAAAAGGTGATCTCATGTTTTCAGACGTTGATACTTTACGTCTAATTTGAGTTTTCGTACCTTTGACGGTGGGAAAGAAGAATTATAAAAAGATCAGTTGAATTGACTTGGTCGAGTTAATACCCTGATAGTTTCTCGTTCTTGAATTGAGACATCACACCTACATATATAGGTAGTAGTAGTAGTAGTAGTAGTAGTGTGGGGTAGGCTCTAGGCCTGGCGACTAGGTACATGAAGCGCCCTTTTCGCCAACCCCTGGGCATCCCCCCTACTGCGTCCTTCTTTCGCTAAGGAATCTGCCCGTCTTCTGTACAAAGGCCAGAATATCGGGCCACCTCAGATTCAGAAGGTCCTCCGTCTCAAAGGCTTCCTCTTCGAATACCTCTCTTCTTGCCTCCATGTATGCTTCACATGATGAGAGAAAATGCGCCGAGGTCTCGTCCTCGGCCCAACATCGCTCGCACGTCGCGTCCTCCTTCACTCTCATCTTTGCCAGGTGTCCTTGTAGGACGCAGTGTCCGGTCAGGACTCCCACTATGGCTCCCACCTCTCTTCGTGTTCTACGGAGCAGCCAGTCCCTACGGGATTTGCTGTAGCCTGTCACATACTACTTCGCCTGTCTGGCGTTTCCTGTGTTGGTCCACTCCCTTTGTATCTCTTTCTGGGTCCACTCTATTAGGGCTGACTTCATTTGCCCTCTTGTGAGCCCCAGGAACGGTTCTGGCCCGACGGATTTCTGCTGGGATCCTTCCCTGGCGAGTCTGTCCGCTTTCTCGTTTCCGGGGACCTGGGACCCATACGAGCTCTACCTCTCTTACGCTGGCCAATTCCTGAAGTGCATCCGCACACTCCTGCACTAAACCTGCGGACATGGTTGGTTTACACAGTGCTTTCAGCGCAGCTTGACTGTCTGAAATTTCTTCCTTCCATGTTAACGCCAGTATAGCGTAAACCTCTGCCTGGAAGACTGTTGCATTGGATCCCAGCGGGTAGCTTTTTCCAATGTTCTTGCTTTCCACGTACACTCCTGCACCGGTCGAATTCCGGTCTGTCAGCCTTGATACGTCTGTATAGCAGACCGTGGCGTCGCTAAGGAATTCAACTCCGTCCTCCTTCCATGCGTCCCTTGGTGGTATGGTTACACGGTATCTCCTTTTCTCCCTTAACCGCTTTTCTGGCATCGCTAGCCTGTACGTCGATAAAGGAATCTCCTTTTCCGTCACAGTCGCGATCTCCGAATGTCCTTTTTGTCCACCGCTCCTTCTCCACACGCCCGCGTCCCTTATCCTAAGGTATGCTGCCATCGCTTCCTTCTTTATCCAGGTGGACAGCGATGGGAGACCCAGGATCGTATTCAGGGCTATGTTAGGAGTAGACCTTAAAGCTCCGGTGATGCTCAAGGTCGTGCATATATAGGTGAAAGTTTTCCGAGAATTTGTGTATGTGTTCCTTGGTGGCTCAATGAGAGAGCGTTTGCGTACAGAGCCAGCGGCGTAGCGTGCCTGACGGGTCGGGGGGGGGCCGACAGCTAAAAAAGGCGCTCTCACAAATATTGCGACCAAAAAAAAAAAGGTCATCATGTCTTATGTTTCCTTTACCGGCCCTGCTCCTTTCTAACGCTTAGGGCGCTTCAGGCACCCATGGGGCGCCAGTACCCTCGGGGCGGGGGGGCGACGAACCCCCCGCGCCCCCCCACGCTACGCCACTGTACAGAGCCGGAGATTCCGGGTTCGAGTCGCGGCCGAAAGCACCTTTTTTCTGATTCTTGTTTCTTTAGTTTCATTTGTTGTTTATATCTTGTGGTATTGCACACAATTTTAGTTCCTTTCGAGTGCAACTTTAGGGTTAAGAAAGAAAAAATATTTCCCTTATTTTTGGACAAGACCCATCGGCTTAGTGTTAGTGTTATGTTTGACTGAATTCCAGATCAGGCTGGCCCGGCCGACAGGCGAAGGAGCTAAAATTTAGTGCCTGTCGCGTCCAACCAGTCCTGGATAACCTATATAAACGCAGGAAGCAAAAACAATAAAAGTATTTATTTTCTACGCTAAATCCTATAAGTAAGTCAAATGTTAGAATCTTTAAAACATTAAATAGACACAGAAAAAAAATTATATAAAATCTAAAAATTATATTTTCTCGATAATAATCCCTCAAAGCAACGGCGACGCGATGCACACTAGTCGAATTTCTCGAAAAGCTGGCCATAATAAAGTTATAGGTTACTCAAAAAGAATGAAAAAAGAACAGATTTTTATTTTTCATTGAACGAGTGAAACGCAGGGTTGGATGGGCTCAAACAAACCGGTCCTGACAATTTTTTTTATTCGGCCCTCGCTTCGGCACAAAAATTTTACGGCAAAGAAAACGAAGCCATATTGTGTTATTTTTGTTTTTTATTTTATGGAGGTTTTCTTATTAAATAACGTGCTAATTTTAAAGGATGTCATTTGCATTTTGAGAAAAAAAAACTTCATATAAACATATGTATGCATGTCCTAAACATCCTAACTTGCGAGATACAAGGAGTTTTTTTTTTCAAAAAATCTCCTTTTTTATTAATATCAGCTGTGATACTGCTCTAGATATTTTTGTAAAGTTTTATATTCTGTATGCCTATATTAAACACAAAGTACCTATTAACATAATTAATATCTAATTTTTTCACAAAATAAAAACTCAGAAAAAAAAACGTTTTTAACACACATACAACAGCACAGCCCCCGTTAGTTAAAAGGCTGCAAGTAATTTTTTTTCAAATTTAGGTTTTTGGTCGCGACGGATTTTTCATCATGTCCTATGTAATAAAATTAAAAAAAATTAAAAAAAAAACACAAATAGCAGTAACTGTAGTACTGCCTTATGATCAATTAAAACTTTGAAGTCGTTTTTTTCCGGAAAACACTTTCGTCATTTGCGCCCTTTTAACTATCGGGGGCAGAGCAGGTATGCTAATTTTTCATATGGTAACGAATTTTTTAATAATAGGGACCTATTGCAATAAAGCCATGCACAAATTGTGCCGGGCACTATATTGACAGTTTCGCATTAAAAACTGACAGATGATCTTTCAAAATTGACATACCAAAGTCGAATTAAGAAATTCAGTCATTTATTTTCCATTAATAGTGGCGTTACTCTTAATTCCGGCTCCTATAATACACAATGGACTAATTTTAAAAGAAGACAGCTGTTCTTATAATGCGAAACTGTCAATATAGTGCCCGGTACAATTAGTGCCTGGCACTATTGCAATAGGTCCCTAATGAACTTGATGCTGCAATTTTATCTATGATCTTAATTTGCAGTATTCAATCGATCGCAGTTCCGTACGGTTATATTGCATCGTACCTGCATGATAGTGCTAACGAGGTCAAAGTCGGAGTTTGTTTTGTTTACAAAAAACATCGCGCGCGAGATACCTGTGTTGAGAATCTATATACAATGTGTATTATAAATAATATATCATGTTTAAAAGCAAAAAAAGTGTGAAACTTGTTTTAAAAATTAGCGAAAAGCCCAAACAAAATCAAGAAAAAATGGATAATGCCGAATTATTTCAGGATAGCCATGCTAGAACACAAAATGAAGAAGTTTTATATAGCGAATGGAAAAAATCCCAAAACGAAAAAAATTCACTTAGTGTACAAGTGGATTATCTCCGAAGTCAACTGGAAAGTATGCAAAGAAAATTTGCAGATTTAGAGACAAAAGTCACTAAAAAAGAAGAGTCTGACATGGACTACATTACTGATGAGGACGATCTGGCAAGAGAAACTGAGTGGATCAGACAAAAAGGAAAAGGTTGGAAAAAACGTCGAATGGATACTTCACTCTCACCACCACAACAAAGCTCGGGCACTGGAGAGCCCTCCAATAAAACACAAAATGAAGAACCCCCAACTAAGGTTAAAAAAGCTCCATTACCTCCACCGATTATGGTAAATGGCGTAAATAATTTTAATGATATTTATGAAAAGTTAAATATCATACAAGGAGTTAAAATAAAAGTTTTAAATAACGAAAATATTAAAATAAATGTACAAGACGCAGACAGCTATCGGCTGGTTACTAAAATGCTTAATGAAATAAAGCATCAATGGCACTCATACGAAAACAAACAAATAAGGCCAATTAGAGTAAGAGCGAATAGGCTACACTTCTCATGTGACCCACAAAAAATTGTAGCTGATCTACAAAAAAAAGGTTTTAAGGCACTGGAGGCCAGCAACAAACTTAAATGGAGAACAAGACAACCTCTTAACATGTTTATGCTCACATTCAGCCACGATGAAGATATCAAGAAAATTTTTGAAATTTCCAGTATCCTTGGGATTGAAGTGGAAATAAAAGCACTAAAAACCTCAAAGTTAGTCCCTCAATGCAAAAGATGCCAATCTTATGGACACACGCAAAAATATTGCGCTAAAGAACCACGTTGCGTAAAATGCACGGGGAAACATCTTACTGTAGAATGCCCCAAACCAAAAGAATCTGAGCCAAAATGCATCCACTGTGGAGGCAAGCATCCTGCTAACTACAGAGGATGCCTTGTTGCTAAGGAAATACAAAAATTGAAAAATAAACCTAAGAAACCGAATCTCATACCAAACGTGAGTACAAATAGACAAAACCAACAGACAAGAAACACAGTCACACAAAACTCTGTGACAAGGACATACAGCCAAGTAGCAGCAACAGCTACTATACCTGATATTAATATCAGTAGTCAAAATACTATGGAACAAACACTACAATTAATTTTGGAGAAATTGAACAAACTTGATGAGCGATTAACTAAACTAGAAAGTAGCAATAACGGAGCTACCAATATGCCTCAAAATGGTCAGTAATCTTAGAATCCTAGCTTGGAATGCCAATGGTCTCTTGCAACATCAGCAAGACTTGCAAGTTATTCTAGACATAGAAAAAATTGACGTCTGTCTTGTGTCAGAAATGCATTTCACTAACCAGTCTCACATTAAATTTAAAGGTTATAAAGTGTATCATACAACTCACCCTAGCAATACTGCACATGGGGGAAGTGCTGTAATAATTAAAGAAAATATATCACACTATGAGGAGATGGGATATAAAACCATAGAGATTCAAGCTACATTAGTAAGTGTAAAAACCAAAACATATACATTAGTCATAAGTGCTGTCTATATACCACCAAGGCACTTACTAAAGAAAAATCAATATCTTAATTTTCTCAGAAAATTAGGAAACCGTTTTATAATTGGAGGTGACTTTAATGCAAAAAATACCTACTGGGGATCTAGACTGACGAACTCTAAAGGAAAAGAACTTTTGCAAGCTATTAGTGAATATCAATGTGAGCCGATATCAACTGGTAAGCCCACATACTATCCAACAGATCCAGGAAAAATTCCAGATCTAATTGATTTTTTTATAGTAAAAAATATATCTTTAAGTTTTGTAGATATAGAAGAAAGTTTTGATTTACACTCAGATCATTCACCTATTATTCTAACTCTTAGTAAAAACATAATAAAGAAAGAAGCAAATATCTCACTAGTTAATAAACTGACTGACTGGATTAGTTTTAAACAAAGTCTGTCAGAAAAAATAAACCTATCAGTACCATTGCAAACGCCAGAACAAATCGATAAAGAAGTTGATTATTTTGTTACAAATATTCAACAAGCAGCTTGGGAAAACAGTCCAAAACCAAAGAGAATTTTTAAGGGAAAAAACTATCCAAAGGAAATTAGAGACCTTATATTGGAAAAAAGGAAACTAAGAAGAAAGTGGCAACAAAGCCGTGATCCTCGGGACAAAACAAATCTCAACAACATGACGCAGCGCATTAGGCGAGAAATTCTAGTAATAAAAAATGAATCTATTAACCATTTTCTTAATGAGCTTACAGATGATAAAAATACCGACTATTCCCTTTGGAAAGCAACCAAAGATTTTAAAAGACCAATTATCCAAATTCCACCCATACGAAAACCTAACAACCAGTGGGCAAGGAGTAACGAAGAAAAAGCAGATATTTTTGCAAGTCATTTAGAAAAAACATTTCAGCCCCACGAAGCACCAGATGAACACTTTCATTTAAATGAACCCCATCAAATCGAGGACCATATTAAGCTTACATCACCAAAAGAAATATTAACAGAAATCAAAAATATTAATTCGAAAAAAGCCCCAGGGTATGATCTTATTAACGGGGTAGTCATAAAACAACTCCCCAGAAAAGCTATCGTAAAACTATGCAACCTAATTAATGCGTCTTTTAGGCTTAGGTACGTACCTAAACTGTGGAAAGTTGCAGAAGTTATCATGATTCCAAAACCGGGAAAACCACTCCATGACGTGTCATCTTACAGGCCAATATCTTTGCTGCCAATTATATCCAAGCTCTATGAAAAATTATTGCTTAAAAGAATAAAACCCATCATAGAAAGACAAGAAATTATTCCATCTCATCAATTTGGTTTTCGAGACAAGCATTCCACGATAGATCAAGTACACAGAATTACTAATATAATAGAAAAAGCACTAGAAGAGGGAAACGTTTGTTCTGCAGTTTTTCTAGATGTAGCACAAGCATTTGACAAAGTGTGGCATGAAGGCCTTAATTTTAAACTAAAAAGGTTTCTGCCAAAACAGTATTCGGATATTTTGGAATCATACATATCTGATAGACATTTTAGAGTAAAACAGGAAGACTCATACTCAAATTTAAGAGAAATTCAAGCAGGCGTGCCCCAGGGTAGCGTACTAGGCCCTTATCTATACTTATTATTCACTTGTGATATCCCAAAGCCAGAAAATTGTCACTTAGCAACATTTGCCGATGATACTGGTTTATTGACGGTAGAAAAATCTATTGAAAAATGCATAGAGAAACTTCAGGATGCAGTCACCCAAATTCACAGTTGGACCACAAAGTGGCGAATAAAATTAAATGAAACCAAATCAATTCATGTTGATTTTACAAACAAAAATATAAATCACATACAAATAACAATTAACAACATTCCAGTACCATATTCGAATCAGGCAAAATATCTAGGTATGACACTTGATACCAAATTGCGCTGGAAAGCACATGTTAAGAAAAAAAAAGAAGAACTTGAGATAAGGTATAGAAAAATGAACTGGCTAATTGGAAGGAAGTCCAATTTAACAATTCATAATAAGTTACTGCTTTATAGACAAATACTGAAACCAGTATGGACATATGGTATTCAACTATGGGGTTGTGCTAAAGAGAGTAACATTCTAGTTGTACAGAGATTTCAAAATAAAGTATTAAGAAACATTGTGAATGCACCTTGGTACGTTCGAAATAGCTTCATCGAGATCTAAAAATCGAAACTGTAGCAGAGACTATAAAAAAGTACGCAAAAAGCCATGAAGATAGACTCCATCGGCATGTGAATGTGGAAGCAATTCAGCTTCTAGACAATACTATGCTAGTTCGACGACTAAAAAGAGTGAAGCCGTTTGAGCTAGTAAACTAAGTGAATTACACATAAAACAAAATAATGCTATAAACACAACACAATTGTGAGTTACAGACTAAACAAAGCGGGGAGAACTGTTGAGTGAACCCTAAGTTTAAATCTGACTTTTCTAGTAAATTAAGTTAAAACAAAATTGCTAATTAGTCTTACTGACTAGATTGTAATAAAAAAAAAAACACAGTGTGTTTGACAAATAAAAAAAAAAAAAAATCTTAATTTGAATTGGACCCAATACCTATTTTTCAATCGGTTAATTGATTTCTTAAATTTTTTATGTATTTTAGCACCAAAAATGATCTCTCACAACTAAGATATGTACCGAAGGTGGAGATCAGAAGGATCAATCCCCACCAAAATAGTCAACAGAGTTTGTTAAAAGCAAAGGGTTCCTTGAATTTCTTTGGTTAAAAGAGATTTCACAACAGCAACACAAAAAAAAAGAAATTGGACTATATTTTTATTACATTTTTTTAACATCCCGATTTTTCTTCTGTATATTGGTATTATAATAGATATTAAAAAGTTAGTGCCATTATCACATTATCTCCTTGATCCATTATACTTATTTAAATATAAAAGTGACTGTAACAATCAAACGAATAACGCAGGCCTGGAGTTACTACATATAGATTTTTTTCATTTAAATGTTTAATGTTTTAATTAGTTCGTTTGTCAAATATACAAAAATAAATATTAATAATTTGGAATAGGAACATCGGGCCTGCGGCCTAACCGGCCCTAAATTGTACTGGCCCACCGGGCATTTGCCCGGTGGCCCGCCTGTCCCATCCAACCCTGGTGAAACGACAGCGAACTAAGGAAACTTTAAGTCCATTGCAGGACGAAAACGTCCACCGGTCTATAAGGAAGAAAGAAATTTCGTCACAGTTCAACCAGACTATGCTATCACCGTCTCCAAGGCGCCGGTTTGGAACCGAATACAATGAGTTAACAAAGTATAAAAGGCAACTTCAAAGAGGCAAAGTCAACCACGGACACACTGCTGCCGTGCAAAGCAAAAACCTGGTAACTCGACTTACTCGAAAATGAGATTTTTATATCATTGAAATCGCCGTAAAAAATGGCGCCTGTCAGTTTTCCTAGAATGTGGCTATCTTGAAAAACAAGGAAGTTATGTAGTTAGTAAGTAGTTAAATAAACTATAGTTTGTATGTAGTTAAATAAACTTCAACCTCTATTTCCCAAAACACTAGTTTTTGACTTACTAGGTGTACGGTATCGATCGATGATATAGCAGTTTTACTCGCCTGCTGCTGTTTTAGTTTCTCTCGTACTTCGGCAGATGGCGCTTCTTGTTGGGTACATGGTTTTGTTTTCTCACTAGCAATGTAAGGTGAGAGATAAAACCGTATACTTAATTTAGCATGGGTGTCACATTGACCAAGCAGTATTCTGAGGAGACCCATAAGGACGAAACAGTTAACTGTCAACACTTATTAGGTGTCCATTAGATCTTGGACCTCCGTGAGATTAAGCTTTCGAGCTACCTACAGAAAAATACCAGAGAAACAAAAAACTCTTTTTTTTTACCCGATTAGCCTAAAACTTTAATTTTTTACGGGTACTAAATTTTACATTTTTTAAAAATAGTTTGTTTTCTAGTTTTGGGAGGGTACTGCCCCGTTGCCCTCCCTGTAACAGCGCCACTGCCTATACTGTGTGCACGCCAGTGGCGCACCCCCTAGTACTGGGGACGGGCTGGCAAAAAACCTGACGAAAAGCACCCTAATATTAAACGGCACAATAAAATGAAAATAGAGGTAAAGCAGTCAGTAGAGCAGTTAGCTTCGCACCCGTGTAAACACATTCGAGAAAATTAAAGCCATTATTCTGAGCGCAGCCCACGAGAAAGGCCGACCCGGGCGCGGAAATATCACGTGACCGTAGGAGGGTCACAAAAGAACGCCTCCCGGCCAGCTGTCATTATAAAACATGTGTGTTTTCAGTTTTGGTATGTTTGTTTACGTCGATTTTTTTTTAAGTCGGACACGAATTTTATGTGAATTTTATCAAAGTTATTAAAATAACGCAGCCCACGAAAAAGACTGTCGTGATCTGCGTTAAAGTAATTAATGGCTAATGAGTAAATTAAAAAGAAAATACCTATGAGATAAACAATGCCGCGAACGTGTAGTATTGTTGGTTGTCGGTCCAACTATAAAACTGAAAATAAGTGTCAACTTTTAATTTGCCAGTGGATAAAAAAATGCATGAAATTTGGTTGCGAAAAACTCCTAATGATGTAAGTATCTTAAACCGTTCACAAGTTGAAAGCTAATGCAGTTTATTGAAATGAAAGTTGCAAACGGGAAAGAAGTGGTAAAAGATAAGATTGATCAAGTAAAAGACATCCTTAGTGACATTTTCGATAGTGAGAGGAAAAATGTGTTCAATTGTCATTTCTTATTGAACAATTAGGTCTCTTGAAAAGGTCACCTGAGAATCGAAGATATTGTGAATACACTTTAATGTTGGCTACATCTTTGTTTATCCAGTCATCCAGTGCATACATGTCAATTTACAAATCTAAGGTAATATGTCTTCTGCACCCTCGCAATATTAAAAAACTGATTTGTAAAATATCGTTAACAGATAGTAATCTCTTCAGTTGTGTGCAATATTTAAAAAGTAGGATACAGCTTTTAAAACAACATAAGTTGGTAGTTAACTTACAGATTGATGAAATATATGTTTATTAAACTTTGTGACAAGACAAAGAAAATTTTAAAAAGTTAAAGCTTGGGTTTGTTATGTCCAATTTTAAAAGACTTGTATAGATTTGAAGTAACTAACGATATTATGTACCTAATATATGTACCTGAAGATATTAGAGTGCAAATTTTATATAATTTTTTATTTTATAGATTCATTTCTTTTATCCATAATAAACACATACATCAGCAAAATATTTTTTTCAATTTTTGCCTATATGAGAACAAAAAATTTTTGTGATTTTATTTAAATTGTGTAAAAACACATAATATATTAAGCAATACAATGAGATCTTGGAACTCCTAGGATCACGTGACCACCGACTTGCTTATAACGCGCCATGGCCGGTCTTTATCGTTGGCTGCGGGCGCACCCCTCTATGTACTGGGGACGGGCTGGCAAAAAAACCTGACGAAAAGCACCCTAATATTAAACGGCACAATAAAATGAAAATAGAGGCAAAGCAGTCAGTAGAGCAGTTAGCTTCGCACCCGTGTAAACACATTCGAGAAAATTAAAGCCATTATTCTAAGGCGGCCATATTCATTAATTAGAGCTTGATTGTTTCTTGCTAATGAAAGCTCGTGTTATAAACAAGAAGCAGGAGTGTTAGTTAATTCAGAATTTTTAAAATTGTTAAAAAATCATTAAAGATTGTTTTGTTACCGTAAAATGAGGTTACTTTGCTCCACTTTTTTGAGTTAATTCGAAAAATTCGAAGAAATAACCAAAAATTACAGTGGCGGATCTAGGATTTCCGGGGGGGGGGGGGGGAGGGACCAAAGTGCCAGCAAACATACAAATATTTTTTATTAGCGGTTTTTATATATATATTTGTCGGTTTCACAACGTTCTACGTCTTCCGATACCCAATCTCCACTCGTTTCTGTTTGCCCATAATTCATCATCTAGGCCTCTTATTCTTATTTCACTGTCTATTCCTTCTCTCCAGCTTCTCCTTGGCCGTCCTCGTTTTCTTCGGCCAGTTGGTTTCCATTGTAGTATTTGTTTAGGTAGTCTTTCATCATTCATTCTTTGTACATGTCCGTACCACACCAGTTGTTTTGTTCTAATATCATCCACTAAAGTACGTTCACCCACTGTCATAATTTCTCTTATTCTTTGATTTGTAACTCTTTCTCTTTTTGATTTCCCTGCTGCTCTTCTCCAACAGTCCATCTCCGTAGCGGAAAGCATTTTTTCTGTTCTATCCTTGATTGGCCATACTTCTGAGCCGTATGTAATAATACTTTTTACAATGGTGTTATATAAGTTTTTTGTTATGTTTTGATATACTTTGGTCCCAAATTATTCTATTTTATAAAGTTATTGCTTTTCCTCCTTGTAAGTTTCTAAGGCTTGGGGGGGGGGCCGGGCCCTGGGTGCGCCCATGCCACCGATACACATATACTCTGTCTTATTGAGATAAACCTCAGTCCCCACTTATTGTACTCTTCTATTAGTTTTCGTGTCATATTAGCGGTTTTTGATAGATCTAAAGTGTGGAATTTAGTATCGAAAGAAGATTTATGGCGCCGCAGGTGAAATTTTTTAAAAATTAAGTAGAATTTGTGACAAATTTTATAAGTGATGCTCCTAAACTAAAAAATAAATTTTATATCTGGGAGGGGGGGGCACGGGCCCCTCTGGCCCCCCCTGGATCCGCCACTAAAAAATTATACCATAAAAAAATGTTTTTTTGGTTTTAATTAAAAACACATGATATAGGTAATTAACAAAGGACATTTTTATTACAAAATACTTAGTCTTATAAATATTTTTTTCCGAGGTTACTTTGCCCCACCTTATAAAATATGAAAAAAAAAACATTGGTGTTTTATATGTTGGCGCAAACTTCACCCAATATTTAGTTAGCTATTCCATAAACAATCAAAATAGTGAATAATTTTTTTTTAAAATATTGGTTTTTTAAAGTTTATATTGCATAGAAATCGATAACTGCACTAGACACCAAATTTTTCGAGGTCAAATTTTAAAGGAATTTCAAGCTGCACTTCACTCTGGTATTAACTCGAGACGACTAAGCGGAAAACGGCGGCTACCGCGTCTTTGTAAAGTCAAATTCGTAACGGATAATTCACGCGTGGTGGCGTTGTGGTGCATGCGCAGATTTTTAATGTGGAATATCTAAGAACTTTTTTTCGCAATGGAGCAAAGTAGGACCTCGTTTTACGGTAGTTTACTGTGTAACAAAAAGAGTTAAATAATAGCCCAAGAGTCACTGCTTTTTTTTATGGGACCATGGGACATACCACAAGTTCATTCCCGAAACATTAAATGTAAGCGTGAAATTTAATACCCGTAAATTTAAAAATCAAACAAGTTTCGTGGCTAATCGGGTAAAAAGAAGTTTTTGTTTCTCTCATATTTTTCCGTGGGTAGCTTGAAAGCTTAACCTCACGAGGGTCCAAAATCTAATGGACACCTAATAAGTGTTGACAATTAACTGTTTCGTCCTTATGGGAATCCTCAGAACACTGCTTGGACAATGTGACACTCTTGTGAAGTTAATTAGACGGTTTTAATTAAATAGTAAGAAAACTCGCAAGAAGCACCATTTTTCTTCTGCAACGGTATCGTATGCTTTTTGTAGGTCCACAAAGGTAACAAGAGTCTCTATATTTCTGGCGCTCCTTTTCCCAATTACATGTTTAAGACTAAAAAGACTATCACAAGATCTGCCTGCACGAAACCCACTTTGCTCTTCTTCTTCTTGGTCATGAAAATCATTCTCTATGAGGTCTCCAAGAATCCTACCGTACAATCTACTTAGAGCACTGCATCGAGGTAGAATATAAGGGAGTCGCTCGAACCATTTGTATAATGCAACTGAAAGTGGCACCCCTAGGCAGGGCTTAGAGTCACACCAATATGGCTGCTTTACAGGACCGCACTCAATAGATTTGTTTATATTTCTTTTTAATACAAGTTGACAGCTTCTTGTCTTTAAGGGATATGGAGAATGGTAATATTTAAGTCTCTGAAAAATTGTATTGGTTTAGTGATAAAAATTTTGAATTCATAAAAAATTATGTCTATAAAAATACCAATATATTTTGAAAAAGCATAGAAAAAGGAAAGTTGCTTTCTTATAACTATACGTTTAAGCGTAAACTCATACAGTCACTTTCCTAAACAAAATGTCAAAAGATAGGTCAAATCTGCCGTGCTAAGCATGAAGGTCGTATCTGCATATTTTGTTTATCTGAGAAAAACAGGTTTTAAAAATAATAGAGTTTTTTCTGTTAAACTGCACTTAGCACCATGTGTGTATAACATGACGAAAATAGTTTGAAATTCTTTTTTTTAGGTATTTGAGTATTTTCAAGGTCACAGAGCTAGCCGAATGCAGATACGACATTTCTCTTTAGTTTTATTTATTCTTATGCTAATAAAAATCGTCATATCTCTTAAAGTAATGTAATTTTACTCTCAAAATATAATGCAAATTAAACATGGTAAGTGAGGTAAAAATAACCTTAACTTGAAATTTTGTTTTCACTTAATTCTAATTGTTCTAAATCAACTTCATGCTAAGTTTGTGAGTGAGATACGACAAATTGTATTGGAATCAGACACAACTTTTTCAGTGATCACATTAAAAGAATTAGTCGTATCTGTCATATACGACACTTTTTCTTAGCATATGATACATACAACATATTTCATTGGGACCAGTGGCAATTTTGCAGATATGACATATTTTATAGGCTCATGTATACACCTAATTTTCATCTTACGACATTTATTTCTGGTACGATAGGTGTAAAATGACGCAGAAATACTTAAACTGGAAAAAAATAATTTTCGCCAAAATTGTCAGATACGACCTTCTGGCTTAGCAGGGATAAAATATAGGCTAAAATGTTTCAAGAAAAGATGGTAGAGCAGTCGCGCGAACTTGGCCGGGAACTGCCGTGCCTTCAGATATACAAGCTGTATAACTTTAAGGGATACTTACTGGGGAAGGTCAATAATAGTAGATAAAAAGTTTATATAAAATTTGGTTCCAAGTTATATCATTTGTCAAGTTTGAAGCGTGGGGAATTCCATAAAATAAGGAGATACAGTGTGGTCAAATAACTTTTGCAATAGGTAATATATTTGTACATTTATGCAAAAGTACTTTCAACTAGAGCAGTTTGGTTCCCAAATTGTTGGACGCCGCCCAATATTGGGGGAGGGGGGCCCATAAGTCCTGATAATTTGTTTTTTTTTAAATAAAATATGTTTTATTGTAGTAAAAATACAGTTTGTGTTTCTATATTTGGGGGAAGGATTCATTCATCAATTCATTAATTCAAAAGGGCGGCGCCATCGCCAAAGAAAAGAGTTTGGTTGTAGAGTAGTGAAGAACGTGTAGAGGCTGAAAGCTTAAGCTAGCAAGAGTTTACGAATTATTTTTTATAATTTCTGTGGCATAAAAAACATTAAGTACGGTTCTGTTTCTTGTTTGTACTCACCGATGAAACGTTATTCCTTTTGATATCTTCTGATCTACTCTGCTTCTGCTACCACAACTATGTAGAGCACAAGACACCATACTCGTTCTAATAAAAACTAGCAAAAATGTCGCCCGAAACTTAAAAAAAACACAATTTAAACGAATATAACGCTCGATCAATCAAATCGATCGCGATGACAGACTATAGACAGAAGGGTCTAAACAATATGGCCGAAGGGGGTACAGGTAAGACTCGTGATGTCATCTCCTCTTTATTCTACCTTGATGGAGTACTGGTTACTGAAATTCCTTTGTAGTTATTGCAATCCAGCTTGTTTCCTTTTTTATGTATTGATTGATAAAATATGTGACATTTTCTAGTAGTTTCTCGGATCTCAAAAATTCCCCGTAGCTAAAAAACGGCTTGCTTTATCAAGATTCGGTTTTCACCTTTAATCATCTCTTGAAAATAGAGGACTGTAGTGGGGGTTAGTATTTTTAATCCTCCAAAAACCGCAAGTTTGGGATAGCCTGCACTTTCCTATAAAAATATGCCAAAAAGCAGTGGCGTAGCGTGGGGGGGGGGCGCAGAGGGTTCGTCCCCCCCACCCCCCCGCCCGCCCCTAGGGTACTGGCGCCCCATGGGTGGCCGAAGCGCCCTAAGCTTACTAGCAGGGCCGGGACAAATTGAGAGGCCGGCAAAGGAAACTAAAGATATGATGACCTCTTTTTTTTGGTCGCAAGATTTCTGAGGGGCGCTCTTTTTAGCCGTCGCCCCCCCCTCCGCCTCTTCAGGCACGCTACGCCACTGCCAAAAAGTATTTCAAAGCAAAGCACAGCAGCTTAATCTACATATCCGTTCTTTGATCCACACTAGCAGCCCATGTCGAATACCAATTAGGCTCAATCTCAATATTCTCTGCTGTTGTCAAGTATAAAAGGGTGTATGTACAGCATGTTTCGATGGGATTAAATGGGAAACTCAGTTATTGTTAAAGACATCGTGCTCTTTTTTTGAGCCCTTAAAAATGGTATAATCAGATTTTTGCTATACCCCGTGGTTTCGCTAATACCTAGTTTTTGAAAAAAATTTATTTTAATTAATTCCTTGTATCTCGCTTATTTTGCAAGATATTTTCAATCTGTAAAAACCTTGTTATGGCATCTTTTTTAGGGCAAAATAATGACGTCCATTTTTCAAAATATTGTTTAGTATTTGAGATATGGCATTTATCATAAAAAAAATAAATACGGACCTTGTTTTTTAATTATTATTTTAAATGGTTTCATGCTATTATTATACAGGGTGTCCCAAGTAAAAGGTAACAGACGTGTTTTTAGATATTTTTCGTGCGAATTTGAAGAAAGAGGGGGACACTTTTTTGGCTATCTTGAAATTTTTGTGGCGCGCACCATCTTCGAGGGGTATACTTTACCCCTATATTTTGAATAGGGAAAGTGGGCGCAACTAAGATATAAGATATTGGCAAGGCCGTACCGAAGGGGGGAGATCAGGGGGATCAATCTCCACCAAAATAGTCCTCAAAGTGTGTTAAAAGAGATTTCACAACAGCAACACAAATAAGAAAAAAAATGGACAATATTTTTATGAATTTTTTTTTTATCTCCCGATTTTTTCTTCTGGATATTGGTATTGTAAAAAGATATTAATAAGTTAGTGCCATTATCACATTATCTCCTTGATACATTATACTTATTTTAATTTAAAAGTAACTGTAATAATCAAACGAGTAACGCAGGCCTGGAGTTACTACATACAGATTTTTTAATTCAAATGTTTAATGTGTCGTTTGTCAAATATACAAAAATAAATATTAATAATTTGGAATAGGTATAGCGTGTCCCATTTTCGATGGGATAAAATGGGAAACTCGGTTATTATTAAAGATATCGATTTTCTGATTGCACCTTACCATGCTCTTTTTTTGAGCCCTTAAAAATGGCGTTATCAGATTTTTGCTATACCCCGTAGTTTCGCTAATACAGGGAGTTTTTGAAAAAATTGTATTTTTAATAATCCCTTGTATCTCGCTTATTTTGCAAGATATTTTTATTCTGTAAAAACCTTTTCATGGCAACTTTTTTAGAAGAAAATAATGACGTTGTCAACTTTTAAAATATTGTTTAGTTTTTGAGATATGGTATTTATCATAAAAAATTTAAATACGGACCTGGATTTTTTTATTACTATTTTGATTGGTTTCATGCTAGTATTATCATAAAAAAATAAAAATTTAAAAATGTTTTGTTTTAAGGTAAAAAAAAATATTTAATATTTAAAAAAAAAATTAGTCCGAACCTGGATATTTTCAACATAAATATAAATTAAAAATTGCTAGATAAACAATTTTTAGTTTAACTGTTTTGATACTTAGCATATTAAAATGGTTTTACGTTAATTTACAGATTTATTTGAAACAAAGTCTACGAAAAATACAAAAAAAACAAATTATAAAAAATAACTAATTTTTCTGATTACCATTATGTGTAAGACATTGTTGGCATTTTTGAGTAATTTTTCTTAACGCATTTTGCATAAAAATATTTCTGCCATTTAAATAGTGGGATTTTGTTGCTTGAATGAAGCAGTCAAACATATCACATTTTTCAAAATCTGGATATGGTCGATTTCTAGCCAGTTTAAAATAATTGTAAGCCATTCACAAAAATGACAAGTAAAATGAGAATGTCAATTCCACGCTTTTGTTTTGTAAATTTCACGACCTGCTGTGCTACCATCAAATAATTAGTATGATATTATTTTTGTAACTTTTTAACGTTGTTTACTTTATTTATAAATCTTTTAATTATCATTTCAAAACAGATAAACTAAAAATCGTTCTTGCAATTTTTAATTTATAATTACGTTGGAAATTTCCAGGTTCGGACTGTAATTTTTTTTTTCAAATATTAAATAGTTTTTTTTAACCTTAAATCAAAAAAATATTAAAGTTTTATCATTTTAGGGTAATAATAGCATGGAACCAATCAAAGTAGTAATAAAAAAAATCCAGGTCCGTATTTAATTTTTTTATGATAAATACCATATCTCAAAAACTAAACAATATTTAAAAAAATTGACAACGTCATTATTTTGCTCTAAAAAAGTTGCCATAGAAAGGTTTTTACAGAATAAAAATATCTTGCAAAATAAGCGAGATACAAGGAATTAATTAAAATGCAATTTTTTTAAAAACTCCCTGTATTAGCGAAACCACGGGGTATAGCAAAAATCGTATTACACCATTTTTAAGAGCTCCAAAAAAGAGCGCGGTAAGGTGCAATCAGAAAATCGATATCTTTAATAATAACCGAGTTTCCCATTTAATCCCATCGAAAATGGGACACGCTGTACAGCGGGCTTGCGGCCCAACCGTCCCTAAATTGTTGCCCGGTTGCCCGGTTGCCCGCCTGTCCCATCCAACCCTGAATTTAACCATTATGTTACCTTTTTTCTCTATAACGACGCTCGCTTATAACGACCGAAATTAAGCGGTCCGTTCAATGTCGTTATAACGGATATTAACTGTATAATAATGATGGCCTAAAAGTGTAGATACGTGGCTTAGTTTCTTTTGGAGTTACACAAGATTTATTCATGAATCTTTTTGCTGCTTGAGTTATGCGAAAACACGATTCTTATTAGCTTGGACTCAGAGTTTCTTTTTGTACCAACTTACTTAGTTTCTTCTGTCCAATTTTCCAGACAGTGATGTATCCAGTTTTCGATTTTAGGAATAACGTAGTAAGTGACGTGCGATTAGTTTTAAGGCAGATGATTTAAAAATATCCACATAGCACAATCATGTGTTTAACACTTAAAAAAGGCGTTAGAAAAAAAAAACGTTGATTTTAAAAGCTGCTAGAAAAAAACGTTTATTTCATATATGAAAACAAGCTTAATAGGTCATTCATTAACGTTATAAAAAATAACGTTGCTAAAAACTTCGTTGTAATAACGCCATTATAAAATTAAAACAGCAATGTTTTTACGTTAGTTTCAAGTGATTTTTACGTTAAAATCAAATTAGATTCATGCCTTTTCTACACGAATTTTAAAACGCGACTTGCATGGCTTTTCTACTGAATATTTTTGAGATTTTACTAGCAGCAGAGCCACCTATTGTCAAGATTTTTCACTTTGACGAAATCTATCAGGCAGTGCTTTGGCCTCTAAACTCCAAAAACCTTTTAAGGAACTGATCCCTGATCCTTCGCGATCACGACGCATCTGTTATTAACCTGATAAAGACACATTACTATTCTGTGAAAGTGTTTACTGTTAAAAAATCTTGTTTAGCTTTAAAAAAAAACATAATGTATATGATAGATATATAGTTAAAATTTTATTAAAAAAACGTGATCAAAAAAGACGCAGAAAGTTATTAGGTTTGGGAAGTCTTAATCTAGTGGCGTTTTAGAACATGTTGTGGAGGACTTTTTTCAAGTGTGAATTTGGTACATGAAAATAACGAGAGTAAAACACACGTTATAAACACAGAACCAGAAACATCAGCAAAAAGTACAATTTTGTAGCTTGATTTCTCCTTATTTTTAAGTTATCTTTACGCATGTAGATTTAACAAAATAAATATTACATGGTATGAGGTTGTTTTCAAGTAAAAAAAAAACTTTGGTATTTTTGTTCACGTTAATTTAACGTTAATGTGATTTTTGTGAAACTTGAAGGAAGCAAGCAACGAAGCTGTTGGATACCAACATAATAGAAATAACAGGAAGATGTGGTGGACGGAGAAAATACAGGAAATGGTCAAAGAGAAAAAACGCACATACTTGAAATGGCTCAGTACTAAAGAGCAAAGAGACCTAGAAATATACAGGCAAACTAGAAGACAGCTAAGAAGTTTGATACGTACAGAAAAGCTAAGAAGTTTGATACGCACAGAAAAAAATTAAATGTTTGAGCGCAAATGCCACGATATAAATACACACGTAGGAGGTAGGCAGAGCTCTGAAGTATGGAAATTCATTTCTACAGTAAAAAACCCAACAAAAGAAAAAGTAAAGGGACTGCTGCAGGAGACGAGACCCGAATATCTAACAGCCTCTCCAAAGAGAGACATAGAAGTACATGGAGAGGAAGTAATCATCGAAAAAGAAATGATAAAGAATAGTATAAAAAAGCTTAAATCCGGAAAAGCTAGCGGACCTGGGGGAATATATGCTGAAATGCTCAAATATGGATAAGAGAAACTGCTCAAAAATCTCACATATATTATCAATCAATGCATAAACGGACATCCAGTACCTAATAATTGGAAAATTGCATTCATATCCTCAATACATAAAAAAGGAAACAAGCTGGATTGTAACAATTACAGAGGAATGTCAGTCACCAGCACTCTAAGTAGATTGTACGGTAGGATTCTTAGAGATCTAATAGAGAATGATTTTCATGAACAAGAAGAAGAAGAGCAAAGTGGGTTTCGTGCAGGCAGATCTTGTAGTGATAACGTTTTTTGTCTTAAACAAGTAATTGAGAAAAGAAGCGCCAGAAATATAGAGACTCATGTTACCTTTGTGGACCTACAAAAAGCATATGATACCGTTCCAGTAGAAAAATTATGGACGGTGTTGGAACAAACTAATATCAATCCTACATACATAAAAGCGATAAAAGAACTATGGAAAGGGTCAAAATCTAAAATTAAAATTGGAAATCGACTTTCAAAAGAATTCCTGGTAACAAAAGGCTTAAGACAGGGATGATGTATCTCTCCAACTCTTTTTAAAATATATATCGCAGTGGCTCTAAAAAACTTTAAACCTAAAGTGCACGGCATGGGAACACAACTTAACGACCGATTTACTATAGACACACTACAGTTTGCTGACGACCAAGTATTTGTATTTAGTGATAAAGAAGACATGGAGTATATGGTAAGAAAGGTAACGGAAGAATACCAAAAGTGGGGACTAACAGTGAACGTGGACAAGACACAGTACTTATGTATTGGAAACGAATCCAGTGAGTTAGAACTAGACAATGGACAAACAATATCTCCATGCAATGAGTATGTATACTTGGGTGTCACATTTGATAAGACAGGAACAGACTGTACAGAATTGGAAAAAAGAATAGTAAAAGCAAAAAAGGTTATTGGATGTCTTAACAGTATTTTATGGAGCAGAGAGATAAGAAAGAATGTAAAATTTAACATATATGAAACAATGGTAAAAAGCACGCTGTTGTATGGAATAGAGACTTGTCGCGTAACAGAAAAATACAAAACAAAAATGGAAAGTGTCGAAATGGATGCAATAAGAAGATCAATGGGAATATCTAGATTAGATCACATAAGAAATGAGATCATAAAAGAAAGAATGGGAATCGAGGGAAGCATAACGGATGACATCACTAAAAGGCAATTGATATGGTACGGCCATGTACAACGGATGAACGACGAAAGATTACCAAAACAGGTCCTAGAGTGCAACCAATAGGGCGCAGAAAAAGAGGGCGTCCTAAACTAGAATGGCAACAGTCAATCCAAAGATCAATGAGTCAAAAAAATCTGACAGAAGATGATTGTCAGGATCGAAGGAGGTGGAGAATAGGCGCCGGACAACGTAGAAAAACGTTCCTTACCGACATAGTAGTAGTAGTGATTTTTGTGCTATGTGGGGATGTGCCAAAAGACACGCATGCGCAGTTTAAAATTTGCGTCTACGAATTTAAATTTGCCATTGTTTCCAAAGCCGGCTATGTTTGCTTCACTCTTTGATTTTTTTGAATCAGTATTTATGCTTTAAGGTATTTGGTAAAATAATAACATTTCCCAGTTTCCTTCTTAAGTTTCCTTCTCGCACGTGGTGCAAAACTCGGAAAAATGTTATTAGCGGTAAAATTTCCAATATAAATTTGATACGCTTTGTTTCAATCTAGTTTTTCTCGGGAAAAGCTTTCGAAATTATTTTAAAGCAATTGTTTTTGTTTTCAAACAAACGAACAAACAATAATAAAAGTTCTAATAATGCAAATTTTGTTCTTGTTCTGTTTTTACTTAATTAAACTTAAACTTTTGAAATTCCGCTTCAGCGTAGTTTAATTAGACTGAAAAAGATGAGAATAAAAAAAAATCATCTTAAGATATCTCATCCCACTAAACATGAAAACATTTTAATAATGTCAAAATAATGTTTAATTTAACGTTAGGTTGGATGTTAGTTCTAACGTCATATTCATAGTGAAAAAGAAGCTTAATAACCCGTTTTCTGACGTTAGAAAAATAATCTTATGTTTTTATAACGTTTTTTTAAAGTGTTTTTTGAACGTTAAAAAAATATTGATTTTTAACAGTGGAAAAGAAATATTTTTCTAACATTGAAAAATAAATATTTTTTTAACAATAAAAAAATATATTTTTTCAAATATCTCTAAAGATAAAGTAACATAAATAACCTAAATAAAATTCTTCTATTTTGGAAACGCAGGGCAGCAACAGTCTGTTGAGGTTTTCGTGAACTCGACACTCAGTAAAGGAAATTCGGATCCGTAGCTTCTGAAAATAAAATTTAAAATTCTATGTAAACAATAATTTTGTAGTAAGTGCCTCGCTACAAGGCCAAACAATTCATGCTCAAGTGAATACAAGGCAAACAATTTCAAGGCGCGTATTCACTTTAGCATAAATGCAAACGAAGCATTCGTTTGGTCCCACTGCGAGACTTGCGAATTCTGCCTCAAATGAATACGCGGCTTAAGGTCCGGCGGCTAATCGTCCGCGGTGAATTATCGCATTCCCTGTCTGATTACCTAAAACGTTAGGTATGCGATATTCCATACAAAAAAATTTTTTACTTTTGTTTACTTTCCTTACTTAATTTTGTGATGCTTCATTTAAATCACTGCATACAAATTTGTGGTTCTTTAACTATACCATCTTTTCCACACAACTGGTGTATATACCAAACACAGAGTGACTCATTCGAAAAAATTCATCGCAAACTTTTAAAATACCTAGCTTTTAAAATGGATGGTGTGTACCCGGAAATAGGAACACCAAATGAGGTCCTTTGTGATAGGTTTAATATCAGTTCTTTAAAAGATAGGCGCAGTTTGGCAGAGCTACAGTTCATTTATAAAATTATTAACAACCAAATCGACTCGCCGGAACTATTGCAACAATTAAACCTTTTAGTATCTAGAACTTCGGCTCGATCGACAGTGCCATTTTATTTACCAAACCAACGAACCAACATTTGCAAAAATGCCCCTTTAACAAAAGCCTGCAACACTTGTAATTCTTACAATGATCGATGTGACATATTTAAATGCAGTATCGCTTTTTATACTATACTTTATTTTGAAATCTCTGTACAACTAGAATGTTACTCTCTTTAGCACAACCCCATAGTTGAATACCATATGTCCATACTGGTTTCAGTATTTGTCTATAAAGCAGTAACTTATTATGAATTGTTAAATTGGACTTCCTTCCAATTAGCCAGTTCATTTTTCTATACCTTATATCAAGTTCTTCTTTTTTTTTCTTAACATGTGCTTTCCAGCGCAATTTGGCATCAAGTGTCATACCTAGATATTTTGCCTGATTCGAATATGGTACTGGAATGTTGTTAATTGTTATTTGTATGTGATTTATATTTTTGTTTGTAAAATCAACATGAATTGATTTGGTTTCATTTAATTTTATTCGCCACTTTGTCAAAAGTTGACTTAATTTTAACACAAATTTGTGCTAGAAAAAAACATTTTTTTTCAACCTTTATTTAACGTTTTTTACGATTTTGTGCTTAGTGGGATCAGTATATGTAACTTTTTTTAAAATCACTAGTTGGAGTAATAATTCAATTTTATGTGACTAGACCCTTTTCCGGGGGTTTACCCAAAAGAATTCAAACCGCTAAGGGCACGGTTCCATTGACTTAAAGTCGGAAAAATCTAGTTATCACCTTTATTTATGAAATGTTGGTAATATGGGTCATCTGGGGTAGACCCTTGGATATAGTCCGGAACCTAAGCCACTTTTGTCTGCATTTTTGCGTACCGTAATGAAATTTGGCACGATTATAATACAACATTATAGTATTATTTCTCGTGGTGCTCATCCCGAACCTAGTGCAGAGCAAAGATACAGGGTGTTTTATTTTTAATTGCATCTATCTTAATAAAATTCTGTATAAAATTCAAATGTAAAGCTAGAGCAATGAAATTTGGCACCGATTATAAGAGCATATACACTTTTATTTTAAGTGATAAAAAAATTAAATTGCTCTATTTTCTTCCAAGAAATAAAAAATAAATAATTTTTTTTGAGAGATTTATGGTGTGAGTATGGAGTAGAAAGAAAAAATAAGGAGCTTAGCTAAGCAAGATAAGGTGTTAAAATTTAATGTGCACATAAAGAAGTTATTTCTCTTGAAAATAAAAATTGCTGGACAGGTATGTATTGTATGTATTCGAAAGTGGTGGCAGGCCCTATTGGACCTCCATGCACTGCGACCACAAATGGATCTACTGTGCCCACGTACCTACATACTGAGTTTGACTAAAGTGGCATATTTTTATTTCCACCCAGTACATGAAAAAACTCTGCAGATTACAACAAAATGATTTAGGCTTAACACTTTGGCTCAAAGATATACCACTAAGGCCTCTGCATTATTAGCCATTGCTGGACAGGTGTGACATATACGGTGTCGGAGTACAGGGGGGTTTTATTTAATCATTCTAAATTAAAAAAATCTAAAAAAATGGAAAAGTATGTGGTTTTCTTAGACGTAAGAATATTTTCAAAAAATATATATCAAATAAAAGATACTTAGCCTTTATTTATATCTTACGAAAAGAAAATACATTTTAGTTTGAACTGTTTAAAATACAGGCTGTTTTTAAAAATAAGTAAAATTTTTATGAACATTTTAAGTAGTTTTTTTATGACGACGTTACAAATCATTATGAAAAACTTAAAGTCAGCACTTTACGACAATACTAGTACTGCTTTTATTTTATTTAAAAAAAAATTTACACATAGTGGTAAAAAGTAACTATACTTAGTTTATGCTCAATATTTTGGAAACCCCTGTAGATATTTTTTCTATCGATACAGCATTTGATGGGCTTGGATTAGCAAAACTAACCAAAATTTTGTCTCTTACCGTTACCGAAATCTCTATGTAGTCACTTTTATCTGGGATATTTGATGGGGCAAGGCAACACAAAAATAGAGGCCACGACCCTGAAAAAATCAGCTGTTCTCCCGGGGCTGAATTTTACATTGGGTCTTATGGGAGGTCAGAGGTTTTTTTATGGTATTTTCAAAATGGCACTACAGATTTCCGCAAAATTTCAGTGAAATATTCTCAGACACCATCCCGATAATCTACCAAAGGTTTGTAAGAAAGCAACATGATTAAAAGGTTAAAATCTTTAAGATTTAGCATTCCTTATTTTGAATTCAAATTACCCGCCATGTACCACATGCCAACTGTTATATTTGACATGTATTTGACTTTGTCATTTGTGATTGACACATTTGCTTCTGCTTTAAATTTAATTTTTGTGTGAGCTAATGAAGCGGCTATGAAAAACTAAGGATTACTATACATTTTAAAAAAATGGTTCTGCCAGAATAAAGTAAAAACAATCTCAAAAATGACTTTATTTAAAAAAAAATCAAATATTCATGAACCGTCATTCCTACTTCAATTTTTTAAAGACAATCAGCTGTGTCGTAACGTGACCATCAAAAAAAAATCAGCCCCGGATGTGACGTCAAGAAAGTGGAGGATCGTGGCCCGTCCGTTTTGATAGCCCTGGATGGGGCTTGGATTAGCAAAATTAACCAAAATTTTGTCTCTTACCGTAACCAAAATCTCTATGTAGACACTTTTATCTAGGATACCCTGTATAATATAGGTTAAAAAGCATAAATTATAACCAAAATATATTTATATACAATTTCTCCAAATCCAACGACAAATTTCCGTAGGTCGTAAAAAGTAACGACTTGATTTATATTTTATTATCAAAATATCGTACAACAGGACAAGAAATTAAACGTCAAATAATATAAAAGAGAGAGAGGGAGAGGAAGAGAATTTCAATTAAATTTTCGCCGTAGCCGGCGCGTGAGTAATCTGCAACGTGGGACGCGTCAAACACTGAACTAAAAATTTGAGGTAACAACGACGATTAGAAATACTCTGCCAATATATGGGGTACTATAGTTATAGTGTACGTGTGAGCTAATATAACTAAAAACTGAAATATATTTTATTTAACTCCAGACTAAATTACCTTTTGTTTGATACCACACAAGCCATGTTTTGACTTAAACTCAAATTTTTGAAATCTACCCCCACCCTTAAAAAAAACAAAAAACTAAAATGTATTTTGTTAAACTCCGGACTCAATTACCTTTCGTTTGATATCACACACGCCATATTTTTACTTAAACTCTAATTTTCAAAATATACCCCCACCCTTTTTTTTTAAATAAATTAAAATGTATTTTGTTTAACTGCAGACTCAATTACCTTTCGTTTGATATCACACACGCCATATTTTCACATAAACTCTAATTTTTGAAATCTACCCCCACCCTTTCATTTGGTTTCTGTTCGGTGGATTTTGTTCATTTTTAAATGGGACCATCTCGACCCAAGACCCAGCCTAGGTTTTTGAGTTATACGCGTTGGTCGTTACAGACATACAGACAGACAGACAGACAGACAGACATACATACAGACAGACCGACAGACAGACAGACGGCGCAACAAAAAAGTTTCAAAATCATCTGAAACGCAAAGATATATAAAAAAATTTGAAATCGGAGCAACTTTTTTTTTCTCGAAAAAATTAGGATCACCATAGCTCACACTACTATAGTATAGTATATGTGTGAGCTAAAAATTATAACATTTCGAGATTTTGGGACCCGAATATATGTCAGCCTCTCCGAGGAGAGACATAGAAGTACACTTGTGCTCATAAAAATCTTGTACACGGATAATTGAATTGATAAATTTTTAGTGTAAGTTACTGAAAATCCAGCTATCTTGGCATTTTTTATTTTTTTGTGACATTGAAAATGTCCGAGTCAATTTTTTAAATGTCATTTGATACTAACACTCTAAACCTAGTAACAACAAGATATAAGTAACCTATACAAGTAACCGTCTCCGGGATTTTTATGAGCAGGAGTGCACATGGAGAGGAAGTAATCATCGAAAAAGAAATGATAAAGAATAGTATTAAAAAGCTTACATCCGGAAAAGCTAGCGGACCTGGGGAAATATACGCTGAAATTTCCAAATATTGATCAGAGAAACTACTAGAAAATTTCACATATAATATCAATCAATGCATGAAGGGACATCCAGTGCCTGATGATTGGAAAATTGCATTTATATTCTCAATACATAAAAAGAGAAACTGGATTGGAACAATTATTTGGAAGGAATTTTAGTAACCAGTATTCTAAGTAGATTGTACGGTAAAATTCTTAGAGATCTAATAGAGAATGATTTTCATGAACAAGAAGAAGAAGAGCAAAGTGGGTTTCGTGCAAGCAGATCTTGTAGTGATAATGTTTTTTGTCTTAAACAAGTAATTGAGAAAAGGAGCGCTAGGAATATAGAGACTCATGTTACCTTTGTGGACCTACAAAAAGCATATGATACCATTCAAGTAGAAAAACTATGGACAGTGTTAGAGCAGACTAATATCAATCATACATACATAAAAGCGATAAAAGAACTATACAAAGGGTAAAAATCTAAAATTAAAATTGGAAATCGACTTTCAAACGAATTCCCGGTAACAAAAGGCTTAAGACAGGGATGTTGTATATCTCCAACTCTTTTTAAAATATATATCGCAGTAGCTCTAAAAAAGTGGAAACGTAAAGTGCACGGCATAGGAATACAACTTAACGACCGATTTACCATATACACACTACAGTTTGCTGACGACCAAGTAATTGTAGCTAATGATAAAGAAGACATGGAGTATATAATGAGAAAGTTAATGGAAGAATTTACCAAAAGTGGGGATTAATAGTGAACGTGGACAAGGCACAGTACTTATGTATTGGAAACGAATCCAATGAGTTAGAACTAGACAATGGACAAGTAATATCTCCATGCAATGAGTATGTATACTTGGGTGTCACATTTGATAAGACAGGAACAGACTGTAAAGAACTGGAAAAAAGAGTAGTAAAAGCAAAAAAGGTTATTGGATGTCTTAACAGTATTTTATGGAGCAGAGAGATAAAAAAGAATTTAAAATTTAACATATATGAAACAATGGTGAAAAGCACGCTGTTGTATGGAATAGAGACTTGTCGCGTAACAGAAAAATACAAAACAAAAATCATGTCCAAATGAATGCAATAAGAAGATCAATGAGAATATCTAGAACAGATCACATAAGAAATGAGATCATAAAAGAAAGAATGGGAATCGAAGGAAGCATAACGGATGACATCACTAAAAGACAACTGATATGGTACGGCCATGTACAACGGATGACGACGAAAGATTACCAAAGCAGGTCCTAGACTGGCAACCAATAGGGCGCAGAAAAAGAGGGCGCCCTAAACTAGAATGGCAACAGTCAATCCAAAGATCAATGAGTCAAAAAAATCTGACTGAGATGATTGTCAGGATCGAAGGAGGAGGAGAATAGGCGTCAGAAAATGTAGAAAAACGTTCTAAACCGACATAGTAGTAGTATGATTATTAGTTTGCTCTAACACTGTCCATAATTGCTCTACTGGAACGGTATCATATGCCTCTTGTAGGTCCACAAAGGTAACATGAGTCCTATATTTCTGGCACTCCTTTTAGCCTCCTCTATCAGTCATTGACTCAATAAAAATGAAAAAATATAGAAAAAATATATTTTTTGTTAAAATGAATTTCTAGATTGAGTCCCTTTATCCAACCCATAGTCCATATGACAGAAAAATCCGGAAATATAATAGACGCCATTTTTGCATCCTAAAAGTTAGCACTTTTTTAGTTTATGTACCCTTTCCCCAAGGCAGGGGATTTTGCAATACCGTATCGAGTTTAAATTCCGTGGATTATAGATGCACGAATCAGTGTCCACGTACAACGATTTAACTATAAACAGATTAGTCAAATAAGATTAGTTGATTAGCATAACTGACCACTACTATTGTGTTTGCCTGGCAAAGTGCAAAATCATCACCTCTTAATGTTTAATTTGGATTATTTGATTAAATTATTTGAAAACAGAGGACTAGATATACTTTCATAATAAATTTTTGTATGAATTTCTTATGATTAAAAGCAAAAAACGATCATACAACTTGTTTTGAATATACAAAGGCGGCTTTGTAAAAATAATTTTATTAAAAAATGGAGAAACAATGCGGTTTTACCAAGCCAGATCCTGTAGCGATAATATTTTTGGTCTTAAACAAGTAATTGAGTAAACGACTGCCAAAAAGTAAGAGACTCATGTTACGTTTTTGGACCTACAAAAAGCATATGATACCGTTCCAGTGGAAAAATTTTGGACACTGTCAGAGCAAACTAATACCAATCATAGATACATAAAAGCGATAAAAGAAATATACAAAGGGTCAAAATCTAAAATTAAATTTGGAAACCGATTTTCAAAAGAATTCCTGGTAATGAAAGGCTTAAGACAGGTATGTTGTATCTCTCCAACTCTTTTTAAAATATATATCGAAGTAGCTAGATTCAACCCAAGAATTTGAAAGATCATTTAACCTGCAATCAGATTTGCCGGGTTGCCTTAAACCATTTGTTTTATGGAAACCCGATGACGGAGCTAGTCATCCAGTTAAGCTCACATGACTTGTCAAATTCTGCAGGCAACCTGTGTAAAATTATAAAGACCTTGGATCCAAACTATCAACAATCCAAATCACAGAAGTTGGAATGTATGTGGAAGAGTTATTTGCTCAGAGAGCGGCCTACTGTTTTTTAAACAGATGTGCAAGCCATAATATCGATAGCAACCCTAGAAGAGGCCAGGAATATGGAAGAAAAGGAAATATATATATGCTTTGACCGCCAGGCAACCATGAAAGTGCTTAGCGCACCTTAGATGGCTGATGAATTCGTAAAAGAAATCGCATAGGTGTTGCCTAAGCCATGGCAACTGGGTGACGCTGATTTGGGTTCCAGGGCATACAGAGGTAACAGGCAACCAAAAGGTGGGTTAACTCGCGTGGATCTTGTAGTCGATTATTATGCAGACCCGAAACAGCTTCTGGGCGTGATCAAAACATAAGTACATAGCTTACTCCTGAAACATACGAACAGTTTGCAGAATGACTAAAGAATTAGTATACTGACCAAAAGCGATTAGACTTTGATGCTTCCTGAGACCGCACACTAAGCCTTTGCACTGCTGATAGATTTTCTTACTGGACATAACCGGTCGAAGGAGCAAATGACACGTATAGAAGACAAAAACTACCTATACAAACTATGGAAAGGAAGATGAGACAATAAACCACCTATTTGCAGAATGTAAAATCTATGCAAGGATGAAAAAATAGAGACTCAAAGCACCACATTTAAGCGGGAAGAGCTTCACTTGCTTAAGTGGGCTCAAGCACTGGACTTTGAAAAGAAAACGGAAAGTAGCAATGAACTAACTGGGCATGACATGTGTGGGTTAAAATATAGACCCAGGACATGACCAAAAATACCCACTTTGGCCTACTTCCAAACCTGAAGGATAACACGTATAGAAGACAAGAGCTACCTGTCCAAACTGTGGAGAGGAAGAAGGTTTATTGCAGCACGTCTTCGCAGAATGTGAGATCTACGTAAGGATAAGAAAAAAGAAACTTAACGTACCAACTTTAAGCGGGGAAGAGCTTCACTTGCTTAAATTGGCTGAAGCTCTGGAGTCTGGAAAGAAAACGGAAAGGAGTAATGAACTAACTGAACACGAAATGGAAGTTGGAGAGTGTAGGTTAAAAAAAAGACCTAGTATACAACCAAAAAGACATACTCTGGCCTATTTCCGGACCTACGGGTCACCCCTTCTCTCCCCACATCGACTGCAATTACTCCACCCCAGCTGCCTTGAGCCAGAGTGTAAAGTAAGACCTCTGGGTACCGAGACTAATTCAAACTAAAAATTAAAAAACGGTAAAAAATGTTTGCTCAACTTTACTCCCGTTGTCATATTTTTGTATATAATATGTTGTTAATATGCGACTATTTTAAGAAGAAGGAAATAAGAATAAAAGTTCTCGGAGGTCCAACTTATATCCGCTATCATAATACTCGTAGGCACCTCCTACTAATTGTAGATATATTTGTGTTATTTTATCTTAATGACTATTTCAGTGGTAGTTTCCTACTCCCATCTGATACGGTTATAAACGTACAAAATTGGACGTATCGACCAATGTGATCGGTCATTCTGGGTCACTTGTATTTGATGAATGAAAATGCTTTTTTCTCTCACGTACATACATAGTAACTTACTCAGTGAACTGAACTAGCGCATAATAGTAAAAGACCAGAGAAAATCAAGTTCATATTAGATTTTTTGTGGAAAGACTGTTAGTTACCCGTTCCAAACACAACAGTGGATCTTCAAAACGCAAGAACCGTAAACAAAGACAGGACAGCTCTATCAACTAATACCGGGTGGGCCAAAAAAAACCCGACAATTTTTTTTTCGTTATAACTTTTGAACTATATAATCGATTTTAGTAGGACAAACTGCACTTGATAGAGGTTTGACTAAATATATTTTTTTGTCCGCGATTTCAAAATCCATTTAAAGATGCTCGTATAGTGTTGCGAATATGTTTTAATTATTTTTTCAGTGAAAAAGCTGCATTCTCGCCACGCACACCAAGGTACTAAAAAAAAAATAAATTTGGTGCAGTGGTTCTAAAAAAATTAATTTGTTGTTTCTACCATTGTTTTGCATATTATACGATTGCCTTGCCAATTATGTCTGCATTTATTTCCTTATAAATTCAATACTACTAAACCGATTTTGATGAAATAAAAAACATCCTAGTGACAATTGATTGCTTTTTAAAGGTCATGATCAAACTTTATCGCCATCTTAAAATTTAAGATGGCGGACAGAATAATACTTGAGTCTTCAAAATGGCGTGCTTATTCTTATTTTCCGAAAATGTTTTAGTTTTTTTAAAAATGAGTAAAATTGCATTGCCAATCCTGTCTGCATTAATTTATTTATAAATTCGTTATTACTAAACCGATTTTAGTGAAATAAACAAAAACGTGGTGACAATTAATTGCTCTTTAAAGATTGGTATCGAAATTTTCCGCCATCTTGAAATTACATAGTTGATTCTTCAAAATGGCGTGTTTATTCTTATTTTGCGAAAATAAGTTTTTTATTTAAAAACACTATTTTTCTCCCGTATAAGGAGGTACAAATTATTAAAATCGGTGTAGTGGTTCTCACAAAATCCGATTGTTTTAACCATTGTTTTACAAATTATACGATTGCATTGCCAATCCTGTCTGCATTCATTTCTTTCTAAATTCATTATTATCGAACCGATTTTAGTGAAATAATAAATTTATAAGGAACTAATTGCAGACAGGATTGGCAATGCAATCGTATAATTTGTAAAACAATGGTTAAACTTTTACATTGGTTTTTATCGGAGGTCAGACGTTTTTTTATGTTATTTTTTAAATGACACTACAGATTTCCGCGAAATTTCAGTGAAATATTCTCAGAGACCATCCCGATATTCTACCAAATTTTTGTAACGATGCAAGATGATTAAAAAGCTAAAATCTTCAAGATCTAGCATTTCTTATTTTGAATTCAATATACCCGCCATGTACCGCATGCCAACTGTTATATTTCACATGTATTTGACTTTTTCATCTGTGTTTGTCACATTCGCTTCTACTTTAAATTTAATTTTTGTGTGAGCTAATGAAGCATCTCTGAAAAATTAAGGATTGCTATATATTTAAAAGAAATTGTTCTGCAAGAATATAGTAAAAAACAATTTCAAAAACGGCGTTGCGTCCCGACACAGCTGATTGTCTTTAAAATATTGAATTTGGAATGACGGTTTATGAATATTTAATTTTTTAAAAAAATAAAGCCGGTTTTAAGATTGTTTTTACTATATTCTTGAAGAACAATTCTTTTTAAATGTATAGTAATCCTTAATTTTTCATAGCCGCTTCATTAGCTAACACTAAAATTAAATTTAAAGAGAAACGAATGTGACCAACACCGACAACTGCACACAAAACTGCGTCTTGCCAGGCTTCCAGGATGCAGTGACCCTAGTAGCAGTTACTTTTAAGGGACATCTTGTTTTCTCCATACACAAATTTTGTCGCAAGACGCTATTTTATTTATTAGATCTTTTTCCAATAATGATTTTGCTTGCATTTTGATGACACACATTTAGATTTTTAGAGCTCGTCTTTTACGACTTTAGATAAACTGGAAGCTATAAACGAGGCATCGTAAAACCGTATACAAGACTCTATGATATGTAAAAGTAGCGGCAAGTTCAGAGGGCACGAGACATTTTCATATCTCCTTAAATATTTGTTCTAAAAAATTCTTCAATGAGTCAAAAAACAGGTTATTTAAACTAAAATTCCACACCAGTATTTTTTAATCAACCAAAATGTGTTGTTTAGACAGGATAATGTTTTTGACAGTAGGCCACAGTATACTAATTATTTATAGTAAGGAAAGCACCCCGGTCTTGTCATAATACTGTTATACATACCCCCTGTATACATTAGTACGGAATACAAAGTTCGAGAGGCGCTTATTACAGACCGTCACCCCTGGTATAAAAATATTATGTACAGACTTTTGTGCTGTCGCCATGGACATTAACCGCTACTCTCGGTATATGTTTTTGATTATGACTGACATTGGCAAAACAGATAAAAATATGACGTAAATATATTCGGCATTTTTCATTTGTGGTTGCAGTTTTTCGTGATTCTTCGACTTTTTAACTTATTTTAAAAAGTGTTTTTTTGCTAAATTGTGGCCTATCGGTAATTAAGAAATTTAAAAGAAAACAATTTTGTGTTCGTGGGTGCGAAGACTATGTTAGCAAGCGCTATTCCCAAACGGAACCTAAAAAAAATACTTCGGCAAAAAAACTAACTTTGACGAAAGACGAAATTCACAAATATATAGTGTGTGATGGACACGTTGAACCTGGACGGAGTTTTAAATGTTTAATTTTAAATGTTAATATTAGGGAAAATATAGATTATTTCACTATATTTATATACAGGGTCCGGCAGAATGATCTCCCACAATAAAAACGCCATTGTAAATGCTATTTATATTTCATTTTTTTCGGTATTCAGTCGAAGCTAATTTCTAAAAGTTTCACTCGTGCAGTAACTCTTGTAATTTCTTGGTGTATTGCTGCTTTCAATTCGTCAATGGTTCGGGAATAGTGTTCAGATATTCCCAAATTATCTGGAACTAAAACATGTCTACCAAGTGCGAAGTGAGTACGAAAAGTTCTTTGTGTCGTAATCACAGATTCGTTACCTACTTTTGCTTAATGTCTCGATAACGAAGGCACGATGGCAAGGTAATGGCAAGCCGCGAGCTACCAACCAACTACGCGAAGCTTCTTCTCTCTTCAGTGATTCAGGCACAGTGGCAGTGCAAAATGTGGGAGATCATTATGCCGGATCCTGTTTAATTAAATGAATAACTGGCTACGTTACCTTTTTTTATTTTTCATGAAAAAACAATTAAAAAAGTTTCCGTTTATAAAAACCTATATTTGCAACATTATATAAAGCATTGTAAAAGTATACATAATTAATTTAAGTTAATGTAGGATATGTAAATATTTTCTATGCACTAATAAAAAGGAAATTACTGTAGAATATTCGTCAAAAAGCCTTTTTTTAACTAGAAAATTAGCCTCTCAAGGAAATTTATGTACCTAAATGAATGGGAAACAAACTTTTAAACCTTATAGATTGAATAAAAATTTAACTTTCCTTTTTTTTTATTGCTAGTAGTCATTAATTTAAACATTCTTTGATTAAGCTTCCTTATTGATTGGTCTTTTTAAGCAAATTGAGCTTTGACATAAAATAACTCATTCTTATCAGCGCGCATCGTTTAAATTTAAATCTATGTAATTGACAAGTAGAATGAGTTTTTTAGTGTTAAAATTTAATTTGATAAAAACTGTTCAAAACACTATATTAAAAGATGTAGCTTGATTGGAGAACGATGTCATTGATGGCTACGGGCATCCGGTATACAATAATTTGAAAAGCCATCCTGTAGCTTAGAGACAAACTGCGCAAGCGTTATATTGTTTCAAATCCCCCTGTAAATGTTTAGTACGGTGCACAAAGTTGGAGAGGTGCTGATTTGTGCAAGAAACCCCGGTATACTGGGTCGATTTAGTAATACAACTCCCACCGTGTAAGTGTCTGGTCCATCTCTGTCATTCGTCTATGCAGTAGGCTCTACTTATTTATTCAATTTTTATACACTTGAATTACATATTTAAAAAATTTTCTGGACAATTTTTGCATTTAGCACTTTCAATTTTCTGACGCTACATAAGCGGTAGCGGTTAAGAATGATATAATAATAAAGCATGTATAAGAAATTGATAATAATTATTTTTCTAAATAACTTACGAAATTATACAGTTTTGTATTTTCATAAATCAGGTTATTGCGTAATTTTGTACCCAACTGCGACTAGTAGTTACAAGTAAATTTAGCAGTTGGGTGTTTTTTATTTTAAAATATTTTATTTCAAACTTTTAGGTTTAATTCTTATTCAGCCTTATAAAAAGCATTATGCATTTACAATTCATTTAGCTTTAAACGACCAGAACGTGAGATTTTCTACGGACGCGAATAGTGTTACCTTCCATTGAGTAAAGGTATGGGAGGAGAGAGGGAAAAGGGAACTAGTAAAATGGTGTCAAAAAAAAATCTTAAAGAGTGTGGCGAAAGAATTTTTGCAATCGCTTTAAATTTGTGGAACGTATAGCTAAAACCGAGGGGTGGGACATTCCTTAAATAGGTGTACAAATTTGGTAAAAGTATTTAATACATACATTTAAATAGCTTTTAAATACTTAAATACATTTAAATACTATTAAATACACTTAAATACAATTAAATACCTTTAAATCCCAAATAAATACAGTATTTAACTTAAATACTTAAATAGGTGTACAAATTTTTATGAGTGTCCCACCCCTCGGCTAAAACTGTTACTAATAAGGAGGATGTGAAGAAGAGAGAAGAATTTTTGAAATCGCTTTATACTCGTATTTGCGAAAGTTATAGCTATAACTATTACTAATAAGGATTGCGGGGAGGAGAGAGGGAGAGGCGGGGGGGGACTAGTAAAATGATGTTGGAAAAAAAATCTGACAGCGTATGCAGGAAAAATTTTTGAAATCGCTCTATATTTAATAAAATTATGCGAATATGGTTTTTGAATAGGGTGAGGGAATGAGAGGATGGGAGATGGGTGGTGTTGATGTTTTGAGGTTTGAGGTAGAGCCGCGGGACTGTAAGCGCGCTGGTCGTTTTATAAAATCTGGGTGCAAAAATCCTTAAAAGGACGATGTAAAAATATTAATTTTTTCGAGCCACACAAGACAAGAGGAGCTCCTCTCGCTGGCCCAGTCGTTGCAGTCGATCCACACTAGAATCACTTGTTTGTGTAATGGTTTAGTTTGATTTTCTAAGAATGTTATTGGATTTTTTGGTTAATAGAATTTATCACCATGCTGCATGGTGATCTCGATAGAATACGACAGACGAATCTGTTCTTGGTTACGCCTTTTTGCGCAGATTCATTTTTCGTAGATGGCGCTGGCGTTTTGCTTGTGCCAATCAAAATTGAAATTGTGTGGGTTTTCCGAATACGGGAATTTGGCGCAAAATTTGAATTTAAAATTAAAGTTACACGAACAGGTGGGAGCAGGGAGGACTACAAATCAACTACAACAAATTAGAGGACACTTGCAATAGGTAATCACAGGAATTTCAATAAAATCGACTGAAATTTAGATGATTTGTATGCCTTAAAGCCTACATCATGTGACAAAATGGCGTCTGAAGACCGTTGATTTTTGTTTGTTAATTTTTGTGACGTAAAAACTTAAAAAAAAAGAAGTTTTTACGCCACAAAAATTAACAACAAAAAAATGTTTACTCTAATTCAATGAAAGAAAAAATTCGCGACTTAAAATTTAATCTAATTCAATGAAAGAAAAAATTTGCGCCTCAAAATTGACAAAAAAAAAATTGCGATCAGATTTGGTTGGAGGTGATGTTTTCTCCGATGGCTTGAGACTGGCTTTCTGAGGCTTGAAAAAGATTTAATAGAAATCGAAACGATGCCAAAGAAAAAAAAAATTTTTCTGCCTATCCCTATACCCAATAAAACCTAAGTAAAATGACATTCCAAGGGAACGAATCCAACATATAGTATTGTTTATTGTTTTGATGCACAGAAAGAACAAAATTGTTAAATGCACATTTTTGTTATTGTTAAGTTTCATATATTGAAGTTGATATTGTTAATTTAACGCTTTGGCTTTGTTAATGTTTATGTTTGTAAATTAACAATGCCATTCTTTAATATGTATACATTTCACTTTACCAGTTCCAAATATAGGGAATTATGTTTGCCAACAGGCAAAACTGTTATTTGGTATTTACAAATAGCAGTGAAAGCAGTCGCAGCATTTTCCAAATACCTAGTAGCTTTGCAGGACTTTGCTATATGGAAATTTGCCTGAGAAAAAAATTAATGAAATTAAATAATTCTCTAGTATCTCTCCAACACTTTTTAAAATATATATCGCAGTAGCTGTAAAAAACTGGAAACGTAAAGTACACGGTATGGGAATACAACTTAATGACAGATTTACCATATATACACACTACAGTTCGCTGACGATCAAGTAATTGTAGCTAATAATAAAGAAGAGACGCAGAGAGCATCAAGTGAGTTAGAACTAGACAAAGGACAAACAATATCTCCATTTTCCACGTTTGACAAGACAGGAACAGGCTGTAAAGAACTGGAAAAAAGAATAGTTAAAGCAAAAAAGGTTATTTGTTGTCTTGAGCAGAATTTTTTTTTTTAATTTAACATATATGAAACAATGGTGAAAAGCATACTGTTGTATAAAATAGACACTTGTCGTGTAACAGAAAAATACAAATCAAAAACGGAAAGTGTCGAAATGGATGCAATAAGAAGATCAATGAGAATATCTAGAACAGATCATTGTTATGTTTATACAAAGTTTTTTCCCTAAAATCCCGCATATTAGCTTTCCAGATACCGGTTTTTAAAGTTTTAATTATTTGATTGTTTTCTCTTTAACCGAACCGAACCGAACTCGTGCAGTTTTTGAGATATTTAGCTCAAATCTGAAACGTGTATTTAACCACAAGGCATACATCATTAAGCATGCCAAATATTAGGAAAAACTACAGGGTGTTTTATTCAGAAACTTTTTGATTTCTTGCAAAAAAAAACAAAAAGATAATTTGTATATTCGATTGCTATTTAGAATTTAGCTTTTTTCCTAAAATCACTCAAAAATTAATTTTACTTTATTAAAAAATTAAAGAAATCCCAAAATTCTAATTTACTCCCCTCTTCTATATATGTAAAAGTAACATTGCTCACTTCCAGAAACGTTAGAGAGCTGAGCTTTGGCGGACTGATAGGAACTACGATAAAAATATAGGAAATATTTAAAAAAAATAAAATTTTTATTTGCTTTTCTCCCCTATAAATGCTTTCTCCCCTTTAAAGTTATGTAAAAGTAACATTGTCCACTTGCAGAAACGCTAGAGAGCTGAGCTTTGGAAGGCTGATAGGAACTACGATAAAACCATGGGAAAAAAAGGTATGATAACTCAAATTATGGAAATTATAAATGGAAAGTACTAAATAGACCTGAGTTTGTTCGGGATCTTGGAATTACCTTCGACTCTAAGCTAACCTTTAATAAGCACATAGATACTATTACAGCTGAAACCACCAGAACATACGGATTTTTAGTAAGAGTTAGCAGAAACTTTGAAGACCTTGAAACCATAAAACTTTTATATTATACTTTTATTAGATCAAGGTTAGAATATGCCTCCGTAGTATGGTCACCACAACTACTTACTCAGAAAGAATCGCTAGAAAAGATCCAAAGACGTGTACTTAAGCTTTTGTACTTTAAATCAACCGGTAATTATCCTCCTCAAGGTCACCCCCACACTGACCTTATGCAACTGTTTAATATTCAGCTACTCGACACACGTAGGCAGTCGGCCTCTCAAACGTTTCTATATAAAATTCTCCATAACCAAATTGATAGCATAAATATTTTAGAGAGAATAAACTTTTCTATTCCACGGCTAAACTCCAGACAATCACCAGTTTTTTATCTTCCTACTCCTCGAGTCAATGCAATGCAATTCTCGCCAATCTATACAATTTGCGACACTCATAATAAATATATGCAGGGTATCGATATCTTTAATTGCAGTATATCTGCAGTCAAACAAGTATTTAGATATTAGAGTTCCTACTTTTTATTTAAGATATACTGTATACATCTATCTTTTTGTACTTATTTTTCTTATATTATTTATAGTTATTGTAAACATTTTTTTTTTGTAAACTTCCTGCCCTGTAATTGGGTATTACCTGTTGGGCAGTGTAAATAAATAAATAAATAAATAAATAAATAAATAAATAAATAAATAAAATTAGACGTAGACGTAGATACCTTTGACAGTGGGAAAGAAGAATTTAGAAAGATCAGTTGGATGACTTGGTCGAGTTAGTACCCTGAGGGTTTCTCGTTCTTGTATTGAGCCACCGCAGCCTGCATAGGTGGAAGTTTTCCGAAAATTTATGTATGCCTTCGGTGGTTCAGTGGTAGAATGTTTGCCTAGATAGCAAGAGATCCCAGGTTCGATCCCCGGCCGAAGCAGAAAACTTTTTTCTTATTTTTCTTTCTTTAATTTCACTTGTTGTTTATAGTTTTAGGTCCTTGCATTATTTGCAATTTGGTATTTGATAAAGCAGTTTTTGTTTTGCGAATTACTGCAATTTTATTATTTTTGATATATTTTATATGTGGGTAGCTTAAAAACGACCAGGTCTATAAATATGCGCTTTAAAACTTTTCGTTTAAAAAAACCACGCTCGCTAGTGAAGGAAAGGGTAATTTTTATATAACTTTCCTAGAAATACCTGAAACACTCCAAAAACTGAATTTCGGCGACGTGTACAGCGTGTCCCATTTTCGATGGGGTTAAATGGGAAACTCGGTTATTATTAAAGATATTGATTTTCTGATTGCACCTTACCGTGCTCTTTTTTTGAGCCCCTAAAAATGGCGTAATCAGATTTTTGTTATACCCCGTAGTTTCGCTAATACAGGGAGTTTTTGAAAAAATTGTATTTTTAATAATCCCTTGTATCTCGCTTATTTTGCGAGATACTTTTATTCTGTAAAAACATTTTTATGGCAACTTTTTAAGAAGAAAATAATGACGTTATCCATTTTTTAAAATATTGTTTAGTATTTGAGATATGGTATTTATCATAAAAAAATTAAATACGGACCTGGATTTTTTAAATTACTTTTTTGATTGGTTTCATGCTAGTATTATCATAAAATAATAAAAATTTAAAAAAAAATTGTTTTAAGGCAAAAAAAAATATTTAATATTTAAAAAAAAAATTAGTCCGAACCTGGATATTTCCAACATAAATATAAACTAAAAATTGCTAGTTAAACAATTTTTAGTTTAACTGTTTTGATACTTAGCATATTAAAATGGTTTTACGTTAATTTACAGATTTATTTGAAACAAAGTCTACGAAAAATACAAAAAAAAAAAACAAATGATAAAAAATAACTAATCTTTCTGATTACCATTATGTGTAAAACATTGTTGGCATTTTTGAGTAATTTTTCTTAACGCATTTTGCATAAAAATATTTCTGCCATTTAAATATTGGGATTTTGTTGCTTGAATAAAGCAATCAAACATATCACATTTTTCAAAATCTGGATATGGTCGATTTCTAGCCAGTTTAAAATAATTGTAAGCCATTTACAAAAATGACAAGTAAAATGACAATGTCAATTCCACGCTTTTGTTTTGTAAATTTCACGACCTGCTGTTTGGTTATCAAATAATTAGTACGATATTATTTTTGTAACTTTTTAACGTTTTTTACTTTATTTATAAATCTTTTAATTATCATTTCAAAACAGATAAACTAAAAATCGTTCAACTAGTGTGTCTTGCAATTTTTAATTTATAATTACGTTGGAAATTTCCAGGTTCGGACTATAATTTTTTTTCAAATGTTAAATAGCTTTTTTTAACTTTAAATCAAAAAAATATTAAAGTTTTATCATTTTAAGGTAATAATAGCATGGAACTAATCAAAGTAGTAATAAAAAAAATCCAGGTCCGTTTTTAATTTTTTTATGATAAATACCATATCTCAAAAACTAAACAATATTTTTAAAAATTGACAACGTCATTATTTTGCTCTAAAAAAGTTGCCATAGAAAGGTTTTTACAGAATAAAAATATCTTGCAGAATAAGCAATTTTTTCAAAAACTCCCTGTATTAGCGAAACCACGGGGTATAGCAAAAATCTGATTACACCATTTTTAAGGGCTCCAAAAAAGAGCACAGTTAGGTGCAATCAGAAAATCGATAACTTTAATAATAACCGAGTTTCCCATTTAATCCCATCGAAAATGGGACACGCCAATGTCAATTAAAAATAAAAGGGCTGCTTTGAGAGAAATAAGGTTCTTTTAATGTTCTTAACGCAACCATAGGTGCATTTTCATAAAATTTCCGAAAATTCATGAAAATCCATGGTGCTGTTTTAAAATATCGTAAAAAACCCTGATTCCTTCCACAATAATAGCTCATTCAAAACTGACTAGGATTGAATTGGGACTATGTTGCTGTTCAAAAATTCATGAAAACTAATCTAGTGTTTTTTTTATTTTCAGGTAAATTTTTAAAACCTAAACTTCAAAAAAGTTTTTATAAGGACAGCAACCTGCAACTTAATAGGTAAGTACATACGTCGGAAAATGCAAAGAAAAGAAGGACTAGTAAATAAATAATTGCAGAACTCAGTGACCTTAAAAGCGTTGTATAAGCCGCCACCCGTAGAAGTCGCCGTGGAAAATAAGCAATGAACCTTGCTTGTACTTCCAACTTGCCGTTGGTTTGAACCCTAATGCCAAAGCGCTCTGCATAAAAATAGATAGACTATGCTTTAAACGTTCCAGACAAAGAGACAAGGCACTAACATAAGCCAGAGATGCACCGACTTAGAAAATAGTTACAAATCAAAATTCGCGTTTCTGAAAATCATGCCTAAAAACAAGTCGCTGCGTCGCCATAAATTTTATTTATCTTAACCTAGTCTTGCATATAATTAATGCTTGTTAATTTGGAAAACAATATTAATTTACAAATATTTAAAAACTTACAAATGGGCGAAAATTCCATATATTCAAATCCAGTTTAACTACTTTATCGACAGAGGTCATTGCAGTCACAGTTACTCCTTGTCAACGCGGCTTAAAAATATCGTTGCTCGTTTTATGAGTTTCAACATGGTTTCAATTTATTAAAAAAATACAAGGTGCGACAGTTAAATTTTAAGACTGGTACCCCTACTAACAGATTTTAAATCTTAACTCCTCGATTGGTCGGAGTTATTTACCCTGATGTGTGTCCTACATCCGCGCGCAATCTTGTCGCCTTTTCTCTACTAACTTGGCTTACGCAGTGATTTAAAGCGGATCGTGCATAGCTCATTTGTCGGAATTATGACAACCGAAAAAATTGAGCAACGTATTAACTTAATGTAAAACTCAAAGAAACGGCTACTGAATGCTTTAAAATGCTAAAAGATATTTACGGAGAGCAGTGTATGTCTCGTTCAATGATTTTCATGTGGCATAAAAGCTTTTTCGAGGGTCGTGAAGAAGTTAAAGACGATGAACGAGAAGGGCGCTCAACTTCAAAAATGTTTTTATAAGGACAGCAACCCGCAACTTAATAGGTAAGTACATACGTCGAAAAATGCAAAGAAAAGAAGGACTAGTAAATAAATGATTGCAGAACTCAGTGACCTTAAGAGCGTAGTATAAGCCACCACCCGTAGTCGCCGTGGAAAATAAGCAATGAACCTTGCTTGTACTTCCAACTTGCCGTTGATTGGTTTGAACCCTAATGCCAAAGCGCTCTGCATAAAAATAGATAGACTATGCTTTAAACGCTCCAGACAAAGAGACAAGGCACTAACATAAGCCAGAGATGCACCGACTTAGAAAATAGTTACAAATCAAAATTCGCGTTTCTGAAAATCATGCCTAAAATCAAGTCGCTGCCTCGCCATAAATTTTATTTATCTTAACCTAGTCTTGCATATAATTAATCCTTGTTAATTTGGAAAACAATATTAATTTACAAATATTTAAAAACTTACAAATGGGCGAAAATTCCATATATTCAAATCCAGTTTAACTACTTTATCGACAGAGGTCATTGCAGTCACAGTTGCTCCTTGTCAACGCGGCTTAAAAATATCGTTGCTCGTTTTATGAGTTTCAACATGGTTTCAATTTCTTTAAAAAATACAAGGTGCGACAGTTAAATTTTAAGACTGGCACCCCTACTAACAGGTTTTAAATCTTAACTTCTCGGTTGGTCGGAGTTATTTACCTTGATGTGCATTCTACATCCGCGCGCAATCTTGTCGCCTTTCCTCTACTAACTTGGCTTACGCAGTGATTTGAAGCGGATCGTGCATAGCTCATTTGTCGGAATTATGACAACCGAAAAAATTGAGCAACGTATTAATTTAATGTAAAACTCAAAGAAACGGCTACTGAATGCTTTAAAATGCTAAAAGATATCTACGGAGAGCAGTCTATGTCTCGTTCAATGATTTTCATGTGGCATAAAAGCTTTTTCGAGAGTCGTGAAGAAGTTAAAGAGGATGAACGGGAAGGGCGCTCCAGCACATCCAAAACAGCGATGTTCGTTGTTTTTTTTATATTAGGGATGTTATTCTTATTGAATAGGCGCGTGAGGGTCAAGCAGTCACCCACCATTTATATTTGAAGTATTAATGTAGCTAAGTGAACGTGTCAGAAAAAAACGTCCAGATTTGTGGAAGAACAACGCTTGGCTACTCTACCATGACAATGCACTGGCCCACATGTAAAGAAATGGTAAAAAGGAACCCGTTTTGAAATGTTAGAAGACGTCAAGGAAAAAACGGCAAGACTTTTTAACAGCGTCTCTTCTGATGATTTCTAAAATTGCTTTCAACATTGGAAAAAACTCATGCAACGCTTCGTCGATAGAGAAGGGGACTACATTGATGAGGAATATAATTAATTTGTATTAGTAGTTAAATAAAGTAGATTTTTTACAACAGTCTTATAATTTTATTGTCATACCTGTCGCATTGCTCCTAATAAAACCCATTCAAAGCCAATTCAATTCTATATACGCGATATACAGGCTGTCATCAATTTTGAATCTACAGGCTGTGGTTAGCGAAACGTCAAAACCGCATACGTGATGATTTACCTCACCGCAAACTATGTGTTACTACTTCAACACACCTATGTGTATTTTGATATACCTATATGTTTGTTGCAGAGTTTATAAACTTAAAGAAGAATTTAGCAGGACCTAAAAAAATAATAAATAAATAATAAATATTAATAATAATAATAATAATAAGTTGTATTGTAAGATTTCCGCGAAATTTCAATAAAATATTCTCAGACACCATCCCGATATTCTACCAAACTTTTGTAAGGATGCAAGATGCTTAAAGAATTTTAAAGATTTAGCAATCCTTATTTTGATTTCAAATTACCCGCCGTGTACCGCATACCAACTGTTATATTTGACATGTATTTGACTTTGTCATCTGTGTTCACATTCGCTTCTGCTTTAAATTTAATCAGGGCTATCAAAACGGACGGGCCACGATCGTCCACTTTCTTAACGTCACATCCGGGGCTGATTTTTTTTTGATGGTCACATTACGACACAGCTGATTGTCTTTAAAAAATTGAAGTTGGAATGACGGTTCATGAATATTTGATTTTTTTTTAAATAAAGTTATTTTTGATATTGTTTTTACTTTATTCTGGCAGAACAATTTTTTTTAAATGTATAGTAATCCTTAATTTTTCATAGCCGCTTCATTAGCTCACACAAAAATTAAATTTAAAGCAGAAGCAAATGTGACAATCACAGATGACAAAGTCAAATACATGTCAAATATAACAGTTGGCATGTGGTACATGGCGGGTAATTTGAATTCAAAATAAGGAATGCTAAATCTTGAAGATTTTAACCTTTTAATCATGTTGCTTCCTTACAAACCTTTGGTGGAATATCGGGATGGTGTCTGAGAATATTTCACTGAAATTTTGCGGAAATCTGTAGTGCCATTTTGAAAATACCATAAAAAAACCTCTGACCTCCCATAAGGCCCAATGTAAAATTCAGCCCCGGGAGAACAGCTGATTTTTTCAGGGTCGTGGCCTCTATTTTTATGTTGGCCTTGATTTAATTTAAGTGTAAGCAAGGCCAACACAAAAATAGAGGCCACGACCCTGAAACAATCAGCTGTTTTCCCGGGGCTGAATTTTACATTGGGTCTTATGGGAGGTCAGATGTTTTTTTATGATATTTTCAAAATGGCACTACAGATTTCCGCAAAATTTCAGTGAAATATTCTCAGACACCATCCCGATATTCCACCAAAGGTTTGTAAGGAAGCAACATGATTAAAAGGTTAAAATCTTCAAGATTTAGCATTCCTTATTTTGAATTCAAATTACCCGCCATGTACCACGCCATGCCAACTGTTATATTTGACATGTATTTGACTTTGTCATATGTGATTGTCACATTCGCTTCTGCTTTAAACTTAATTTTTGTGTGAGCTACTGAAGCGGCTATGAAAAATTAGGGCTTACTATACATTTAAAAATACTCTGCCAATATATGGGCCCCTAAGCTCACACTAGGTACTATAGTTATAGTGTACGTGTGAGCTAATATAACTAAAAACTGAAATATATTTTATTTAACTCCAGACTAAATTACCTTTTGTTTGATACCACACAAGCCATGTTTTGACTTAAACTCAAATTTTTGAAATCTACCCTTACTCTTAAAAAAAACAAAAAACTAAAATGTATTTTGTTAAACTCCGGACTCAATTACCTTTCGTTTGATATCACACACGCCATATTTTCACTTAAACTCTAATTTTTAAAATATACCCCCACCCTTTTTTTTTAAATAAATTAAAATGTATTTTGTTTAACTGCAGACTCAATTACCTTTCGTTTGATATCACACACGCCATATTTTCACATAAACTCTAATTTTTGAAATCTACCCCCACCCTTTTATTTGGTTTCTGTTCGGTGGATTTTGTTCATTTTTAAATGGGACCATCTCGACCCAAGACCCAGCCTAGGTACCAAATTTCATTAAAATCGGCCAAGCGGTTTTTGAGTTATGCGCGTTGGTCGTTACAGACATACAGACAGACAGACATACAGACAGACAGACAGACAGACAGACAGACAGACAGACGGCGCAACAAAAAAGTTTCAAAATCATCTGAAACGCAAAGATATATAAAAAATTTTGAAATCGGAGCAACTTTTTTTTTCTCGAAAAAATTAGGATCACCATAGCTCACACTACTATAGTATAGTATATGTGTGAGCTAAAAATTGTTCTGCCAGAATAAAGTAAAAACAATCTAAAAAACGGCTTTATTAAAAAAAAATCAAATATCCATGAACCGGCATTCCAACTTTAATATTTTAAAGACAATCAGCTGTGTCGTAACGTGACCATCTAAAAAGAATCAGCCCCGGATGTGACGTCAACAAAGTGGAGGATCGTGGCCCGTCCATTTTGATAGCCCTGGTGTAAGCTAATAAAAAGCGCCTCTGAAAAATTAAGGATTACTATACAAATAAAAAAATTGTTCTGTAAGAATATATCAAAAACAATCTTAAAACCGGCTTTATTTAAAAGAAAATCAAATATTCATGAATCGTCATTCTAACTTATTTTAAAGACACTCAACTGTGTCGTGACATGACCACGGATCACCTTTGTTAGGTGATCCGTGACATATCCATCAAAAAAAAATCAACCGCCATGTCGTCAACCGTCAACAAAGTGGAGGGTCGTGGCCTAAGGGCACTGGTAGGCATCCTGTTAGACAGCCCGGCGACCCAACCAAATTCTATCGCGGCCTTGTCAAAATGGCGGAGATTGTCAGTGGTTGTTATTTTTATTGTGTTTTTTCTTGGAAAGGAAAACATTCTCGGACTTTGCCTAATCTAATCTAATGTTTTAAGACGCTGAACAGCGGACAGAATCAAACTTGACCCTTTAAAGGGGTTTGCTTGTTTTTACGTTACCAAAATGTTTTAAGAATCTTGAATTCGTTGAAAAGCTTACGATCTGAAACAAGAGGCGAATTACTAAAACCAGTCTGGTTGTTCCCTAAAACTCAAACTTTGTTTGAACCTATTTTCTTCAATTATATGATTGTCTTTTAATTCTATCTAGGATCTAGGTAATCGTATAGTCTGTAAAACGCCTAAAACACAAATTATTACTTCGGGTATTACTAAACAGATATCAGTCATCCTTACCTCGTTGTGCGTTCGTTTCTCTGAATTGAAAAATAAGAACAAATGAACCTCTATAAAGGTTCTAGTTTGTTTCTGTCCACCATCTAAGATTTTAATATGACAGACAAAAAATGCAGTTCCTTCGAATAACATCGATGTTATAGTTTTTAACTTATAACATTTTTTTTTCTGAAGGGTTAATAACACCCAACGGATTATTATTGTAAGAGTTTGGTACATTTGGTTTGCTTTTAATTTTAGAGATCGTTGAGCTTATATAATTTCTCGGAATAACTATTCTATTGCAAGTCCTTTTTAATGTTAATTTCTGTGGTTAATTCTCCATTATTGCTACAAATATTTATGGTTCTTACATATAAACATTTTATAACTCCTTGTTTTGTAGCAACATAATGATTAGACTTAAAATTTAGGTACTGTCCCGTATGTGCAGGTTTGATAGATACAGTGGTTTGAATGTTTCTGTCCATTCGTTTTACAGGAACATCCAAAAAAGGCAAGGTTGAGTCTTTTTCAATGTCCATTGTGTGTTTGATTGTTGGTCGAATACCGTTCAGATTGTTTAGAAAACTCTGCACTTCGTCATAATTTTCCGGCCATATAATAAATGTGTCATCCATGTATCGTACGATAATTGTGGCTTGACTCTTGCTGTGTTGATGGCATGGTCCTCGAACCAACCCATGTATATGTTTGCTACCATCTTTGGCGTAAAACTTATCTTTCACTTGGCAGTAAGAGAGAGATTCAACAGATCCATTACGTCCTTCACCAATAGCGCTGTTCTCTCGTGAATTATCATCAGTTTGTAATTTGTTTTTAATGATACTGAGTGACTCATTTATTGGCAATTTAGTGTAAAGATTTTCTACATCAAAATTTACAAATCTATCGTGGGGATCTTATATGATCCCTTGTAAAATGTGAGTTTTTGACAAAAGATTATGTAAAACTGTAATATGAAACAGAATAAAAACAAATTATTTTATGGAGCAATCATTTTTGAATACAAGATGTATAATTATTTTTCTAAAAATATAACAATAAGCTCTTAATTTGAAATTTACCCTTACCAAAAACTAAATTTTAGAGTAAAATATATTAAAAAAGAGATGTTACCAGACAAAAACCTCTTACTTCCCAATTTAAGGGAAAAGCTAAATAAAATTTTGATCGAAATCTTAAAACCTTTTGTTTTGGGTTGAAACAAATAAATTGTCGAAACTTTATTGTATAGAAAATGCTGGCCCAGTCCATTTCTCAAGCTCCATTGGAACGTTCAAAAGTTTTCGACGTTTTCATTCTTTCGGACTTCAAGCACAGTAATTGAAAATGTTGAGGTTTCTATTATTACTTTTTTTCGTTTGGGTTTTTAATTATTATTGGAATTGTTTTATGTTTTGTGTGTATATTATTTGTGTACGATAGCTCCTAAACTGCTGAACCAATATTCATAAAATTTTTAAGTAATTTCTTTACAAAAATAAGTAGATTTCCTTTGTAAATCAGTAGACCTGGCAACCCTGTCTACAACTCCTATCGGTTTAGAAAAAAAATTATAAAACACCCTGTCTACTGCGATTTCCAATTTTACACGCAAAAACATTTGAACCCGAGTTTAAACCTCTTGATCCTGTCTCATTAGAGGGATAGTCATGCTTCGATAGAGGCTCTAATAATAATGGCATGCGACGTCACGACCCAATTAAAGCAGCTCATTGATGGAAACGAATACTGCCGCCTCACTCTTTCTCATTTGTCAAAATATAAGAAAAAATCTTAATGCAGATATAATAAAACGAGATTTAATTAATTAATTGGTAGTAACAAACATTATTTACAAGACTAGGTTATGAAGAACGAAAATATATGGCAACTAACGGCTTGTTTTTAGAGAGATTTTCAGGTTCGCTGTATTTTGATAAAAGTTTTCAGACAAATTTAGTTTATTTTACACCAAGCCAATTCAAATACCCTGTTACAAATTTTAAAAAAACGGATTGTCATGCTTCGATAGAGGCTCTAATAATAATGGCATGCGACCTCACGAGCCAATTAAAGCAGCTCGTTGACGGAACCGAATACTGCCACCTCACTCTTTCTTATTTGTTGAAATATAAGAAAAATCTTAATGCAGATGTAACAAAACGAGATTCAAAGATAAGTCTTTTTTTCTCCATAAGTTTTTATATATTTTTTATATTGTTTTTGGTATCAACAAACATTATTTACATTCAAGACTAGGTTATGGAAGAACGAAAATATATGGCAAGTAACGGCTTGTTTTTAGAAAGATTTTCAGGTTTGCTGTATTTTGATAAAAGGTTTCAGACAAATTTTAGTTTATTTTACACCAAACTAAGTCAAATACCCTGTTACAAACTTTAAAAAGAGGGATTGTCATGCTTCGATAGGGATTCTAATAATAATGGCATGCGATGTCACGACCCAATTAAAGCTGCTTGTTTTTGGAACCGAATAGTGCCACTTCACTCTTTCTCATTTGTCGACATATAGGAAAAAATCTTAATGTAGAATTAATAAAACGAGATTTAAATCTAAATTATTTTTTAGCCATTAAGTTTTTTTTTTTTTTTTATATTGTTTTTGATTTCAACAACTACTTATGCTAGGTTATGCAGAACGAAAATACATGGCAACGACTTGTTTTTAGAAAGATTTTCAGGTTCGCTGTATTTTGATAAAAGTTTTCAGACAAATTTTAGTTTCTTTTACACCAAACCAAGTCAAGTACACTGTTACAAACTTTAAACAGAGGGATTGTCATTCTTCGATAGAGGCTCTAATAATAATGGCATGCGACGTCATGACTCAATTAAAGCAGCTCGTTGATGGAACCGAATACTGCCACCTCACTCTTTCTCATTTGTCGAAATATAAGAAAAAATCTTAATGCAGATGTAACAAAACGAGATTTAGAGATAAATGGTTTTTTGTCCTTCATAAGTTTTTATATATTTTTTATATTGTTTTTGGTATCAACAAACATTAATAATATGCAAGACTAGGTTATGAAGAACGAAAATTTATGGCAACCAACGACTTGTTTTTTTGAGAGATTTTCAGATTCGCGGTATTTTGATAAAAGTTTTCAGACAAATTTTAGTTTATTTTACTCAAAACCAAGTGAATCACACTTTTACAAACTTTAAAAAGAGGGATTGTCATGCATGCGGCGTCACAACCGAATTAAAGCAGCTCGTTGATGAAATCAAATACTACCACCTCACTCTTTCTCACTTGTCGAAATATATGAAAAAATCTTTGAAAAAAGATTTGAAGATAAATGGTTGTTTAGTAATTTATAGGTTTTTATGTATTTCCTTTTAATATTGTTTTCGGTATCAATAAACATTTACATACAAGATAAGGTTATGAAGAAGGAAAATTTATGACAACCAGCGACTTGTTTTTAGAAAGATTTTCAGGTTTATATATTGATAAAATTTGTGTTCAGCAAATCTGTCATTGAGCCAGTTATAACTTATTAATTAAAATTTGCTGGAGATGCAAAGCTGAAGACGCAAAGCAGGGTGATTTTCAGCTAGACGAAAAAAAACCGTTGGAAGTGGATATTCAGTTTTTAGGAAGATTTTGTTAGGTTTACTTCTTTTGATTTTAAGGTTTTAACTTAAAAATTATTTATTTTTATAAAATAATTGTTTTTTTTGTTTCAAACTATTTAGCTATTAACTTCTTTTTAAGTTAATTTTAAAGCTTTTTATTTAATTACTATTTTCCGATGCCTTTGTACATTTTTTTCTATTCCTAGCGCTTTATAAAAAAATTTTGTATAATATTGTTAGATTTTTTTTTAATTTAAAGTAGTTTTCAGGTTCTTTATAAATTTAAATTTTATTCAGTCACTTTTTATTTTTTTAAACAAATTAATAACCTACTTTTTAAGTCAACCCCGGACATAGAAGTTCATAAGCTAAACTCTTCTGATAACTACTGCTTGAAACTAAAATATATTTTATTAGATTTATGGCTTTTTACAAACCAAACTACCGAATTTTAGTAAAAAATTCGACTGCATAAAAAAAAAAACAATACAAAACTAACCTTAAGAAATGACGGTAATAATATTAAAGGAAAGCCACCGTACCAGACGCCGTTACCGTAAATATCAAGAAAGGAGCGAAAAGCTGCTAATGCGCAGACTCAGTGATAACATTAACGAACGGTAACAAAGTGTAACATACGGTATTTTACACATTTTTTTTTATTTTTATTTAGTCGGTTTAGAACGTTTTTCTACGTTGTCCGACGCCTATTCTCCACCTCCTTCGTTCCTGACAATCATCTTCTGTCAGATTTTTTTGACTCATTGATCTTTGGATTGACTGTTGTCATTCTAGTTTAGGACGCCCTCTTTTTCTGCGCCCTATTGGTTGCCATTCTAGGACCGGCTTTGGTAATCTTTCGTTGTTCATCCGTTGTACATGACCGTACCATATCAGTTGTCTTTTAGTGATGTCATCCGTTATGCTCCCTTCGATTCCCATTCTTTCTGTTATGATCTCATTTCTTATGTGATCTGTTCTAGATATTCTCATTGATCTTCTTATTGCATCCATTTCGACACTTTCCATTTTTGTTTTGTATTTTTCTGTTACGCGACAAGTCTCTATTCCATACAACAGCGTGCTTTTCACCATTGTTTCATATATGTTAAATTTTACATTAAATTACATACATTTATCTCTCTGCTCCATAAAATACTGTTAAGACATCCAATAACCTTTTTTGCTTTTACTATTCTTTTTTCCAGTTCTTTACAGTCTGTTCCTGTCTTATCAAATGTGACACCCAAGTATACATACTCATTGCATGGAGATATTTGTCCATTGTCTAGTTCTAACTCACTGGATTCGTTTCCAATACATAAGTACTGTGTCTTGTCCACGTTTACTGTTAATCCCCACTTTTGATATTCTTCCATTAACTTTCTCATCATATACTCCACGTCCTCTTTATCATTAGCTACAATTACTTGGTCGTCAGCAAACTGTAGTGTGTATATGATAAATCGGTTGTTAAGTTGTATTTCCATGCCGTGCACTTTCCGTTTCCAGTTTTTTAGAGCTACTGCGATATATATTTTAAAAAGAGTTGGAGAAATACAACATCCCTGTCTTAAGCCTTTTGTTTCCAGGAATTCTTTTGAAAGTCGATTTCCAAATTTAATTTTAGATTTTGACCCTTTGTATAGTTCTTTTATCACTTTTATGTATGTATGATTGATATTAGTCTGCTCTAGCACTGTCCATAGTTTTTCTACTGGAACGGTATCATATGCTTTTTGTAGGTCCACAAAGGTAACATGAGTCTCTATATTTCTGGCGCTCCTTTTCTCAATTACTTGTTTAAGACAAAAAACATTATCACTACAAGATCTGCCTGCAGGAAACCCACTTTGCTCTTCTTCTTCTTGTTCATGAAAATCCTTCTCTATTAGATCTCTAAGAATCCTACCGTACAATCTACTGAGAGTACTAGTTACTGAAATTCCTCTGTAATTGTTGCAATCCAGCTTGTTTCCTTTTTTATGTCTTGAGGATATGAATGCAATTTTCCAATCATCAGGTACTGGATGTCGGTTTATGCATTGATTGATAATATATGTGAGATTTTCGATAAGTTTCTCTGATCCATATTTGAGCATTTCAGCATATATTCCTCCAGGTCCGCTAGCTTTTCCGGATTTAAGCTTTTTAATATTATTTTTTATCACTTCTTTTTCGATGATTACTTCCTCTCCGTGTACTTCTATGTCTCTCCTCGGAGAGGCTGCCAGATATTCGGGTCTCGTTTCCTGCAGCAGTCCCTTGTAGTGTTCTGTCCATTGTTCTGGTTTGATGATCCGGATGTTTACTTTTTCTTTTGTTGGGTTTTTTACTGTAGAAATGAATTTCCATACTTCAGAACTCTGCCTACCTCCTACGTGTGTATTGATATCGTGGCATTTGCGCTCGAACAGTTCATTTTTTTCTGTGCGTATCAAATTTCTCAGCTGTCTTTTGGTTTCCCTGTAGATTTCTAGGTCTCTTTGTTCTTTAGTACTGAGCCATTTCAAGTATGTGCGTTTTTTCTCTTTGACCATTTCCTGTATTTTTTCCGTCCACCACATCTTCCTGCTATTTCTATTATCTTGGTATCCAACAGCTTCGATGCTTGCTTCCTTCAAGCTTTTTATTATGTTTGTATATATTTCTTCAAATGAGTGTTCTGTGTTTATTAATTTTTTATCTAATCGGTTCTGATACAATCTTTGTGTACTTTCGATTTCTAGACTTCTAAAGTTGTATTTTTGATTGTCTTCGATGCATTCTAGGTTTTCATTTTCTTCAATACTTTCGTCCTTATGTGTTTTTCTGAAAGGGAATAATATTTTTGCTTTTACCAGATGGTGGTCAGATTCACAGGTAATACCACGAAGTGCTCGCACATCATACCACTTTAATTGCGAGTGTTGTCCACCTATAGCATAGTCAATGATTGATTTAAGATTTCTTGTTGGCTGAATCCAGGTATATCGATGAATATCCTTATGCCTAAAAAAACCATTATTTATTTTTAGGTTGTGGGTTTCACACAATTGCATCAGTCTGCATTTTACACATTAATTTGTTTAAGGCATGCAGTGGCGCCCGAGAATTGATTATAACAATAATAATTAATAATAATAATTTTAAATATTATTATCAATAATTTATTTAATAATGGATTCAAACTAAGACTGTGGGGTTGGTGTACAATATGGTGTTGATCTACGCCTCGCGTTTTAGTAACGTGACGCTGAATCACTTATTTAGCGTTACCGACTGCCGTTACGCTGTAAATTGTAAACAACATTCTTTAAATTTTAGATTTTTTGCCAATAATTTGCTAAATTAAATTTAAAAAATTATCATAATTTTATGAAAAAAAACACTCTTTTTAAAGGATCCCGCCCGGAGCTTATGAGCGGTGACTTTCGGTTGAATTTCTTTGAAATTTCAGTATGTTGTAGACCTTGATGCCCTGATGAAAAGTTATCCCTGCCCCATCGTCGTCCGACCTATGGTTTCTAAGATACAGAGTTTCAAATTTTAGTTTTTAGCTTTTGTGCATTTTTTACAAAAAACTATTTCAAGTAATTTCTTACCTATTCTGAAAAATGATATTATTATCCATTGTATATCAAACGTTAGGCTACAAGTAGAGGTTAATAGACAAACAAAAAAATTGGACCTATTAACTGTTTGCTACATTCAGTGGCGTTCCAAGCATAAAAATTATTTAAAAATATTTATTCAAAAAAACGATGCATTACATAATTAACTATAAAAAAAGAACAAACGGTAGAATTTTTTTTGATTTTTTCTGTCTTTTAGAAATCTCCCAGAGAAACCAGAATATGTATAAATGGTAAAAATCGGTTTGTAAAGTTTTTCACAAAACGCTGTAAAACTCTAAGCTTTTTAGGATTTTAATGTTTTTTTTTAGAAATGCAAAATACTTTCGCTTTCTTTTAACGATAATATTTAAACAAATGATGAATGAATTATGAGGTTAATGGAATGATTTTTGTTGCTCACAGTACTTTTTTAATCATTTATTCATTCACTCGCGTGCAATTTACCAAGATAAATGTTGATGACATTGATTGTTTTGCGACATTAAAAGTAAAATAAAAAAGTTTAACAATATGATCTGCCAATTTAACATTGGTAGGTTAGTGAAACGAGCTAAAGGTGAGCTCTACACGAAAAAAAGTTATACCGGGTGGTAAAAAAAAACCGGACAATTTTTTTTCATTAGAACTTTTGAATTACATGATGGAATTTAATATGATAAACTACACTTGGCAGAGATTTAATTAGAGTTTTGACTAAATATATCTTTTGTGTTCGATATTTCAAAATCCAAGATGGCGGACGAAAATAAAGCATGTTCGCAACATAAGAATAAACGAGCATCATTGAAAGGTACAATTTAATTTCGTACTCCATCTTGCATTTTGAGATATTGGACAAAAAAATATATTTAATCAGATCTCTAATTAATTCTCTGCCAAGCGCAGTTTGTCCCTTTAAAATCGATTGTATAGTTCAAAACTTATAATGAAAAAAAATCCGGTTTTTTTTGGCTCACCCGGTATAACTTTTTTTTGTGTAAAGGTCACCTTTAGCTCGTTTCACTAACCTGCCATTGTCAAATTGATAGATCATATTGTTAAACTTTTTTATTTTACTTTTAATGTAGCCAAAAAATCAATGTCAAAAGAAGTTAGGATTTCAAACATTTATCTTGGTAAATTGCACGCCACTGAATAAATAAATGATTAGAAAAGTACTGTGAGCAACAAAAATCATTCCATTAACCTCATAGTTATATTTGTTTAAATATTATCGTTAAAAAAAAGCGCAACTATTTTGCATGTCTAAAAAAAAACATTAAAATCATTGACTTCTATACCCTACGGGTAGACCCAGCATGGGCCTTAATTGCCATTATATCAAGCTTTTATCGCAATTGACCAAATACAAGTAAGAATTTAATGAGCAAGACAGGGATGAAAATAGAATTTCGGTTTGGTAAGTCCGAATACATGCAACATCGCAAAAATATTCTATTTGCTTGTCTTGGATAAAAAAGGGCAGTGGCGACGCAAAATAAAAATTTTGAATTCCACTAGCATTTGTTTATCAACAATTTTCTGTTTGCATAATAAATAATTCATGAATACTTACTTGTGTATGTGTTTACAAAATTCTCTTCAGTAAAAAAAAGAGCAAAAAGAATTTGTTAGCATGCTAAGTGCAGTGGATGTATTAAAATTATTGTTTTCATCTTAGAACTTTACAAATGTTGTACCTTCCAGGTAAAATATTTTCTTTCTTTGAACAAGGGTCTTCCTCAACTCTTCTCTTCTTGGGTAGACTACAAGTTAAGCTCGAGTCAGATGAAATTTCGGAACTAAAAATTTCAATTCCGAATGGAACAACTGGGCGCCGGGACAACTCGGGCTGCCCAGAAATTATTTAATTATAAATTATTTAATTATAACTTGCTTGCTACCATGATAATTATTAATTAAATAGTTTAAAATAGCGATGCTTATTAAAGTAAAGTAAGTCTAGTTGTCCTAGACTGCAACACATTTCAGGACAAATTATTATTAAAAAATAATCTTATAAGTGCGGGGAAGTGACACTTTCTGAATCAAAATGTGTGAGGGTTCATTCGCACGGTCGCAGAAAAAACTATCTATCGTGACGCTACTGAACTTTCTCGTGTTTTAGCAAAAACTATCCGTCAAGACGACTTACCCATGAAATGTTGTTTTTTCATCGATTTTTTTTCTTCTTTTGCACAAAAAACTATTTTGCACCATGTTTTAACTCAAATAGTTACTTCTAAACTTGTTTTTAAACGTTTTTAAGATTTCTTTTTGTAATATTCCCGCACGAAATTGAAAAAAATTCATCTCCGTACTTAGGCAACATTGTCTATCAGTTTTCCCTGTATAAACCGACTAGCAGGTAGAATCACTTAAAATACGGCAGGTGGTTTAAAAGTAGCCAGCTGCTTTTCTGTCGCACTTATGCCGTCTGTGTGAAAGAGATAAACGTACTCATATATTTTCTAGGGTATTGCATGCAAAATCAGCCTATCTTTGTCCGTTTCACATGTTCAATAATGTCCATCTCTGGTTTTTTTGTAAAAGAATTACCCGCCCTTAGAAACCAAATTGGATAGGGTCAATAAAAAATGCCTTGTCTTTCCGTCTCTAAAGCCCTTTCAGGGCTTTATACAACTCAATGATTAAAATCCTAAAAAGCTTAGATGTAGCAAACTACAGTTTTTTTGTTTGTATATTAAGCTCTACATGTGACCTAACGTTTGATATATAACAAACAATAATATAATTTTTCAGAATAGATAGAAATGACATAAAATAGTTTTTTCTGAAAAATGCGCAAAGGCCAGAAACTGAAACTTTGAACCTCTGTATCTTAGAAACCATAGGTCGGACGACGATGGGGCAATGATAACTTTTTATCAGGGCATCAAGATCTACAACATACTGAAATTTAAAATAAATCCAACCGAAAGCCACCGCCCATAAGCTCCGGGCGGGATCCCATTAGTTTACGAACTATCTCAACGTCACCCATGAACAGAGTCTGACCCAAACTGATATAGGTAGCTTTTTTAAAGGACTATAGGCATGTGTAAGAAATATGAAATGTATAATGCCGACTCTAGGTAGATATGAAATAATTAAAATAAAATATATGAACAGCATAGAAACTAACGTTAAAGAGGATAAAAAGGAATCCATCACGAGAAACCATGAAGACACTCCACACAAAAATAAAGAATATAAACTCAGAGCTACTACCTAAAATAAGCAAAGCGGAAATCATTAAAGAAAATGAAAAATAACAAATCACCTGGACAAGACGGAGTAACGGCAGAAATGCTCAAGTACGGTGGTAAAGCTGTAGTTAATACCCTCCATATTCTCCTGAATAAAATACTAAAAGAAAAAATAATCCCAAACAACTGAAAAGAATCCATAACCATATTATTAATTTTGCTTGACAAATATAAATTTGACTGAAAAAATATGATTGGTTGACTTCTTTTTTAGCTATCCCTAGGTAGGAAAAATATTGGGTGACGATTGGAATTGCCAAAACTTATCTTTTTAGCTCACACATATACTATACTATAGTAGTGTGAGCTATGGTGATCCTAATTTTTTCGAGAGAAAAAAAGTTGCTCCGATTTCAAAATTTTTTATATATCTTTGCGTTTCAGATGATTTTGAAACTTTTTTGTCGCGCCGTCTGTCTGTCTGTCTGTCTGTCTGTCTATATGTCTGTCTGTATGTCTGTCTGTAACGACCAACGCGCATAACTCAAAAACCGCTTGGCCGATTTTAATGAAATTCGGTACCTAGGCTGGATCCTGGGTCGAGATGGTCCCATTTAAAAATGAACAAAATACACCGATTACAAGCCAAATAAAAGGGTGGGGGAAGATTTCAAAAATTAGAGTTTACGTGAAAATATGGCGTGTGTGATATCAAACGAAAGGTAATTGAGTCCGGAGTTAAACAAAATACATTTTAGTTTTTGTTTTTTGAAGGGTGGGGGTAGATTTCAAAAATTTGAGTTTAAGTCAAAACATGGCTTGTGTGGTATCAAACAAAAGGTAACTTAGTCTGGAGTTGAATAAGATATATTTTAGGTTTTAGTTTTATTAGCTCGCACGTACACTATAACTATAGTACCTAGTGTGAGCTTAGGGGCTCATATATTGGCAGAGTATTTTTAGTTTTACTCAAAATAAGTTTTGGATCAAAACAGACCCAACCACCAACATTTTTGATTTCGCCGGTCTGTCTCAGACACGTTAACTCAAAAATCAATAATTATATTTTAGCCATTAAATTTCCAATGTTCCCATTTTAATTTATTTACAGTCTTTTAAAAATAAAACCAAATATTTTTTCTTCAAGTTTAATACAAATTTTTACTTAGTTTTACTTTCATGCTTTTTATAAAAAAAATGCTGTCAGAACTTTGGTTTTTGACATATTAAAAAGACACGCAAAATCCAATTATAAAGCAATATTTTTTACCCAACATGGACAATTTCTTTAATTTAAATATCTTTTAGTTGGAAAGGTATAAGACCCAGTGGCGTATATATGGGGGGGCTGGGGGGCCCGGGCCCCCCCGAAGCTAAGATTTTTTTAGATATTTTCCACATATTTCATGAATACAAACATAAAATAGCATAAAATACGGCCTAATGAGGTCTCGCCTCCCCCCCGGAACTGGCTCGGCCCCCCCGAAACTGTCTCGCCCCCCCCCCCCGAAACTTTTTTCTATATACGCCACTGATAAGATCCATTATACCAGGCGCGGATCAACGCCATGGGAAAAAGGGGAAATCCCCCCCCCCCCAAATCTCAAACTGTGTTTAGTTTTATTACCCAGAATACACCTCCTGGCCACTATGCAAAATAGCTTTATGCAATATTTGTTTAGTGCTGCCAGTTATTTTTTGTTTTTGTTTTTATTTGAATTTTTGGAAAAACCTATCTTTAAATTTTTTTTTGATATTTTTGGGCTTTTTAACCAAACCTTTAAAAAAGAAACTCCTTGCTTGGGAAAATTCCGATCAGGTGATAATTTCTCTCTTTGTTGACAGTTATTTTCTTTTTGATCACCTAATCATTCTGGCAAAAATCATGCGCGTTTTGCACACGCTGGGAGTTTGAAGCGCCCCCCTGTGTTTGACAGGGGAATGAAGAAGCACTTCCGACAAGACACTGAAAGAAGTCACAGTTGCTTTAAGATTAAGACCAAAATTCCAACTACAAGAAAATCCGCGGCGCCGAGAGTGAAACTGTGGAACTACCCCCCCCCCCCCCCCCCGAAATAAAGTTCCTAGATCCGCCACTGGTTATACTTCGTCATTTTTTGCGTATTTTAATCCAGGATAAACATTACCGTTGATAAAGGGACACAAGTGACATAATGCAAAATTGACAAAATTTTTCACAGACTTTTTTGGCTGATGACTGATTGGCGTTTTTGAAAGGTTTGATGTCAGCAAAAATTAAAAAAACATTCTAGAAATCAAAATTTTGTGTAATTCCCAACACAAAACAAAAATTTTCCAAAATTTATTATTTCAGTTCTGATCCTCTCCCCAAATTTTTTCGTACAGCCCTGCTCCCACATATTTTCGGTTGCCCGAGCTTGTGTAAGGCGACGGCTACGGCCCTGTATAAATTTTCCGCATATGAACGTTGAAAAAGAGCGACAGCATAAATATCACTTTCCATTAATAAAACGCTCAAACAATATTTTTGCATTTTGTTTTTTCTGGAATAGACGCGAATGAATCAAAGAAAATGAAAAATATTAGAACATTTCTCCCATATGCACTATTCGGCATCATAAAAGTGGTTCATTCACGTGATAAACATAGGTATAGTTTTTGCAAAGTCACCTGAAATGCTCCTAATACGGGGTTCTATCGATTTCATGAAATTTTGCTTCAATCTGCCCTTCAAAAGTTATCCAAATTCATATAAATCTTCCTGGTATAATTTCAACCCTACCGACAGAGAAAAGGCACGGCTCTTTGCGGTCCGAGCACAAAGTATTTGTTTTCTGACCGACCCAGCACAGGTGGATAGACGGCACCTGATTGGCAGATTTTTTTGAGATGCGCTTTTAATTGCTTTCGGGTGTCCTTTTCGGGACCCCTTTAGTCGGCAGTATGCAGAGTTAGAAAATAAATCAGTGTCGTTTCTGTAGGTGTAGGAATAGAAAGTTTTATTATCTATTTTATATCTACCGCCGCTCATGTCACTTTCTTTAAAGGATATGCCGATGGTCCGCTTAAACCTTTGCTCAACTGACTTTGCAAAAACTATACTTTTTAAATTGCATGGTTAACTACTGGATTATATTTTGGTATATTTTTAATTATTTGTCAGAATGAAATATACCGGGTGGGCCAAAAAAAACTGGACAAATTTTTTTCATTATAACTTTTGAACTATACAATCTACACTTGCCATATAATTAATCAGAGTTTTGATTAAATATATTTTTTTGTCCGCTTTCTCAAAATCCAAGATGGCGGATTAAATTAAATTGTACCCTTCAAAGATGTTCGTTTATTCTTGTGTTGCGAACATGTTTTAATAATTTTTTTAAATCAGTAAAAAAGCTGCATTCTTGCCACGCACAACAAGGTACGAATAAGCAAACTCGGTTCAGTGGTTCTAAAAAAAATGTTTTTGTTTCAACCATTGTTATAAATATTATACGATTGCCTTGTCAATAGTGTGTGCATTTATTTCCTTATAAATTCATTACTACTAAACCGATTTTAATAAAATAAAAAACATCCTAATGATAATTAATTGCTTTTTAAAGATTATGATCAAAATTTACAGTTATCTTAAAATTTATACAAACTTTAAAAAGAGAAATTGTCATGCTTTGATAGAGGCTCTAATAATAATGACATGCGACGTCACCACCTAAGAAAAGCAGCTCTTATAAAAATAATCTTAATGTAGATATAATAAAACAAGATTTAAAGCTTTTATGTATTTTTTTTATATAGTTTTTGATATCAGCAAACATTATTTACATGCAAGACTAGGTAATGAAGAACGAAAATATATGGCAACTAACGACTTGTTTTGAGAGAAATTTTCAGGTTCGCTGTATTTAGATAAAAGTTTTCAGGAAAATTTTAGTTTTTTTTACACCAAACCAAGTCAAACACCCTGTTTCAAACCTTTTAAAGAGGGATTGTTGCAGCTCGTTGATGGAACCGGCTAGTGCCACCTCACTCTTTCTCATTTGTCAAAATATATGAAAAAATCTTAATGTAGGTGTAATAAAATAAGATTTAAAGCTAAATGGTTTTTAGTCATTCTTAAGTTTTTATACATTTTTTTTGATATATTATTTTCGGTATCAACAAACATCATTTAGATACAAGATAAGGTTTTGAAAAAGGAAAATTTATGGCTACCAGCGACTTGTTTTTAGAAAGATTTTCAGGTTTGCTTTATGTTGATAAAAGTTTTATTCGGCTAATCTGTCATTGAGCCAGTAATTTCTTATTAATTAAAATTTGCTGCAAACGCAAAACAGGGTAATTTTCAGCCAGACGAAAAAAACCGTTGGAAATGGAAATTTAGTTCTTAGATTTTGTTAGATCTACTTCTTTTAAGTTTCAGGTTTCAACACGGAAATTATTTTTTTTAAGTTAATTTTAAGGCAATCTTAAAATTTATGATTGCGTACAAAATCACACTTGATTGTACAAAATGGCGTGTTTATTCTTATTTTGTAAAAATGTTTTAGTTTTTATTTATCGAGAAACACTGCTTTTGCCCCGCACAACGAGGTACAAATTAGTAAAATCGGTGTAATGGTTCTCAAAAAATCTATTTTTTTTCAGCCATTGTTTTACAGATTGCATTGCTAATCCTGTCTGCATAATATTTATTATAAGGTAACTACGTCAACATATCTTGAGTCGTAATATATCGAAGGTTTTTTTTGAAAAACTCAAAAAATTAACCGATTTTAACTTTTTATTTAGCATTTGATAGCCTAATATAGTTTGTTAGTTATTATAGAGCAAAAACTAAAAATTGTTTGTGGTTTTTTTTTTAAACCACAAGGTCAGTTTGCTCGACTTTGCCGTACCTGGGTGGGAATGGAGATGACCATTTTGGACTTTTTCGAAAGAAATGGGTTACCATTTTTTTTTATTTAGTCTGTTTAGAACGTTTTTCTATGTTGTCCGACGCCTATTCTCCACCTCCTTCGATCCAGACAATCATTTTCTGTCAGATTTTTTTGACTCATTGATCTTTGGATTGACTGTTGCCATTCTAGTTTAGGACGCCCTCTTTTTCTGCGCCCTATTGGTTGCCATTCTAGGACCTGCTTTGGTTATCTTTCGTCGTTCATCCGTTGTACATGGCCGTACCATATCAGTTGTCTTTTAGTGATGTCATCCGTTATGCTTCGCTCGATTCCCATTCTTTCTTTTATGATCTCATTTCTTATTGCATTCATTTCGACACTTTTCATTTTTCTTTTGTATTTTTCTGTTACGCGAGAAGTCTCTATTCCATACAACAGCGTGCTTTTTACCATTGTTTCATATATGTTAAATTTTACATTCTTTTTTACCTCTCTGCTTTATAAAATACTGTTAAGACATCCAATAACCTTTTTGCTTTTACTATTCTTTTTTCCAGTTCTTTACAGTCTGTTCCTGTCTCATCAAATGTGATACCCAAGTATACATACTCATTGCATGGAGATTTTACTTGTCCATTGTCTAGTTCTAACTCACTGGATTCGTTTCCAATACATAAGTACTGTGTCTTGTCCACGTTTACTGTTAATCCCCACTTTTGGTATTCTTCCGTTAACTTTCTCATCATATACTCCATGTCTTCTTTTTATATGGTATATGGTAAATCTGTCGTTAAGTTGTATTCCCATGCCGTGCACTTTACGTTTCCAGTTTTTTAGAGCTACTGCGATATATATTTTAAAAAGAGTTGGAGAGATACAACATCCCTGTCTTAAGCCTTTTGTTACCAGGAATTCTTTTGAAAGTCGATTTCCAATGATATGATTGATATTAGTCTGTCCATAGTTTTTCTACTGGAACGGTATCATATGCTTTTTGTAGGTCCACAAAGGTAACATGAGTCTCTATATTTCTGGCGCTCCTTTTCTCAATTACTTTTTTAAGACAAAAAACATTATCACTACAAGATCTGCCTGCACGAAACCCACTTTGCTCTTCTTCTTCTTGTTCAGGAAAATGGGTTACCATTAAAAAAAGTTAAAAATTTTGAATTTTTTAATAAGACGGACTTTACTATGACTCCCGTAAAAAAAGGTAGGGGGAGGCAGATACTCTAAAAACTCAATAAAAAAAATACTTTTTATGCCGACATTATTCTTTTTACAATTATTATTACTTTGTTTTGATGCAAATCACTTTTTTGGGCTTACTCGCTGGCACCATTTATGTAAAGAAATAACACAAAAACTTGCAGTGATGAGGAAAAAAGGGGGAGATGCCGGCACACAGTCTTGCTCCAGACGGCCACCAGTCTAGCGACGGCCCTCCCCTTCCCTTGGTCATAGATTATAATGCCAGTAGAGGGGGAAGTTTTATGGGGGCGGCTTGATAGATAGGTTATTGGACTAGAACAACAAATGGTTAGAAGGTGGTTTTAAGTATCTTGGTAATTTTTACTTCTTTTATTGTACGGATACTCCTCTGCGCACCGCAAGGAAGTCAGCTTGTCTAATTTAGACGATCGAAACCTCAATATCGAACTATTTTCTTTTATAACCACAAGTCTTAAAAAAGTGCCCAATTACCTTATTAGTAGACCCCAATGCAGAAAATCGATCAACTAACTCATTGTCACTTGTTACGACGACAAGTCATAGGCCGCCGTTTGATAGCCTGCATAATGATCTGCACTTATTTCGCGCGGAAAGACGCTTTTCAAAAGTGCTCCAAGTTGGCAAACCAGAGATTATATGGTGATTTCTTCACTTATATTTAAAATATGGGTTAGTATCTTTAATTTTTACTATTAAACCATTTGCAAAGTTTCAATTTGCTTAATAAAAAAAAAGATAAAAGTTGTGTATTGATTTATTATAATTTTTGAAATATGTATTATATCTATTGGGCTAAAAAAGTCTGGATCGTTACGTATCAATTGCGTTTGTGACTTTATTATTTCAATTATGTATCAAGGGTTGTATAGGTGCTACATTCAGCTGCCGCTTTGCCGCTGTATTAGTTATGATTTATTGTTTCAGCGTTGGCACATGGGATTGGCCGACGTAATTTATTTAAAATCTGCCATAAAACAACGGTTTCACAGGATAAAAATCAATCCGTTTTAAAGTATGTATGTGAAAATTGTGAATATAAAGACTACGAAAAAGAATATCAGTGCATGCAAAATTGATATATAGTACAGCAAGATTAATAAATTTAGTTAAATTTTTAGTAAAAAGCTATGTTAAATAAAAAAAAGCTATAAGCTAGTTACGTACACACTCTCAAAGTATCAATTTTTCAAGTTTTTTACTTAACAGGCAAAACTCGATATGTAACATTTTTTTTGGAGGCGACTGTACCATCTCCAAAATGCACAGTACCTATATTAAAATCACATTTTTTAAACGCTTGTTGACATTTACTAACTTTCAGCATCAATGTGTCAAAACTAAAACCATAAAATAACTTCCATCGTTCAGAACCGACAAGCTGACCACCGTGCGTCGGTGGTATATGTTTATTAATCGACATAGAAGCAAAAAAAAATTGCTTATAAGGGTTCTATTGGCTTTTAAATTCCTTGATAAGAGCAAAAGGTAATGGCAATCAATCACCGTTGGTTTTGACCAGCGCTAAATGCGATTCTTGGCACGTTCCATGGATGAGCGCAAAATGCTTTTACCCGAGTTTAAAAAAAAATAAACAAAAATATAGGACACTTCAAAAACACTGCCCAACGAATTATCAAAACACATTCATTACGCGTACACACGGGTTCGAAAATATCGTGGTAATTCGAATCTTTGGGGACATAAATTTAAGCTAACTTGGCAACAATGCAACAAAATCGGGTAAGGACGTTATTTCGGCTTATTCTTCCCTGTCTTGGGCATATACGTAATTTTGATGGTTTTGGGTAGCTCACATCTTATTGTATTTTGTAGAAGTTTGTTAAATATAGCAAATATATTATACTGGGTGTACCAGATAGAAGCAACTACATGGGGATTTTGGAAACGGTAAGAGATACGAGTTTGTTTAAATGAGAAAAAAGTTGCGCTATTCTAAGCCCAATCAGGCGCTGTGTCAATATTAAAAAGGTTACTAAAATATCCAGCAAGAAACTCAAAATTGTGTTTTTTGAAATTTGGTAGTTTTGTATAAGCAACTACGGCCAATCGAATGACGTTAACAAATTTTTTCTAAGCCTTCTAGTTTTTTTGAAACCATAGCCAACTTTGTTATTTCTTATGACCGCCGCCGCAATAAATAAAGCATTAAAAGAGCCTTTTAACCATGTATAATAAGCCTATTTTTAAATGACGGAAAATGTGAATTTATTTAAAAAACTGTTTTTCACTTGGTTGGCTGTGAAACAAAGGCCGTAGTTGCGTGTGTTGTCATACCTACGTAACTATCTGTCAAAACTTTTTAGTTTTAAAGTTTTTAAATTACTTAAGATTTTTTTTGAGTCACAATATCAATCAAATTTAACTTGGAATGGTTTCCAAATTGGGAGAAAGCAGATATGTATGAATGTTATATTTTGTGTAATAAGAATGCTGGAAGAGCTCGAGATATACAGTGTGTCCACGTAAGTTGGCGGCATATGGGAAACTTTTTTATTATTAGCTTTACGAAAAAAAGTTATTCTTCATAAAATGTTCTGCATGGTCCAAAACCTAAAATGCAACCATCAGATGTTAAATTTTTTCAGTCATATTACGAGGTTTGTCAAAAAATGTGATTTTTGCTCCAGAGTAAAGTACCTTTCTTTTTGACAATATCGAAAATTGTTATAAAGAAAAGATGTTTAGAATTAAAAATAGCTTTCAAATATTCAACATTGTTTATTTACATTTAAAAAATATTTTTTTCTTCATTTTCTCTGCGATTAAGTTTGCAGATTAATGCATTGCATTTATTAATTATAAATTTGATTAAACAATTATAAATAAACTTTTAAAAACAATTATCTCTTAATATTTATCGAACACTGATAACCTTTAAGTTGCTTAATCACTAGTTTGTAACAAACAAATACGTCTGTCAAACATAAAACTGTACAATACTGATCTCTAAAAATTTTGAAAAACACTGTTAGACTGCCTAAAAAAGTGTTTATACCGTGGCACTTTTTCAAATACGATTGTTGACGTTTCTTCGAATTTTCGATATTTAGACAGTTCGCAAAGCCTACTTTAATTATCAGTTTTAAAAATGCCAGTGCATCCTAGATTAATTATGCATTAATGTGCAAACTTAAATTTCCAACGTAATAGCAAAGAAAATGTAGAAAAAAATATTTTTTTAATGTAAATAAACAATGTTGAATATTTGAAAGCTATTTTTAATTCTAAACATCTTTTCTTTATAACAATTTTCGATATTGTCAAAAAGAAAGGTACTTTACTATGGAGCAAAAATTACATTTTTTGACAAACCTCGTAATATGACTGAAAAAATTTTACATCTGCTGGTTGCATTTTAGGTTTTGGACCATGCAGAACTTTTTATGAAGAATAACTTTTTTTCGTAAAACGAATAATAAAAAAGTTTGCCATATGCCGCCAACTTACGTGGACACACTGTATACTTTCAGAGATATCCAGAAAGACGAAAACCAGGTTTGTCAATCTTCAAAATACTTAGAAATAATTTAATTGAATATGGTTCCTTTCAAATTCGTAATCCACAACCTGATGAAAATATTGAAGCTCTTGTTTGACAAAGTGTCGTTGACAATCCTCGCATCTCCCTTCGTGAACTGGAAAATAATGTTGAAGTATCCAAATCAACTGCACAAAGAATTCTTAAAAAATTTAAGTATCATCCATATGCAACACATATTAGTCAAGCACTCCGAGATGGTGACTTAGAAAGAACCTTGTTTTGCAATTGGTTGGGTGTTTAACAGACATAACAACGTGTACTGGGCCGATCAAAATCCGTTCTTAAATCGTGAGGTGCACCATCAAGTTAGATGGGGTTTGAATGTATGGCTAGGAGTCATAAACGTACACATACTATTTAACATTTTTCATAATAATTTGACGGCACCTCGATATCTAGAAATTAATTTACAAAATTACGTTGACCAAATTTTAGAAAATTTGCTTCAAGATGTAGCAAACATGTGGTTCCAGCAAGCACCTCCACATAATGCAAGAATCATAACCGACTACTTGCATTAGCAACATGGAAATAACTGGATCGGAAATCGAGGTCCAGTATTTGGGAATACTCAAAGGATAAAGTTTATTCTACTACTCATAACACGACAGAACTTGAGGCAGCCGTTGTTCAAGCCATGGAAGAAATTCCTGAACAAATGGTTAAATATGCATGCATGTCTCCAATTCATCGATGCAGGATTTGCATGAATAACAACGGTGGAATTTTCGAACATTTGCTTTTTTAAGTCAATGCTTTGTTGCTGATTTTTAGTTTTCTTTTAAATTAAGTAATAAATGAAAACTTTTGTTTCAGAAATAAAATATAGATTTTAAGAAATTGTATTATTTCTTAGCCAGAGAAAAATTAAAAAATAAGGGCAATAAAGACTTGCAAATAAAGGTAGTTACGTAGGTATGACAACACCAACTAAGTAAAAAACAATTTTTTTTTAAATTGACATTTTACGTCATAGGTATAAATCCAATAAGAAATAACAAAGTTGGCTCTGTTTCAAAAAAACTAGAAGGCCTAAAAAAAATTGTTAACGTAGTCGCTTATACCAGTGGCGTATATAGAAAAAAGTTTCGGGGTGGGCCCGAGGCAGTTTTTGGGGGGGGGGCCGAGACCCCATGAGGGCGTATTTTATGCTATTTTATGTTTCTATTCATGAAATATGTCGAAAATATCTAAAAAAATCTTAGCTTCGGGGGGGGGGCCGGGCCCCCCAGGCCCCCCCATATATACGCCAGTGGCTTATACAAAACTGCCAAATTTCATTAAATTTGTTTGCAAGATGGCGACGATATTTCAATTTTTCAAAAAACAAAAATTTTAGTTTTTGCTCGATATTTTAAAAACCTCTGTAGATATTTTTAATTTTGATACGGCATCTGATTGAGCTTAGAATTGCGCAACTTTTTTCTTATTTAAACAAACTCGTATCTCTTACCGTTTCCGAAATGCCTATGTATAGTTGCTTTTATTTGGGACACCCTGTATTTGAGCCTGTGTGTACACAACATAATTGGGCTTTTCAGACCATTATTCCATAGAAAAACTAATCTATATTTTCTGTGATAATCCTTATAGATTAATCATAGACGTGCCGGGCCAGCCTAAATAATTTATTTTATTTTATTAATGTATCTACATTTGTTTTAAAACTTTATCTAAATTAAAATTAATGGCTTATCGTTAAAATTCGTGTCCCATGGGATAGCTGTGAAAAACTTTTTAAAACTTTTCAGCCCTTGCACGCACATTTAATGGCCCTTCGACCCAAATTAATAGTTTTCCAAACTACCTAGACTCCTGTGGTTCAGCAATTTCCTACAAAAATTCCAAATTTCTATTTTCTATTTCAAATTTCAAAATTTATTTCAATTTCAATTCGAAACAGACCATATTGTTTGACGGTGCCCGTTGGTGATATGTTCCTTCAAAGTTGATCGAAGTGTTTATTACCGTTCAAAAATAGCTAGAACCAATGCACATATTTCGTATAGTTTACTAGTTCATCAAAGAAAGTTGATCGCTTTGTTCATTACATTTTCAGTAAAAGTGGCGTCAATACGCCGAAAGTGAAAATTTTAAGGCGGTTCTTCCACCTACTTTTCTAATTATCGATTTTACAGGTGTCGCGTTAACGCGCAGGTGCAAGTGTCGCCGTCTTCGAATACCGTCGTTTGTTAAAAACTTTCAGACGGCACCGCTAGTCGTATGCACAGAGTGTGCGACTTGGAATCGAAAGGTGCGGGGTTCAATCCTTGGTGAGACATAAAAGTTTTTTTTTAAGGGATATGTTCAAATAATAACATACAGACAAACTTTTACAAACATTTCATTTCAAAATTTTCAAAAAAAGTTAATAAAATTAAAATAATAAAATTGTTTAATTTTGCTAAAATTCGGGTTATATTTTAAGCTATATTTTAAGCATTTTTTTGGGTAATTTTAAAAACAAATTAACTTTCAAAAACAAAAATGTCTACGCAAAAACAGAAAAAAATTTGCGACAAAAGGCTTTTGAGCTTCAACCAAATGGCGGAAGCTCACGAGGTAGCTTTGAAAGCGAAGTCGGATACAGCGTTTCACTTTTTGTTTAAATCCAGATATGAAGACGTCGAAGAATGTCATGCTCAATTCTATAATTTTCATAACCAAATTATTGGCTCTCTCGAAGAGTTTAAACTTTCATTTGACGAGCAGGACAAAACTAGAAAAGACTTTGACAACCTTTATTATGAATGTAAGGGTATTTATTACGACCTTTTTAGGGCCAACCCTGTCAATTACGTAGGCAACCCTAACCAACAAAATATTGTTCAGAGGTCAAACAAGATCATTTCCACAACCACGGTTGCCAATTTTCAATGGTAATTATAAAGACTGGCAACACTGGTTTGACTTATTTAAAGTCATGGTACATCAAAATTCTGATTTAAGTGATATAGAGAAATTTCAACAATTGCGGAGTTCTGTTCTGAATGAAGCCCTTTCTCTAGTAAAAACCATTCCCCTCGCAGATAGCAATTATCACATTGCGTATGAAACCTTAGTAAAGAGGTATCAAAATAAACGAATTATTGCTACTACCGCTTTGAATGCTATTAACTTTCTTTCAACTAAATCCAGTTCTGGGAAAGAATTACGTTCCATGTTGGATACATTTTCTGAGAATCTAGCCATCTTAAATGAGCTTGGTTTTCCTACAAAAGAATGGGACTTTCTTACTTTTAACATGATGCTCTCAAAACTTGAAGTCAAGATGAGGACTGATTTCGAACTTTACTATAGTAGAGAGAAAAACAATTCAGAAATTCCGTCCTACACTGATCTTTACACGTTTATAGAAAATCATTGCGTTGCGCTCGAATCTGTAGTGCAAATGCCCAGTTTTAGTAGGCAAAATCAAACCCCTAGACAACCTCAAACTACGCGTAATTCTCAACAGAACAGTTTTCAGAGAAACAGTTTTAATAATTTTAATTCACCTTCTGCTTTCAATACAACTATTTCAAATCAAAGTTCAAATTCAAGAAATCAACAAAATACTTTACAAAATAGCAATCAACGCAGCAACCCTCAAATACAAAATAATCAGAACAGAACTTTTAATCCAAAAATAAAATGCTACCTATGTTCTTCGAATCACGCATTATCGAAATGTATCGAATTTCAAAACAAAAGTCCACAGGAAAGGATGGGTTATGTTCGACAGGTGAATCTATGTCAAAATTGCTTACATTTTGCTCACCAGACCGTGAATTGCCCCTCTTCCTACAACTGCTTTACGTGTGGAGCTAGGCACCACAGTCTTCTTCACGTTCCACAACCAGTAGCGCCCTCTGTGAGTGTTGATTCTTATCCTCCAGAGAACGTTAATATTCCACTTTCCAATTCCAATAGCACCCCTATGTCAGGAAGCCATTCCACAAACTGTCATGCGACAATGATTTCCAAAAATTCCACTTTTCTACTTTCTACCGTTGTAGCTGACATGTTAGACTCAAGGGGACAATACCAACCAGTTCGTATCTTACTCGATTCTGCCTCAGAGGCAAACTTTATTTCAGAAAAATGTTTAAATCGTTTAGGTCTTTCGAAAAGCTTCTTTTCTACTTCTATTCAAGGCTTAAATCAAATGACATCTTCCAATACCAAAGGTAAGACGAAATGTCTTATCAAACCTCAAGGTCAAGCGGGACCTACCTTTGATTTTGAGGCTTTAGTACTTCCAAAACTTTGTACAGAGATTCCTTCTTGCGCTGTCGACTCGAGCAAGTGGAATCACATTCGCAATATCAAACTTTCTGATCAAAACTTCCATATACCAAGTTCCATTGATGTCCTAGTAGGTTGTGAACTTTTTCCGCATCTCTTACAAGAGGGAGTTATCCACGGAGAGCGTGGACAACCTAGTGCTTTTAATAGCATCTTTGGCTATGTGCTGATTGGTAAAGTTGAAACTCCAAAGCAACAAAATCCACAATCACTCATAAGCTGTTACACTTCCATCGAACCATCTCTGGATATCTGCCTAGAGCGCTTCTGGGAGATAGAGCAGGTTCCACATAAGGTTCATCACAGTCCTGAGGATATTATGTGCGAAAAATTATTTTCACAATCAGTTTCACGCAACGAATCAGGTAGATTCGTCGTTCCATTACCTTTCATAAACTTAGAACCCCAGTTGGGTGACACCTATCCAATCGCTTTAAAACGTTTCAAGCTTCAGGAAGCTAGACTTCTCAAAGACTCAGCTAATTATCAAGCTTACAAAGATTTTATGCAAGATTATTTAGACACTGGTCACATGATACCTATTCCTACGCCTATATCTAAAGATGTCTTGGATAATTCCTACTTTATCCCTCATCACAGTGTCTGGAACACTGGGAAGATAAGAGTGGTCTTTGATGGGTCTCAACGTAGTCCCAGAGGTGTCTCACTCAACGAGACGTTGTGCGCAGGTCCTAAACTGCAAAATGATGTCCGTGAAATTTTACTTAATTTTCGAATTCATGCTGTAGCCTTTGTTACTGACATAGTAAAAATGTTCCGACAGATTTTAATTATTCCTGAGCACACGCGTTATCAAAATATTCTATGGAGATTTTCTGAGGATGATCCTGTCCAAACCTACTCCTTAAGAACAGTTGTTTATGGACTTAAGTCATCACCTTACTTAGCTATTCGTACTATACAAGAACTAGCTAAACTTGAGTCTGAAAGGTATCCTAATGCTTCCAAGGTGCTTCTTAAAGACATTTACGTCGACGACGTGCTCACTGGGCAGGATTCTGTGGCCTCTGCCAAAGAACTTCAGTCGGAGTTAATCTCCCTGTTGCGCCTAGGAGGGTTTGAACTTAAAAAATGGGCGAGCAACAGTCCGGAACTTCTCTCCTCATTCTCAGAATCAGAAACACAAATGTCCATTCGTTTCGACAAATCCGAACCTAATTTTGTAAAAATATTAGGTCTCCAATGGAATCCTATCTCAGATTCGTTTACCTACTTGGTCGTATCAGAAGATAAACCATGCACCAAGCGAGGTATCTTATCTCAAATCATGAAAATTTTTGATCCCTTAGGTTTCTGTTCTCCCGTTTCTTTACTTGCTAAGCATCTCATGCAAGATCTGTGGAAGGAGAAGCTGGACTGGGATTCTCAGCCTCCTCCGCATATCGTAAATGTTTGGAATCAATTTCGAACCGAACTTCCAAATCTTTCAAATATTCATTTACCTATTTTACAAACACAACTTTTTCTGGGTATTACGCCACTAGTAAGGAAAAATTACTTTAAAAAATTATAAAAAAAAAACCACTGCGTTTCTCCTAGTAAAATAAAAATCACTAATTTGTCAGTGGCTTTCTATAAAAATAAATAGTTGCCTAGTAAAACCTAAACCACTTATCTTTTAATTGAATTTGAATATGCTACGTTTCGATTGTCAATCTACAATCGTTTTCAAGCTTTTTATTTATATTTTGTCTCAAAATCTTAAATGTTTCTTGTTCAAATATATTTTTTATTATTATATCGTTGACAAATTGTCAATATTCTGAAGTTTATCAAAAACAATTGACCAATCTAAACAAAACACAAGGTAACATGATACTATTTCAAGACATTATGTCAGTCAATGTTGTTTTCAAATTTAAAAATAAACAGAACAGGGTGACTCATTAAAACTAGAATCAATAAGGTCTCTTTTTTATAACCATTTAGAAATTTTTACAAAATTATGATCATTGTGGGATTATATTACTATTATATCAAAATCTATTTAAAAAACAATAATCAGAATTTCATTACAGTATTAATTAATTTTGAAAAAACCTTTTTGCAAATCTTGTCTGAGAATAGGAAGCCAAGCTTTACTTATATCTATAGAAATACTTGAAAGACAGTTATCTTCATTTAAATAAATACATGCTGATTCTTTTAATTTTCTTTTAATGTCATTAGATTCTTTTTGTAAAATTATTGTTTCTCCCCATTTAATTCTATGATTACTCTCAAAAGAATGCTGACAAACTCTGGATTTCTCGTAATCACCCCTTCTCAAATTATATTTATGATCATTAACTCTTACTTCAAGTGGCCTAGAAGTTTCACCTATATAAATTTTACCACATTCACAAGGTATTTTATAAATTACATTTTTTGAATTCTGCTCTTCATTTATTGGTTTTGTTTTTGTTAGAATAGATCTAAGTTTATTTTCTGTCTTAAAAACTGTTTTTATATTATAATTATTTGCTATTCTCCTAATTTTGTCTGATATACCTGGTATAAAAGGAATCAATAATTTTTTAGTATCTAAATCAATTATATTAGCATTTCTTCTTCTAGGAAACTCTATTCTATGAAAACAATTTTCAACAAAATTTATAGGATAGGAATTTTTTATTAAAACTTCTTTAATTAATTCTTTTTCTAATAAAAATCTGTTATTATCAGAACAAATTATCTTTGCTCTATCAAATAAACTTTTAACAACACCTCTTTTTATTATAGTAGAGTGATTTGATTTAAAATTTAAATATCTATTAGTATGTGTTGGTTTTCTATATACAGAAGTTTGAAAAGTATTTTGTTTTTCAACAAGTACATCTAGAAATGGAAGTTTGTTATCAGTTTCTTTTTCTAATGTAAATTTAATAGTACTTTCTTTGTTATTCATAAAATATAGAAATTCATTTAGTTTGTTTTCATCATAAGGCCAAATACTAAAAATATCATCAATATATCTAAACCAAACTATGGGTTTATACTGATATTCTTGCAAAATATTATGTTCAAAATCTTCCATAAAAATATTACTCATTAAAGGAGAAAGTGGGGAGCCCATTGCCATGCCAAAATCTTGTTGAAAAAAATCATTTTGCCATTGAAAATATGTAGTTTTAATACAAATAGTAAGTAACTCTAAAATTGCATCAATATTTAAATTTGTTCTTTCTCTTAAACTTTGATCATTTTCTAAACGATTTCTTACTATTAAAAGGGTTTTATCTACCGGAACATTAGTGAAAAGACTTACAACATCAAAGCTTACCATTAAATGATTATTATTAAACTCAATCTCAGATAATTTCTCTAAAAAATGTTGAGAATTTCGTATGTAAGAATTAGTGTTATTCGCCAAGGGATTTAAAATGTTTAATAGATATTTTGCTAATTTATGACATGGAGAATTCATACTACTTACTATTGGTCTAAATGGAACATTAGGTTTATGTATTTTAGGTAAGCCATAGAAATGAGGTGGTTTGCTATAATGAGGAACTAACTGAGAACGTTCTCTATCTTGAAAACAATTTTTATGCTTATATAAAGTAGAATAAATTTTTCTCTCTATTGATTTTGTAGGGTCTTTATTAAGTTTTTTATAAGAACCTTGTTGAATTAAATTTTCAATTTTTTCATTATAAGTGTCATTATTAATTATAACAGTTGCATTACCCTTATCGGCTGGCAAAATTTTTATTGAGTTATCATTTTTTAAGGATATTAAAGCTTGTTTTTCTTCTTTTGAAATATTTTGTTTAATCTTTAAAGGTTTTTCCAAAACTAATTTTGATCTAATTCTAAATTCATTAGCAACTTCTTCAGGTAAGCTTTTTGCTACTTCTTCAATACCTATTACAAAATCTAACCTATTAGGATTTTTTGGTGGTAAAGCAAAATTTAAACCTTTTGAAAGAAGAGATTTTTCTGAAACTGTTAAAACTTTGTCTGACATATTTATTACTGTACGTTCTAATAAATTATTATTAATATTAAAATTCAGTTGATTTTCTAATTGTTCATTTCTTAAATTAATAAATTTATTTACGTGAATATTTTTTTGTTGGTTAAAATGAAATAAATAACTATTATAGCAACAATTTAAAATATGATCATAATCAAAAAAGGATACGTTTTCTTCAATTTCATGTTTTAAATGAAATTCTGATTATTGTTTTTTAAATAGATTTTGATATAATAGTAATATAATCCCACAATGATCATAATTTTGTAAAAATTTCTAAATGGTTATAAAAAAGAGACCTTATTGATTCTAGTTTTAATGAGTCACCCTGTTCTGTTTATTTTTAAATTTGAAAACAACATTGACTGACATAATGTCTTGAAATAGTATCATGTTACCTTGTGTTTTGTTTAGATTGGTCAATTGTTTTTGATAAACTTCAGAATATTGACAATTTGTCAACGATATAATAATAAAAAATATATTTGAACAAGAAACATTTAAGATTTTGAGACAAAATATAAATAAAAAGCTTGAAAACGATTGTAGATTGACAATCGAAACGTAGCATATTCAAATTCAATTAAAAGATAAGTGGTTTAGGTTTTACTAGGCAACTATTTATTTTTATAGAAAGCCACTGACAAATTAGTGATTTTTATTTTTCTAGGAGAAACGCAGTGGTTTTTTATAATTCTTTAAAGTAATTTTTCCTTACTAGTGGCGTAATACCCAGAAAAAGTTGTGTTTGTAAAATGAATCCGCCACAAACATATAGATTTTATTCATTTACCTAGACGCCTTTCCATTGATCAACCACGTAGCATTGAACTTCACGGCTTTTCAGACGCCTCTATGATAGGTTACGCGGCTACGGTCTATTTCAGAATGGAGTCAGTATCCGGAGAAATCCATACCTTTCTTGTAATGGCCAAATCTAAGGTCGCACCAGTGAAAACAGTCAGTCTTCCGCGACTGGAGCTTCTTGGTGCCACTTTACTTTGCGACCTAATTTCCTTTATTCAAAACACTTATTCAGATATTCTTAACTTCAACCAAATCTGTGCATGGTGTGATTCCCAAGTGGTTCTATGCTGGTTGGCGGCTTCACCTCACAGGTTTAAAACGTTTGTGGCAAACCGTATCTGTCACATTCAAGAAACCATTTCTCCTACGGCCTGGAAATATATTCCATCAGCGCTAAATCCAGCCGACTGTGCTTCGCGCGGTCTTATGCCTAATCAACTTGTCAAACATGACTTGTATTGGGAAGGTCCTTGTTTTCTTAGGCTACCAAAAGAGAGCTGGCCTGATGATTTTCGCTGTCCAGACCCTCCGGAAAACGAGGTTATTCTGGAAGAACGAAAATCAGTATTTCAAACATGCACAGTTGAACCACACATGCTTGATACTTTTCTTTCTCGTTACTCTTCCCTAGAGAAAATTCAACGCATAATTTCCTATATTTTTCGCCTTACCGAAAAGAAATCTAAATATCCTAACGAAAATATTACCGAAGTAGAACTTCAACATTCTCTTATTGTTCTCGTTCGGCATGTTCAACGTTCCATCTTTGCTGATCTCATTTCACGTTTGAATGACGCAAAGCTACTTCCTAAACAATTTCGTAAACTTTCACTTTTTCTAGATACACAAGGCTGCTTAAGAGTGGGGGGTCGATTACCACATTCTTCCGAACTCTCTTATTCAGCAAAACACCCTTTACTTTTACCACGTTCTCACCGTCTTACTCAACTTGTCATTGAGTACACTCACAAAAGGTACTGTCATCCCGGTCAAAAAACGTTGCATTACCTCTTGAGACAACAATTTTGGATCCTTTCCCCTCGCTATGCAATCGAGAGCGTAACTTCTCATTGCATTTTATGCTATCGATTAAATCCTAAACCTTCCGTACAAATCATGGGCAACTTGCCTGCTCAACGCATCTCTCAAGTAAAGGCATTTTCACATGTTGCCATAGATTATTGTGGTCCCTTTCCAATTACAATGGGAAAGTACCGAGGTGCAAAGGTATCCAAAGGTTATATTCTTGTCTTAGTCTGCTCCGCAACAAAGGCAGTTCACCTAGAACTTACCTCCGATATTTCCACCCCTACCTTTCTTGCGGCTTTTAAGAGATTTGTGGCAAGAAGAGGAAGAATCTCTGACATTTACTCAGATTGTGGTAGCGCGTTCTTGGGAGCTGATCGTTTACTCAAACAGTACTCCCAGGAAGCATGTCACAGTCTAAAAATTACCTGGCATTTTTCAAGTCCTGGTAGTCCGCACCTAAACGGACTAGCTGAGGCAGGAGTTAAATCCACCAAGGCAAATTTAAAACGTGTAATAGGTGAGCAACGGTTAACCTATGAAGAGTTTTTTACTTTTTTGTGTCAGGTCGAATCCATACTAAACAGCCGGCCTCTGTATGCCCAAAGTATGGATCCGAATGACTTTCTTCCACTGACCCCTGGTCATTTTCTTACCCTGGAACCGTTGAATTCCGTACCAGAACCCGAATTTTCTGATTCCAAGTTGAACACCCTGTCCCGCTGGCAGCTGGTGCAAAGGCTCCAGTCCGATTTTTGGAAACGCTGGAACTTGGAGTACCTAAACACCTTGCAACAGCGTTCTAAATGGACAGAGGCTTCTAACAATATTAACCTAAATACTTTAGTCGTGGTAAAGAATGAACAAAAACCGCCATTGCAATGGGCTGTTGGGCGAATTGTCGACGTATACCCTGGCTCAGACGGTCATATTCGTGTTGTGACCGTTAAAACAGCTACAGGAACATATCGTCGACCAGTGGTGAAACTATGTCCTTTGCCTATGCCCGACGCATAAGGCAAAATTTTCTTTTCTTTCTTAATTTTTTCTAAGTATTTTTTCATTTCTTTTAATTTTAATTTACATGCATTATCTAATGCATATTTGGGTTAATGTTAAATTGTATCGTTTAATTGCTAATAGGCGAATACTATTTAATTTTTCTTTCCTTTCCTTTTCTTAACTAAGTAAAAACACACGTGTTTTGGCGGCCGGAAAATGTTGGTGCAAGCAAGAAATTTCCTAATTTTCATTTTCTTTTCCTTTTCTGCGCGTTTAAAATAATTTAAATTTTCGCGCTCTAAAATATGCATATGGGGTTTCACGGCACCGGACACGTGGAAGGGAAGCAGCGCCGCCATGTGTGCGCAAAGAACCACCGTCACAACAAGACACTAGCAAAATCACGTTCCCGAAAAAAGTGAATTTGAGGTGAAAAAACTGGACGTTAAAACGTCGACTGGAGCTGCAAGAGAGTCCGAGGTAGGTGCCTTTTCATATAAAATTCCATATGTATCGTAACTTTCCATTTTCAATCGTCAATACCGACATTTATTTTTAAATGTGCTAGTGAAGCCAATAGCGGCGACCTATCGAAGGAAATTCCGTTATTTTTCAGCCCTTGCACGCACAGGCAGGACTAGGGAGTACCTCTAATGCTTAAAATAATAATGACTGGGTATTTAATTGAATATATTATAAGTGGCATATTAAACAAAAAAGCAAAACATATAACCTAACCTCAAAATCTAAATGAGTAAAAGTAGGCGAAGAATATCGTAAAAAAACTTTCAGTTATATAAAAAACAACTCATCGAATCCTTAGGTTCGTTCAAGGCGTTTACTATTTTGTGACGTCACTCGTAGTTGATTGGTAGACCGCCTGTTTTGAATCACGTGGCTAATTGTTTTAAATCAATTAATTTATTTAATTAGAAGAACTATGAATTTGAGAAAAAAATTAAACAAAAAAGTTTGTTTTTAGCATTTTCAAGACCCAAAGAGATATCTAAAAATAAATATATATTTATTTTTTACTACTGTCAAACACCCTATTAATATTGTAAAGACATTAGATTTATTTTTTTTAAACTAATAAAGGTTTTAATTTTTTAAAATATACCAAAAAATGGGCACTTTTTTTTAACCAAAAAAAACTTGAAGAAGGATGTTTTAGATATGGTTTGATTATGGATCACTTAATATTAAGTCGCTGCGTGTTTGGCTCAAATTTAAATAAGAGCGTCTGTGTGTCGTCTTAAATCCAAGATTGCAATTTTTTCCATGTCTTTTTCACAAATTTTTGCTTTTTACTTTTGTTACATCAACTTTCAGAAAAATTGTATGGATTATGACTTGATCTTACTTCTTTACATCTCAAGAACTAAAAATATATTTCATGTGTTTCATTTAAATTACGAATAAAATCAAGAAGTTACCCGACATAGCACAAAAATCACGTTAACGTTAAATCAACGTGAACAAAAAAAATAAAGTTATTTTTTACAAGAAAACAACCTCATACCGTGTAATATTTGTTTTGTTAAAGCTACATGCTTAAAGATATCTTAAAAACAAGGAGGAATCAAGATATAAAAATTTAATTTTTGCTGAAGTTTTTGGCGCTGTGTATATAACGTGTTTTTTACCCTCGTTATTTTCATGTGCCAAATTCACACTTGAAAACTCCTCCACAACATGTTCTAAAACACCATTAGATTAAGACTTCACAAACCTACTAACTTTCTGCGTCTTTTTTTGTCACGTTTTTTTAATAACTTTTTTTTTAACTTAAAAGTGACGCGAAAGGAAGTTCTAAAAGTTTACTAGCTTAGGTTACATTACGTTAAGACAATTTTAAAAGATGGCACTCAACGCAAGACAAAACCTCTATAACTACATACATTATGTATTCTTTAAAAGCTAAACAAGATTTTTTAACAGTAAACACTTTCACACAATATTAATGTGTCTTTATCAGGTTATTAACTGATGCATCGTGATCGTGAAGGATCAGGGATCAGTTCATTAACCGGTTTTTGGAGTTTAGAGGACAAAGCACTCCCGGATAGAAGTGAAAACTGCCGCCAGTAGGTGGCGCTGCTTCTAGTGAAATGTCAAAAATATTCGGTAGAAAAGCCAGGGAAGTCGCGTTTTAAAATTCGTGTAGGACAGGCGCGAACCTAATGTGATTTTGACGTTGATAAATATCTACTCAGAATTTACATGAAAATAACGTAAAAACATTGCTGTTTTGATTTAATAATGGCGTTATTATAACGCAGTTTTTAGCAACGTTATTTTTATAACGTTAATGAATGACCTATTAAGCTTGTTTTCATATATGAAATAAACGTTTTTTTCTAGCAGCTTTTAAAATCGACGTTTTTTTTTCTTACGCGTTTTTCACGTGGTTAACACGTGATTGTGCTGTGTGGCCCATTGTATAATATGTAGATCACAAAAAGTTGCACCTTTAGTAAAAAGTTAGTTACATTTCATTTAGTGCATTTTGAAGTATAAAGTTGTATAAATAGCGAAAATTTTGCTCAATCTTGATTTTTAAAAATTTTTAAAATATTTAAAGAAATAACAATACCTTTAAGATGTTTATTCATGGGGCCAAAAAGCTAAAGGGGATGAGCATAAATAAAAAATCAGCCTTTACATTTTGCCAATATTTTGGGAGAAGGTAGCTACTATACTACCTACAAAAATAAATAGCCAGGATAATTCAGCTATAGTGCTAAAGAGTAAAACTGGGAAGGACCTTTTAATGTAGCTCCTGAACCCAGAGCTGACCCGCGTGTCATTAGCTTTAAACCGTAAGGCAATTAATAACTGATAGCTAATTGTAAACGCTTTAAAAGCTAGATTATCTGGACAGTCAAATAAACAAAATTTTCTGAAGAAGAATACCATTGTAAAGTTTAATACCTGTGAATAAAAACAAACATTTTTTCGTGGGTAAGCGGTGATAGAAAGATTTTGTTTCTCTTGTATTTTTTCGTGGGCAGTTTGAAAGCTGTGCACCCACGGGGTCCACGATCTAATGAACACCTATTAGATGTTGACAGTTAATAGGTTAACAAAAGGCCTTTTGTTTTTACTCTGATATTTTCATTTGTATTCGGCAGATGCCGCCACTTTTTTGAAAAGCACACGGTATCGCAGGCAATATTTATCATTTCTCTTATCAATATCGTAAGATTTATATACCGTCTCTCTAGGTTTACATTAACCAGGCAGTGTTCTAAAAAGTCCCTCAAGGACAAAACAATTAACTGTCAACACTTAATAGGTGTCCTTTAAATCTTGGACCCCCGTGGGTGTACAGCTTTGGAGCTGCCCACGGAAAAATACAAGAGAAACAAAATTATTGTATACCAGCTTAGCCACGAAAAAATTTTTGTTTTTATTCATGGGTACTAAACTTTACGTTTGTAGTATTTTTGGCTTATACTCCGCTGACTCGACATAAAACGTCGCGAAGGCGGTAAAAATGCAATATGCATTCACCTGACCTAAGGGACAAATAATGTCATGGTCATGGGTACTGTTTTTCGTTTCCTCTGTATACCTTTTGTTTTTACTCTGATAGTTTCTTTTGTATTCGGTAGGTGTCGTCACTTCTTTATAAAGCACACGGTATCGCAGGCAATATTTATCATTTCTCTTACCAATATCTAGCTTTACAAAGGTGTCACAATGACCATGCAGTGTTCTAAAGAGTCCCTCAAGGACAAAACAATTAACTCTCAACACCTAATAGGTGTCGATTAGATCTTGGACCCCCGTGGGTGTACAGCTTTCGAGCTGCTCACGGAAAAATACAAGAGAAACAAAATCTTCCTATACCGGCTTAGCCACGAAAAAATGTTTGTTTTTATTCACGGGTACTAAGCTTTACGTTTGTAGTGTTTTTGGCTTATACTCCGCTGACTCGACATAAAACGTCGCGAAGGCGGTAAAAATGCAATATGCATTCACCTGACCTAAGGGACAAATAATGTCATGGTCATGGGTACTGTTTTTCGTTTTTTCTGTATACCTTTTGTTTTTACTCTGATAGTTTGTTTTGTATTCGGTACTTCTTTGAAAAGCACACGGTATCGCAGGCAATATTTGTCATTTCTCTTACCAATATCGTAAGATCAGATGTATATACCATCTCTCTAGCTTTACAGAGGTGTTACATTGATCATGCAGTGTTTTAAAGAGTCCCTTAAGGACGAAACAGTTAACTGTCAACACTTAATATGTGTCCATTAGATCTTGGACCCCCGTGGGTGAACAGCTTTCGAGCTGCCCACGGAAAAATACAAGAGAAATAAAATCTTACCATACCATGTTCCTCTGTTAATGGTTCAGGTAAAATAACTTATAACTATATAACCCAAGATCCAGGGAAAATATATTTCAACATTTTATTTGTTTCCAACCATCCAATGATATAATTTCCCAAATTTAAAAGTTTCCTGGACAATATTAATTTTCTCGAAAATATCACGATATCTCAAGATTTAGATCTTTAGAATATCTTTTTACAAAAGTCTCACGAGTTGATTTTTTGTAAAAAAAATTGCAAACTAAAAATATATATTTTTTGAAATTTCAATTTAATTTCAATTTTTTTAAAACCAAATTATCGAATTGAGAACTTATTATTGCTGAACCATTATTCGTAAAAGTACTTAGTCTTCGCAAAACGCATACATTTAACAGTGGCGTATCCAGGAATATGTCTTGGGGGGGGGGGGCGAGACCCCATGATATTGTAGCTTATGCTATTAATTTATTTATTCATGATACATGTGGACAATATCTAAAGAATCTTAGGCTTAGAGGGCCTATGCATCACCCCCCCCCCCCCGCCCCTCCTGAGTGTGCCCCTACATTTAACGTTAAATTCAAAAGACTTCCTTTTCAAAACAAGGTGAAAATGAATTTTCATCGCAACTCGCTTCAACCCTCTCACGGTATTTAATTTTCCATAAACGTGCGAATTAAATTAAAGAATAAATTAAATTTAGGTAGAAAACAGTGGCGGGTCCAGAGGGGCCACGTAACGAGGGCAAAATAATTAATGAACCAAAATAATCACAGGGGTTTTCAAAATATCGAGCAAAAACTAAAAATTGTGTGTTTTTGAAAAATTGAAACAAGAATGCCTCGAAAAAAATCGTTAAAGACATATGATCAGCAGTAGGCACTAATACAAAACTACAAAATTTTATAAAAAAAATTTTCGGTACAACATCTAGTTAAACTCGAAATGACGCAACTTTTTTCTTATTTAAGCAAAAATTTATCTGTAACACCCTGTATATATAACATATGACGGTCTCTTGGGTCTTGAATATTTCATTTGTTCATCTATGTGTTCCAAAACATTTCAAACTGCATTGCATTTCATCGAAGTAATCGCTTCTAGCCCATTATCTCCTTGGAAAATCCTTCTGAACCATCTCCTAAATATCCAAGTCATCTTTCAAGACCTCGTTTTCTACCACAATATCCATTTTTTTTTTAAGATATGATTTTTTTTTATTTGCTTACAAAAAACATCAAAACTTAGGTTTACGAAAGCGCTAAGGAGTCAAAAACGGGTCCCTAAATTTAGGGTTCACCTAAGGTAGTTTTGGGGAAACCTAAGAACCATAACAAACGAAACACTTGCCCCACCTAAATTTAGGTGGCACCTAGTGCTAAGTGACCTCTAAATATATTGGTGCAAGTGGCTGTTAGCAACGCACCGGCCAGCGCAATTTTTAAAAGGTTTTCCAAAAGTGTACTAAATTTTTCACGACTTTTTGCCAGCAGCTTCTTATATCTTTCAAAAAACAAGATTTTAGATTTTGCTACGAATTTGATGCCCCCTTCTACGAAATCCTGGATCCGCCACTGGTGGACACAAATCCTTAAAGTCTTTATGCAAGAAAAGCAATCATAAATGTGCGAGATTTTCGGGACGTGACTAAAATTTATCAAAATATGCGTAGCCATAATACTCGTACTAAGAACACTCACGTGTCAATAAAATTTACAAAATATTTAACATCATAACAAAAACATTTCAATTAAAAAAAAAGCCAAGTACGCAAAAATGGTATTCTGTAAAAAGAATTGAGATAAATTCTCCTCTTGTACGTGCAAGACAAATAATACTTAGTTAATTTTCCTAAATATTAATTATTCCGTTGCACTGAACCATACAGGTTGTCACGTGACACCGCAAGGTGCGCGGATAGAAAGTGCGCAATTACCGGCACGATGAGAGAGAGATCATCGTAGCCTCCATATTGAAACCGGCGTGTTTTACTCGTTTTCCAAAACTACAATTCAATCAATTGCAATTAGTGCCAATCAATTCTAAAATCATTCCAATCCGTTACCTCAACTCCTCACAGTGATTTCGATCAACTCAAGAAATCTGGTAGAAGCCTGGGTGCCCAGTGAATGGAATTTGTACCGCCGAGAAATAGCAAGGTAGGTGTCAATCGACATTTTGTATGGTTCTCGCGTTATTTTCCATTTTTATCCTTAATGCGTTAAAAGTTTAACCAGCGCCTAAAGCTATCGAAAGGGTGTATGTCTTGTGCATACACCTCTCCAATACAAATTTTAAAATTAAAGGTTCTTACTAGTTTAGAAATGTTTGTGTGTTTAGTTGTGAGCTGTTTTCTCCTTAAGTTTTACACTACTTGATGAATTTTACTTAAAAAAAGTTCAGTCTTCACCCTCCTCAAAAATCCTTTTGCGATTTATCTCAAAAGTTTTGATTTATGTAAAAAATAGTTTTGAATAACTTCTGTATTTAACTTTTTTCTATAGGAAATCTAGTTCCACTAAAAACATACTATTTGATAAACTATGGGGAAGTTTTTTTTTCCATCTATTTTTGTCCATTGGTGGGTTTGCGATGCCAAGAGTTGGTTGACAGCTAACATATGTCATCAATCTGACATTATTTCTGATTGCATCAAATAAAGCCATCAGTTAAAATAAAAACCCCAATCACGCCCACAAGTGACAAGAGAGAAAAGGGAGATAACCCAACTTTTTTCGATTTTTCATTATCGCTTTTCACCTTAAGTTTTTCGAAGAAAAACATGTCTGGCGATGAAGAAAATCTGATATCCCTTAAAGTACCTAATATGAAAATGAGGCTCGGCCTGAATTCTTTAAGTTTTATTGGGCAACTTTCAAAGATTTTGCATTATTTGGTTCCTTTCTTCATTATCATCTAATTCGGCAATATCTCCTTCAAAAAGTTAATCATTGTTAAGAATTTCGTATGTGCATTCTCTCTTGGTTTTCTTCAATAAACTCATCAAATTTATTTTGACCAACGACAAAGTTATGTAAGGCGTAAGCCCAAGTAACATTTCTTTATTTATAGCAGAAGTTAAAAGGTTGCCAGCGTTTTCCTTAAAACCATTAGTTTCAATGGTTGGTCGCTAGCACGTTCCCATTACCCTTATATACCCCTTAGACCTCCTAAATGGGACTCCCTAATTGGTGGTGGCAACCTATGTATTAAACTCACTATAAAACCATAAGAAATAAACTCCAGCTTCGCCCTCTAGCGGTTCCACCAGTATAGAACCATTTAGAGCCTAAAGCTATTATGCCAGGTTCGGTTCGGTTCAGTTCGGTTCATCCTCTATCCTATTATAAAACTAGATTTCGTAATTTGGTATCCTGGCGATTCTGTTGATTACCATAATACCTTTAAAGTAAAGAAGTTTTCCTATAAAAGCTATGGCGATATCTTAGATTCACAATGGCTATATAAAATAATTTAGGACACAAAATTGCCAAAAATGTCAGAGTCCCAAAATTATTTTAGCATATAAAAACAAGCGCGCTAGCTCAAAAATGCTTTTTAATTGTTTTTTGATAACAAAATAACACATATTTAAAATAAAAATAAAATAATTTACACTATTCACCATTAAAAAAGTCTGTTTGGTTTACATAAATCAAAATTAAAGTAAAATTATTGTTAAAAAACACTGCTAAAACGACTAGATAAATATTTTTTCTTTACAATATTTTTTAAATAAATTTATATACGCCATTATGGTTTTATAGTGGTCACTTGGTTTTATTTGTTACTGTATCGCAACAAGGATTTTTGAGTGCCCTTATGAAACCAACAAAAAAGAACAAAGTAAACATAGTCAACATAACCTCACTTAAATTTTTTGTAATTGTTTTTTAAAGTGTTTAAACGCGTATAATTCAACACTTTTAAATGTTTTTATCATGCAATTTCGACACAATCGAGAGGGCCAGTGCAATGATATTCGTTGTGCCTGCAGGTTGGAGAGCAACCTCTTATATTGGCCGTGTAAACGGGCCTTGTCTAGGCCTGGGTGTCCTACTCAGGAGGACGGAAACTCAACAATTATTAATTATTGGGCTTTAAATAATCAATCTTGCAATAGATAGCTACCAATCTGAACCTAGGTATATCTATTATTTTTACCAGATACCTAAAAAAAATACTCTGCCAATATATGGGCCCCTAAGCTCACACTAGGTACTATAGTTATAGTGTACGTGTGAGCTAATATAACTAAAAACTGAAATATATTTTATTTAACTCCAGACTAAATTACCTTTTGTTTGATACCACACAAGCCATGTTTTGGCTTAAACTCAAATTTTTGAAATCTACCCCCACCCTTAAAAAAAACAAAAAACTAAAATGTATTTTGTTAAACTCCGGACTTTTCACTTAAACTCTAATTTTTAAAATATACCCCCACCCTTTTTTTTAAATAAATTAAAATATATTTTGTTTAACTGCAGACTCAATTACCTTTCGTTTGATATAACACACGCCATATTATCACATAAACTCTAATTTTTGAAATCTTCCCCCACCCTTTTATTTGGTTTGTGTTCGGTGGATTTTGTTCATTTTTAAATGGGACCATCTCGACCCAAGACCCAGCCTAGGTACCAAATTTCATTAAAATTGGCCAAGCGGTTTTTGAGTTATGCGCGTTGGTCGTTACAGACATACAGACAGACAGACAGACAGACAGACATACAGACAGACCGACAGACAGGGCGGGGGGGGCGACAGCTAAAAAGGGCGCCTCTGATGACTACTACTGATGAAAAATCTTATGGCAAAAAAAAACCAAAAGGTCAAAAAGGCGCCTCTCACAAATCTTGCGACCAAAAAAAAAAGTCACAAGGGCGCCTCTGACGAATCTTGCAACTAAAAAAAAAAAAAGAAAGGTCATCATGTATGAGGGGGCGGCCGATACGTCACAAGGGCGCCTCTCCCACCTATGGGGCGCCACTACCCTCGGGGCGGGGGGCGACGAACCCCCCGCCCCCCCCCACGCTACGCCGCTGGTGTGAGCTAATAAAACCCGAAAGTATTTACTTACTTCTGTTAGAACCCTTAAGGAAACAAGGTTTTATATGGCCGCCTATTTAAATAATATTTAATATACAGCTATGGGTAACTATAAATACAAAAGAATTAAGTTTACCTTTAAGCCTTCCAATAAAACCTTTTTAAAATGCCTAAAAGTAATGGCAAAAACCAAAAGTCTAAAGTTTATATTTACCACTCTTAAAAACCTTAAGAAAACTAGGTTCTATATGGCCGCCTATCTAATCATATTTACTTTTAAACTACTGGTAACTATAAAAACAAAAGGATATAAGGTAACCTTTTAGCTCTATTATAAAACACTTTTGTGATGACCTAAAGTAATGAAAAAAACTAAATGACCAAAGTTTATATTTATTTCTTGTTAAAAACTTTAGGTAAAAGGGTTTTTTAAGACCATCTTTATAAATCAGAAATCAATAAAACCAAAAGTATCCAAAAAGAACAGAAGGAATATCAGTTTTATTATACTCCCTTTATAAATCACTTTTTAGTTGTATAACACCTCTTTAGGTAATTGGCAATATAAATTACCATTATGTAGCCAAATTGATCCTAAAACCCATAACAGCACCCTCTAAATAACCTAGGAACCAAATTAATAAAACCTTAAGTTGTAATAATGTTACTTGGGAAGCCGCGACAATATACTTATAATATTCTCTATTATAGATGTGAAGGTTCCTCGTCTGAATCCTCAGATAAGGAACTCCTAACCTCCAATATTTTGGTACATTTTTGGCCGCAGCCCTATTTATTGCAGACATGCTGTTTGTTTAACTCGACTCTTAACGAAAAAAATGTGAGGTTATGTACTCCATCGAAACATTCCACCGACTCCCAGACCCGGAAATCCATCAGAAAAATTTAGTAAATTGATTGATGGATGGTGGATTCCACCGGAAAAATTTTAAAACTTGATTGATGGCATCGGAAATCCATCTGAAAAATTTAAGAACCTGATTCCCACTAAGCACAAAATCGTAAAAAACGTTAAATAAATGTTGAAAAAAAAAACAAACACAAATTTGTGTTAAAATTAAGTCAACTTTTGACATTAAAAAAACATGTAGAAAATCCTAACGAAAATTTCATGTAAAAGCATTACCAAAAATATATTTCTTAATAACGTTAGGAAACCAGCATTAAAAAAACCATAATTTCACTAACATTAAAAATAATACCATCAATATTTGGTTATTTTTATAATGTTTTTCCTAGATCTCATTTCTGACGCTGAATTTAAGATATATAAAGCTAATAAATGTTTTGTTTTTTAAACATTAAAAAAAAATGATACTATAGAGGGCGCTGCCGCATAGTTCCACTACCAGAACGGGCCATCGCCATGTTTAGTTGCATTTCGCTGCGAGTTCATACGAGTCGATAGCAGATACGCTGTGTTCTAGTTACAATATTTACCTTTTGTAGAAACAAACATGGCAAATTAAAAGCACAATTATTAATAATGATAGTGAATACATATTTGGATAGGAATATTACTCCAGTTGTGTGGGAAAGATGGTAAAGTTAAAGAGCAACATATGTGTATGCAGTGATCTAAATGAAGCACCACAACCTAAGGTAAGAAAGTAAACAAAAGAAAAAAAAATGGTTTTGTCTGAAATATCACATACCTAATGTTATAGGTAATCAGACAGGGAATGCGACAATTCACCGCGAATGATTAGCCGCCGGACCTTAAGCCGCGTATTCATTTGAGGCAGAATTCGCAAGCCTCGCAGTAGAACCAAACGAATGCTTCGTTTGCATTCATGCTAAATTGAAAAGGCGCCTTGAAATTGTTTGCCTTGTATTCACTTGAGCATGAATTGTTTGGCCTCGTAGCGAGGCACTTACTACAAAATTATTGTTTACATATAATTTTAAATTCTATTTTCAGAAGCTACGGATCCAAATTTCCTTTACTGAGTGTGGAGTTCTCGAAAACCTCAACAGACTGTTGCTGTCCTGCGTTTCCAAAATAGAAGAATTTTATTTACGTTATTTATGTTACCTTATCTTAGGAAAAAATATATTTTTTCATTGTTAAAAAAACATTTATTTTTCAATGTTAGAAAAACATGTCTTTTCCACTGTTAAAAATCAATATTTTTTTAACGTTCGAAAAACTCTTTAAAAAAACGTTATAAAAACATAAGATTATTTTTCTAACGTCAGAAAACGGGTTATTAAGCTTCTTTTCACTATGAATATGACGTTAGAACTACCATCCAACCTAATGTTATGTTTTTAAATTATACATTATTTTGACGTTATTAAAATGTTTTTGTGTTTAGTGGGTTGTTGCCACCGGTTGCTGTTTGGTGGAAGAAAAAAGTTCCCCTATAGCTATCGATTTGATTAAGTACTTTTGTTTTGGATTAATTCTAAGATAACAAAAGACGACATTATGCTGTCGTTTAATATTCCTGAGGCGTAACCTTTTAGCTCTTAATCTAGTTTGGTAGCTTTTCCTCGGATGGAGCCGTTCAATCTGTTAGCTAACTCGATTCTTTTCCTGGGTTTTGTATAAGTATAAGCCCGCTTTTGCTGGGCGTTACTGTATTGGAGAAATTTCCGTTTTTATTAAAAATATTACGTTATTATATTTAGCCAGCAAACACTCGTGTTATGGGAGTATTAAGGAGGATTTACACGGTTCCAGTAGCTGGAACAATTACCAAAGCCAGTACAGGGCTATCAAAACGTCACATCGGGGGCTGATTTTTTTTTTTTGATGGTCACGTCACGACACAGCTGATTGTCTTTAAAATATTGAAGTTGGAATGACGGATAATGAATATTTGATTTTTTTTTAAATAAAGCCGGTTTTGATATTGTTTTTACTACATTCTTGCAAAACAATTTTTTTTAAATGTACAATAATCCTTAATTTTTCAGAGCCGCTTCATTAGCTCGCACTAAAATTAAATTTAAAGCAGAAGCGAATGTGACAAACACAGATGACCAAGTCAAATACATGTCAAATATAACAGTTGGCATCCGGTACATGGCGGGTAATTTGAATTTAAAATAAGGAAAGCTAAATCTTGAAGATTTTAACATTTTAATCATGTTGCTTTCTTACAAAACTTTGGTGGAATATCGGGATGGTGTCTGAGAATATTTCACTGAAATTTCGCGGAAATTTGTAGTGCCATTTTAAGAATATTATAAAAAAACGTCTGACCTCCCATAAGACCGAATGTAAAAGTCAGCCCCCGAGAGCAGCTGATTTTCTCAGGGTCGTGGCCTGTATTTTTTTGGCCAGTATTACGTTATTATGTTTAGCCAGCAAACACTCGTGTTATGGAAGCATTAAGGAGGATTTATACGGTTCCAGTAGCTGCAACGATTACCAAAGCCAGTATTACGTTATTAGGTTAAGCAAAATACGTTAGAGCATAAATATGGAACATACCCATGCTAGAGACCCTGTATGAAAAATATGTCATACATACAGGGTCTCTAACCCATGCATTCTCACACGCGATACTTGATGCCAGGACCCCTATTTAATTCTTAATTTTCCTTTTTCGGGTAGACAGGATTTCGGTTACTGCGCATGCGTTAGTTTTGATGGTTTTGGAACATACTCCGATACGTCACTACATTATTTGACAATTGCCAAATGTTTATGGCTTTCTCTATTATTTTTTTTTCTAAAAACTAGTTGATTGGATGAAAATTTATCAAATTGTGGATTAAAATTGTAGTTTTTTAAAACTAATTTTGCAAATTTATTGTGGACACCGGGAAAACTGTTTAATGGCATTTCTAAACCACTACTACTACTACTATGTCGGTTTAGAACGTTTTTCTACGTTGTCCGACGCCTATTCTACACCTCCTTTGATCCTGACAATCATCTGCCGTCAGGTTTTTTTGACTCATTGATTTTTGGATTGACTGTTGCCATTCGAGTTTAGGACGCCCTCTTTTTCTGCGCTCTATTGGTTGCCATTCTAGGACCTGCTTTGGTAATCTTTCGTCGTTCATCCGTTGTACCTGGCCGTACCATATCAGTTGTCTTTTAGTGATGTCATCCGTTATGCTTCCCTCGATTCCCATTCTTTCTTTTATGATCTCATTTCTTATATGATCTGTTCTGGATATTCTCATTGATCTTCTTATTGCATCCATTTCGACACTTTCCATTTTCGCTTTGTATTTTTCTGTTACGCGACAAGTCTCTATTTCATACAGCAGCGTGCTTTGCACCATTGTTTCATATATGTTAAATTTTACATTCTTTTTAATCTCTCTGCTCCATAAAATACTGTTAAGACAACCAATTACCTTTTTTGCTTTTACTTTTTTTTTTCTAGTTCTTTACAGTCTGTTCCTGTCTTATCAAATGTGAAACCCAAGTATACATACTTATTGCATCGAGATATTGTTTGTCCGTTGTCTAGTTCTAACTCACTTGGTTCGTTTCAAATACATAATTACTGTGTCTTGTCCACGTTCACTGTTAACCCCCACTTTAGGTATTCTTCCGTTAATTTTCTCATCATATACTCCATGTCTTCTTTATCATTAGCTACAATTACTTGGTCGTCAGCAAACAGTAGTGTGTATATGGTAAATCGGTCGTTAAGTTGTATTCCCATGCCGTGCACTTTACGTTTCCAGTTTTTTAGAGCTACTGCGATATATATTTTAGAAAGAGTTGGAGAGATACAACATACCTGCCTTAAGCCTTTCGTTACCTGGAATTCTTTTGAAAGTCGATTTCCAATTTTAATTTTAGATTTTGAACCTTTGTAAAGTTCTTTTATCGCTTTTATATATGTATGATTGATATTAGTTTATTCTAACACTGTCCATAATTTTTCTACTGGAACGGTATCATATGCTTTTTGTAGGTCCACAAAGGTAACATGAGTCTTTATATTTCTGACACTTCTTTTCTAAACCACTCTTAACTTTATTAACAAATTATGAAGAAAAATACAAGTAGTTACCTATGGAATGGCACACCCGCACTTCTCCGGGAATTAACAAATTATGAAGAAAAGTACAAGTAGTTAGCTATGGAATGGCACTGCCTTACTTCTCCGGTACATTTTTTGACAAACCGCACATGTTTTACGTAAATTATTTCCCATTTTTCACAGAAAAAAACATAATTTTACACGAAAAACGCAAAACACCGCAAAATGTAAATAAGCAACAAAGATGGCCTCCACCTACACGGCAGCTGTGCGTCTACATGACAAGACACACGCAAACGCAGTTGAAAATTCGCGTCCGCCACTGTTTCCAAAGTCAGCTAAGAGAGCTTCACTTTTCGATAATTTATTGTAAAAAATCAATGAAAAATCGAACAAGTTTTACATAACAAGCAAATAAATAAATGACATGACAAATAATGACAAAGTCATATCCATGTCAAATATAACAGTTGGCGTGCGGTGCATGGCGGGCAACTTGAATTCAAAATAAGGAATGCTAAATCTTGAAGATTTTAACCTTTTAACCATCTTTCGTCATTACAAAAGTTTGGTGGAATATCGGTATAGTGTCTAGGAATACTTCACTGAAATTTCGCAAAAATCTGTAGTGCCATTTTGAAAATATCATAAATAAACCTCTATCCGCCTATAAGACCCAATGTAAAATTCAGCACCTCAACAACAGCTGATTTTCTCAGGGTCGTGGCCTGTCTTTTTTTGTTGGCCTTGTCCACGGTCCGTAAATAAACCGGTTGTCTGGTAATTCCCAGCCAATAAAAATGCGGCAGCCAATGATGCGGCAATATGCCTGCTCCACGACCAATAAAGAGAGACCTATACGTTATATTATGAGAGAAATAAAGATAGATGCCGCAAAAATAACAAAATTTATTAAAAAATTAAATAATTTAAAAATTTATGATAAAAATTCCAACGGTTTGATAAATATCAGATTCAGAACACGATTATAAATACTTTTCCTAAGATAATTCGACTCTCTTGTTCATATTTATTTAACTTTTTTCGCCTCACACTGCAATATTGATTTTTTTTATAGATAGGAGGTAATTAAAATGAGTTTTTTTTTCGAGAAATATTATCAAAAAAATTAAAAGAAAGGAAATTGAAATGACTTTAAGTCAATGGCAGTAATGGAACATTCATAAATTACATAACGCAAAGTTCAGGATTTTTGATCCCCCTTGTCGCATTTCAAGAAAAATTATAATAAAAATACATTGATTGTAACGCTAATATTCCTTCCCTCCTACTTGAGCAATATACAGGGTGTTCCAAAATGAGTGTCCACCATTGCCGACTTTTTTATTATTAAAGATAGAAAAAAGTTTAAATTAGCAAACTAATAGAATTTTTGATGCTCTTTAAGATGCTCAATTAAAAAAAAAACGAACATTGAGTTATCGAGTTTTTTCCAAAAACATAAAACCAATTTTAATTTAAACATTTTTTCTAATTTTCATAAATTCTACCAGTTTGCCAATTTAAATTTTTTTCTATTTTTAATAATAAGAAAGTTAGCAATGGTGGACTTTTAACTTGAAACACCCAGTATATAACTTAAGAATGGTCCTCATCAGTTTTGTTTTTAAATCATATTGCAAGTAACAAAAAACTATACCTATCTAATTATAGAATAGTTACAAAATAACTTTTGTACTCTTTTTCGGCTCCAGTCCCTGTATCATCAAGCTTTCGTTTCATTGTGGATTCATTTTGCTTTTTGGTATTTATAAATTTGATTCTTATCATCACTCTTTGTTTTACAAATAACTTTACAAATATATATGGAATAGAAATATTTGTTTTAAATTTAAAATTGGCACCAAGCCATTCTATGAACCATTTGTCCATTTTGTTAACATTTTCATTCCATGATGGTAAAGGCTCAGTTAAGCCTCCAAAAGAATGGCTTTGCACCCAAGATGGCATGACATATGAATGCATGTTGAGGGAACTCATTGTGATGCTTTCGTGCTAAAATCCTGCAATATAAACCAAACCATCTTTTTCTAAAATCTCTTTTAGTTAGTCTTTAAAACATTTATAGGAAGCACGAAACCGGTATAAACACGACTTACAAGACGACAAGACCCAAAATGTACAAAATTTCCTGGCAAAAGACAAAATTACCCTATAAACAGCGTTTGACTGCTATTTCCTAGAGGGGCCTACAGACACGCGAACATTTCCAGAGATTAGTACACGCGTACAAGTTTGCGCATACTAATCTCTTCGTGTGTAGACAATATCCGCCTAAAATATCTCTCGAAGATTAGTTCGCGCGCACAATGTACGCGAGCAAATCTCTCGGTGTCTAGGCAAAACGCATTGATAATATCGTGTTTATGTTTAGAACGTTTAATTTTGTCTTCGTGTGTGTAGGCAATTCCACCAAACGTACATGTATGCAGAGATTAGTTCGCGAACTAATCTCAAGAAATGCTCGCGTGTCTGTAGGCCCCTTAGGAAAACTGTGACGTAGCTCTGACGTCACGGCCGTCATCACACCGAGTTACCAGACAACCGCTTTATTTAATGACCGTGGGCCTTGCCCCCAGTATTCGCGTTCTCGTGCTTCTGAAAAAGTCATCGACAATTTGCTATGCACTCGGGATATACCTATTCTGAAAATTCTCGGTCTTCTGCGGTTTTTGTTAAACGTTTTTTTACTAAAATCGAGCTGCAAGGATTTTGTAAAAATATTTTCTAATATCTTTATTTTATTAACTAGACACTTTTTGTCCAGAATATGTAGGTGGATTTATGTAATTTTCTATTTTATATAAATTAATCTTCGCCTCCTAATGAGAAAAAAATAAGGGTGGAGCAGAATAAATACCCATAAGGGTGTTTTATAATCCCCCAATATGTTGTAGTACGAATATTGTGGTAATAAAAAGAGACCACGTAACCCAAAATAATCTGAATACAGTCAGATACACTCAGAGCAGGTAAGCTTTATACACAATTTAAAACAGTAATAAAAAGTCAATGCTGTATGCAGAAATTGGTTATACAGTAACCTTAACTGGGTTATACAGTGACCTTAGTTTGAATCAGCAAATTTACTTTCACTCCTTACAAAGAAAACCAAACTTTAAGACGGTATATTACAATTTTCGCCAATTCGGTCATCTTTGTAAGTGTCACTAAGCTACCGAATTTGAAAAAGTATCTTCCCAATCATTAGGTGGCCATACACACACAGGTTGATCCGTCGGTTTGGAACAACACAGATAAATCTGACCGTTTTGTCTGCAACGGTTTAAAACTGTTGCAGTTCACTAACACAAAAAAAATGTTTCGAATCGATCCTTCATATCGGTCTGTGGCAGACATAACTGCGCGTTAGTGGGCAAAAACTCAAGATTTATCTGCCGGTTCAACCAAAACTGTGGAATTTCGTCAAGTCGAAAGTTTTATGCGGCATGGTATTTTAAGCATAGTGTATGTAAAATGTTTTGTGCTAAAAAGAAGCAGGCTCTGTGTATGGAAATGATTATTAATATGAAAATAATGCATAGTGGTGTAAAAAAGAGACGTTCGAAATGGGTTAAGAGTTACTTGCTTAAGAGGAAACTATTTAGCCATGACCTTCTATTAAAAGAGTTAAGAGAAAATGATCCAGACGATTTTAAAAATTATTTAAGAATGGATATTAACACGTATGGCTTTTTATTAAATTTGGTAAGAGAGGATCTTACGAAAGAAGATACCCAAATGAGAGATGCCATTGGACCAGAACAGCGATTAAATGCTGCCCTTTGTTTCCTTGCCACGGGAAAATCATATGAAGATCTGAAATTTTCAGTGGGAATTTCTGCACAGGCTCTTGGTTATATAATTCCGGAAACATGTGCCATAATATTCAACTAATAAATTAAAATATGACCGGTATGTTATTCCTGGCACAGTGCAAACCGACATACAAGTCTGCGCCGGTTAAAATATCGAGCGCGGCACCCACAAGTTTCGCCCGCCGGTCTGAACTCACAGATAAATCTATACCGGCTATAACTCGCGCGTGGAATGTCCACTAATTGAAAGAGAAATCCGTCAGTTTGAACCACGCCGTTCCAAACCGGCGGATCAACCTCTGTGTGTATGGCCAGCTATTGATGGTGCCTTCATGACGAATCTAAATTAGAAACCGTATGTACACTAGCCCATTTTTTGAATGTCCGCTATAAATATCATTCATTCATCAATATTCTGATATTTTGGGATCATACATAGTTAATAGACATTTCAGAGTAAAACAGGAAGATTCATACTCAAATTAGGGAGAAATTCAAGCAGGCGCGCCCCAGGGTAGCGTACTAGGCCCTTTATTATTCACTTGCGTTATCACATAACCAGAAAATCGTCACTAAGCAACATTTGCCGTTGATACTCGTTTATTGACGGTAGAAAAGTCTATTGAAGAATGCATCGAAAAACTTCAGGATGTAGTCACCGAAGTTCACAGGTGGACCACAAAGTGGCGAATAAAAATAAATAAAACCAAATCATTTCAAGTTAATTTTATAAACAAAAATGTAAATCACATACAAATACCAATTAACAATATTCCTGTACCATATTCAAATCAGGCAAAATATCTCGGTATGACACTTGATGCCAAATTGCGCTAGAAAGCACATTTTAAGAAAAACAAGAACTTGAGAAAAGGTAAAGAAAAATGATCTGGCTGATTGGAAGGAAGTTCAATTTAACATATCATAATAAGGTACTTTACAGACAAATACTGAAACCAGTATGAACGGTATTCAACTATGGGGTTGTACTAAAGAAAATAACCTTCTAGTTTTACAGAGATTTCAAAATAAAATATTAAAAACGTTGTGAATGCACCTTTTTCGGGACCAAAAAATGAAAACTCTAGCAGAGATTAAAAAAAAGTACAACGGCCATAAAGATAGACTCCATCGACATGTGAATGTAGAATTAATTCAACTTCGAGCCAATACCATGCTAGTTCGAAGACTAGAAAGAGTAAGGCCGTTTGAGCTAGTAAACTAAATGAATTATATAAAGCAAAATAATGCTATAAACACAACACAATTGTTAGTTACAGACGAAGCAAAACGGGGAGGACTATTGAGTGGACCCTAAGTTTAAATCTAACTTTTCTAGTAAACTAATGCCGTATTCCATTGGGAAAATGAGTGCAGCACTGGTGGTGCACTGACCCTGAAACGGTGCTGTCAAAAATTTGCACCGAGTGCAGTTTCAATGGAACACGTGGAAAATGAAAAATCGCACTCGTGTGGTATAAGGTCACTATATCACGAAGTTCCTAACATCGTGATATAGTGACCTTAGTGTGGTATGCCATTATGAGCTGTAGAACTTCTTTTTTATACTTGCTTTAAGCAACGTTAATATAACATTTTCTTGCAAATAATTTTTTATAGTATATCCATTATGAATAGGGCAAATTGATTATGAAAAATCTCATTTTTGAAAAAAATGTCACACAACCTGTAGTTTTATCAGGCCAACGACGATATCCATTTTTATTTGTTTCAAAGTTACACGCCGATAAATATTATCCTAAGATAAATAAAATTCGTCAAATAAATAAATAATGATTTTATTTAAAAAAGTTAATAAGAATATTTTAAAAATGTCCACCTCCTTGTTGAATGCAGGCTTGTGCTCGTATACCAACAGATAGAGTAGTTATCTATATTTCGCGCTTGTTTTTCATAAAACCCTAACCAGAAGTGTACTTTATGCTCCCAAAATTTGAACCTAAGTATTCGAAACACCTTGTATACATATATAATATTTCACAACTTTCTTTCAACTAAACCTAACTTTCCTGCCTTGCAGAATTTGGTCAAAAACATGTTGTTCAAAATCCATTTGTTCGAAAGTAATATTAATACTTCAATAACATTTTCTTGAAAAGGAAAATTATTTAAAAACATTTCCTTCAAACAAAAAATTGTTTGAAAACATTTTATTAAAATTTTTTTGTTCAAAAACATTTTCTTTGAAAGTCATTTTTTTTCATAAGGAAAATTGTTCAAAAAAGTTTTTGAAGAAAATATTTTTGAACAAATTTCAATTCAACAAGAACATAACCTAACCTAACAGCTAAGCGTAAGGGTGTTTTAACATACCATAAAAATGGCAAGACATGTGCCTCAGCGCTAATGGGGTTTCGTCCCCTTTGTTCTTTTTTTGGACAAAATTGAGGCAACTTGAATTTATTTATGAGGAATTCTGCAGTGCTCATCTCGAGCCGAAAGTGTTTCTTGAACTAAAAAATACATTTATTTTTACTTATAATCATAGCTGCCAGAAAACCCCAACTGTCGGAAAATTAGTCCCAGGGCCCCAGTCAACCAGATCCATACAAATCTACTTACCTGTTTGTTGTTAAATCGGTAAACCACATTTTCAATAAAGTTTTTTATTTTTGGGGTTTCCGTTCTCATTGTTTTTATTGCACAGAACTGTTTTTCTTCATCTTCATCGCTGCTACTACTTAGCAGCGAAGAAAATAATAAAAAATCGCTAACAACTTTATTTTCACTCATTTTTACGTCCCACGACAATAATAAGCGTTTAAAATTAATGGCGGGAAAAAGTTTTCGGTGCGGCACGAGCCCTCAGAGCCGGTGTCAAAAAAGCCGCACTCAGTGCAAAACTGAATTCATAAGTTCCTCAATGGAATACGAAAACTGAAAAAGTGCATGTCAATGGAATGCAAACACTGAGCCAGTTGTGCACTAGTGCTGCACTCATTTCCCCAATGGAATACGGCATAAGTTAAACCAAAACTGCTAAGTATTGCTATTGACTAGATTGTAATAAAATAAACAGAGTGTATTTTACAAATAAAATAAATTACTTATCAAATTTAAAGACCACTGAAATTCCAGGCTTTTCAGACGAGTTTAATTAATTTTAAGATGGCATTAAAAAACTGGGCGATCGTACATCTCTCCCGCTTCACACATAATATTGGCAAAAAAACAATCACAGATTTGAATTTTTTTTCAATTTTTTTTTTAATTTTGTACATGGTAAAATGGAATATTGTAAATAATATTGTTTTAAATGCTTACTTTAGAGGAAAATACCCATATGGCATAAAAATCACATCAACGTTAAATTACCGCGAACAAAAATAATAAAGTTATTATAGTCGTGATCGTGAAGGAATAGGGATCAGTTCATTAAGTGGTTTTTGAAGTTTAAAGGCCAAAGCTCTCCCGGATAAATTTCGTCGAAGTGAAAAATGTCGCCAATAGGTGGCACTGCTTCTAGTAAAATTTTAAAAATATTTGGTAGAAAAATTATGCAAGTCCCGTTTTAAAATTTGTATAGAAAAGGCGCAAACCTAATGTGATTTTGGCGTTGATAAAAATCTACTTAGAATTCACTTAAGAATAACGTAAAACATTGCTGTTTTGATTTGATAATGGCGGTATTACAACGCCGTTTTTAGCACCGCTATTTTTTATAACGGTAATAATTGTCCTATTAAGGTTGTTTTCATATATGAAATAAACGTTTTTCTCTAGCAGCTTCTAAAATCAACGTTTTTTTTTACTACGGGTTTTTTACGTGTTAAATACGTGATTGTGCTATGTGGGTAGTTGTTTATTAAGAACAGCAATACAATTATTGTTACAAGTTTTATGTTGTTTGGATACAGGTGCGGTTTATTGACTTTTTATTTAATTACTTGGCATAAATTTCCAGAAAATACTCCCTAAATTAACTAATATAATTAATTTAGTTTTCCTGTTATTGCAAAACAAACACAAGAGGATACCGTTCTAAACAAACCCAGGAAAATAGGAGGCTTTATAGGTTCAGGATGTCCAGTGGCGAATCCAGGCGCCAATTGAAGGGGGGGGGTGGTCAAAAGTAAAACCTAAATGTAATTTTTTTGCAAATGTATTATACAGGGTGGTAACAAAGTATGTCGCCAAACTTTATTGGATGATTTTCTGAGCGTTTTTAAGATAAAATCTTACAGGGTATCAAAGTTTAAATTTTTAGTTGGTTTTTTTTTATAGTTCGTGCAGTTTTCGAAATGTTTGGCTCGAATTTGTAACGTGTATTTAGCTACAAGACATACATCATTAAGCATGCCAAATATCAGGAAAAAACTACAGGGTGATATTTTTTCAGGAGTCATGCCCCCTTTTTTCCCACAGAACTTTTTCGCAGTAAGACAATGGCAGATTCAAAAATATAAAGCGTATTCTTTGTTTTAACCAGAAAATTTTTGATCCACATTTTTTTGTATCTCTAACTGTTTTCGGGAAAAAAAACAAAGATGGAAATTTTTTACCCTGCTAAATCATATTAAAATTTAAAATAGTCACTACATTATTTAAATTTTATGCGAGTTTTATGTAATTTCTGAACAGCAACCAAAGACACAAATGAACTTTTTTGTCTTTTTCGTATTTTTCGCTGTATGGCCGCCTTCTTTGTGGTAAAAAAATAGGTACTAATTTATAAGTTATAAGCTGTTACAACAGCTACAGTGACCTATTACTCAAATACGACTAAGTCTTATCCCATAAACCACCTTCGCTTAGCTTTTCATGAACCACCAAACAAACAACTACAAACACCTTCCCTGAGCTTCTACCATCAAAAAACCCACTACCCACGTGGCACAAAAATCAAATCAACGTTAAATTAACGTGAACAAACATAACAGAGTTTTTTTTAACTTGACATGGTATATATTTATTTTGTTAAATCCACATGCATAAAGATAACTTAAAAACAAGGGGAAATCAAACTATAAAAATGTACTTTTTGCTGAAGTTTTTGGTGCTGTGTATATAACGTCTTTTTTACCCTCGTTATTTTCATGTGCTAAATTCACACTTGAAAAGTCCTTCACAACATATTCTAAAACGCCACTAGATAAAGACTTCTCAAACCTACTAACTTTCAGCGTCTTTTTTTGTCACGTTTTTTTTAATAACATTTTTTAACTTAAAAGTGACGCGAAAGGAAGTTATAAAAGTTCACGAGTTTAAGACAACAACACTTTAAGACAATTTTAAAGATGGCCTCAAGGCAAGACAAAATATCTTTATATACATTATGTTTTTTTTTAAAAGCTAAACAAGATTTTTTAACAGTAAACACTTTCACAGAATAATAATGTCTTTATCAGATTAATAACAGATGCGTCGTGATCGTGAAAGATCAGGGATCAATTCCTTAACAGGTTTTTGGAGTTTAAAGGCCAAGGACACTCCCTGATAAATTTCGTCAAAGTGAAAAATGCCGACAATAGGTGGCGCTGCTGCTAGTAAAATCTCAAAAATATTCGGTAGAAAAGCCATGCAAGTCGCGTTTTAAAATTCGAGTAGAAAAGGCGTGAATCTAATGTGATTTTAACGTTAAAAAAAATCACTTAAAAATAACGTAAAAACTTTGTTGGTTTAATTTGATAATGGCATTATTACAACGCAGTTTTTTGCAACGTTATTTTTTATAACGTTAATGAATGACCTATTAAGCTTCTTTTCATGTATGAAATAAACTTTTTTTTTCTGGCAGCTTTTAAAATCAACGTTTTCTCGGGTACTACCACCTTCCCCTAGCTTCTCCTACCAAAAAACCAACTACTACCTAATATCACGGAACTGTAACATAATCTGGAATGCTAATGACGTGGAAAGAAAATGACCGCTACATGTACTTGACAGTTGGTGGAGGTTAAATGGGTTGGTATTGCCAAAATATCCCCAAATCGGCACCAACCTTTAGAAATTCCCCAAAAGGAAACATGGGACTGTTTAAAAATTATGTAAGAAAGATAGTCAGATTGAGGCGGTAAATCATTCATACAAAAATGTGCCCCTAACTGAATAACAAAATGGCAAACCTGGGAGGTGTTATCGTGTTGGCTGTTTCTTAGCACTTTTGAAGACAACTTTAGTAACTAATATCCACTGTTCATATTTTATCGAATTATATTTTATCGAATATCAAAATCTCGAACTCTTTATAATAAAAATGAAAATTTAAAGTTATTAAAATGTCGAATATCTAAAATATGGAAAATTAAAGTATTTAAAATCAAAATAGCAAAATTACAAAATATTGAAAATCGAAATATTGAAACTACCACAACTACCCAACCAACCTAAATAAATAACATAACCAACCAACCTCACCAGCCAATTTAATCAAATCAACCAAACGAATTTTGAATATATTTAATCAGCTTTTAATTTTGCGATATTTTATTAGATATTTTAGTTTCGAGATTTTGATTATATGAGATTTTTATTATTCAAGATTTTAATTTTCGATAAAATGTATTTTAATATTTTAAATGTTACCCAGTTTTAAGAAATGTGTACACTGAAGAGTATACTGCCGGCCTTAGTAAGACCCACCTATCTACGTTTGCACTTATTTCGAGAAAAGCGAGTTTAAAGTTTAAATGCTTGCTAAGGGTACAGAGTAATATATTTTTTTTGTTTTTCAAAATAAAATACTTCCGAACAAAAATTTGGGTATTTTTCTTAAACAACAGATGAAAATAACCTTTTTAAAGCCATTTTCGGTCATAACTCATTTTTGATTTTTTTGCAAATAGGTGGGTCTTCCTAAGGACGGCAGTATCAGCCTTAGATTTTTTTACATATTTTCCACATATTTCAGGAAAAAACACAAAAAATAGCTTAACATTCGACATCATGAGGCTTCGCCCCCCCCCCCCAAGAGGCCTCGGGCCCCCAAGACATATTCCTGGGTGCGCCACTGTCAAATGATATACTACTTTTTTTTTCCGGAAACTGTGTTACGAATTGGAATAATCTGGTTGCGAAACAGCTATTTGAAGTGGGAAATTAATGGTACAAGAATTTTTTTTACAGATTTTGTTAGTCAGGATGCTCTATATTATTAATCCGAGTGATGTCACTCTGGCACCCTTAAACATTTTTAAAAATCCAAGATAGCGGCCATTTTAAAGTGAAAAAATTAAATAAAAAAATATCTAAATCAAACATAGTACAATAGAGAATTATTAAAATAAATCAGGCTATAATAGTGCCAGGCACAATTTTGACACCTTCACATTCTAATATCAGCTGTGATCTTTCAAACCGGAATAAATAGTGCCTTCTTTTATTAATTGAAAATAAACGACGAAAGTTTTAAATTCGACTTTGGTATGTCAATTTTGAAGGATCAACTGTCAGTTTTCAATGTGAATGTGTCAAAATAGTGCCTGGCACAATTATAGCCTGGCTGTATTTCAATAATTCTCTATTATTTCAGTCGGCCTTTGGTCGCCAGAATTGAAATTCGACACTATTTTTTCTGGGGGGTACCCCAACGGAGGGAGAATCATTTTATGAAAAAAATCGACCTGTTAACATAGGCAAGCGATACACCGCTGAATTCAGTTAAAAGGAGTAATTTAAAGAAACAGGTGATAGCCGGGAATTTATGGTATTACGGTAGAACTGTTTATGTGGAGATTTAGCGAACAAACTTTAATTAAGTTATTTTTGATTTTGAAAGCTTTGCTTAACCCTATTTCAAAGCTTACCAGTGACTTCTGGCCATCAGCCACCATTTTGAAATATTCAACATGGCGACCGTGGGCAAAAATTTAGAAAAGGAGCACATGCATATGATACCTTACTTATAGGGTTCATGGGTACGCTGAATTCAAATATTATGTTAAAAAAAGATTCAGGGGTAATCTGGTTAACTGTATAAACAATAAAACTGTTTATATGGAGATTTAACCAACAAACTTTATCAAATATTTTTAGAAAGTTTGACAGCTCTGCTCAACCCTATTATAAAACTAACCAATGACTTTTGGGCATCAGTCATCAGTTTAAAATATCTAAATATTCAAGATGGTGCCGTGAAAAAAATACAAAAGAAAAGCATATGCATGCGATACATCAATTATAGGGTTTTTGGATTCGCTGAATGCAAACCTTTTGTTAAAAGTAGATTTTATATATTCCGGACGAGTGGGGGTATTTTTGGGTTAAACCGTATGCGAAGTCTTAACGAAAATACTTTAATCATGATTTTTCTTACAGATTTTGAGAGCTCTGCTCAACCCCATTAGAAAAGTAGCTAATAACTTTTGGGATTATGGCGACCGTGGGAAAAAATTCAAGAAGAAGCATATGCAAATTACTCCAAAATCTTTTTTTAACAACATATTTGGATTTAGCGAACCCAAAAACTGGCATGTGTATGACCAAAAGTCTTTGGTTAGTTTTATAATACAGTTGAGCAGAGCGGTCAAAATCTGTAAAAAACCTTTGATAAAATTTGCTCGTTATCTCCATACAAACAGTTTTACTGTTTACCCCATAAATACCCCGCACGCCTTCAGATTACTCCAAAATCTTTTTTTAACATCAAATTTGGATTCAGCGAACCCAAAAACCCTATAACTGATGTATCGCATGTGTATGCTTTCCTTTTGTTTTTTGTTCACGGTCGCCATTTTGAATATTTCAAAATGGTGGCTGATTCACAAAAGTCCTTAGTAAATTTTATAATAGAGTTAAGCAAAGCTGCCAAAATCTGCAAAAAAACTTGATTAAGGTTTGTTAGTTAAGTCTCATAAACATAGACAGTTCTATCCTAATATAATAATCCCCCCCAACCGCTTTAAATTACCCGAAATTTGTTTTAACTGCAGATTTGGATTCAGCGGACCCTCTTCTTTATATTAAACCTGATAACTATCACTATATATGTATATGTATATCCCAGTAGCAGTCCAAGAGTGAAGGCTAGAGGGCCAGGCCCCCCTTTTTCCAAAGAATTTTCCAAGAATTATTCTGGTGTATTACACACCGGAAAAAAATTTGATTTTTTCTAACCACATGTTTTAAACATCTAAACTGCCCTAATTTTTGAAAGTCTGGGACCAGTCCTGTATATCCCCTAATAAAAATCCTGACTTAACTGGAATTGGGAGAGATATTTAATAAAATTTAATTAAAAAAACACAAAACTTGTGTAAACTAATGCCTGATTTACCTTGCAACTTATTACTGATTTACCCAGCAACATAAAGCACAGTGGATACATTTGGTGCTTAGTGCATCTTACCATACTAAGCAGGAAGCAAAAAGACAGTCATTATGCAAGAATAAGGTTTGTCCATTGTGCAATATGTTGGGTACAATGATAGCCCTTAATGTACTAAGCACAACAGGGATTCTGCATTAACCCAGCTTCAAAAATAACGCCACTTACCGGTGAAAGGAAAACAACGGCAAATCGATGCGACTGTAAGAAGCAGACCACAACAAAACAGTTAATCATGTATAAAAGGCAATATTTGCTATTTGCTTTGAAAAAAATAACGCACTATTTAACAAATTAAACGAACTCGACCCGGTAGAACTTCGCAAAAATAATCTGGGAATTTTTGTGTTTGTTATCATTTCTGTCAATCTATGTGCGGCAAGTAAAAAACCAAGTGAAAAATTTGACTTATTTACATGCTGATTTTAAACCAATCTCAAAAGTTTAGAACTTGAATTTTTTACATAAAATATCAAATATTACAAAATGTTATACTACATGGCAAACATGAAAGTAATAAATAATATGGAAAACATATAATTTGTGGGTTATACAGGCAATACTTAAAATTTTAAAAAAAGTTAAGTTGATTTGATTGACGTGACTACGTTCTTTTAACATCCAAACTGTCACCTACATCTAGCGGTCATAATTGTAAGATTTTCTGGGGCCAATTAGCATTCCAGTTTATGTTAAGTTCCGTGCCTAATATTTATATCTATTACTGCTAATGTGATGTCAAAGGCTGCGCTTTTTCGATTCTCGAACGACGTGTTCTTCACACCGCTGCCGCTATCAGAACGAGAGAGACAAAACAAGGCTGGCGCTATCAGAACGAGAGAGACAAAACAAGGAGGCATCGCGTGGCTTGTTCGTATCCCTAGTATACTTTTTGCAAAGTCACCTGAAATGCTCCTAATACGGGGTTCTATCGATTTCATGAAATTTTGCTTCAATCTGCCCTTCAAAAGTTATCCAAATTCATATAAAATCTTCCTGGTATAATTTCAACCCTACCGACAGAGAAAAGGCGCGGCTCTTTGTGGTCCGAGCACAAAGTATTTGTTTTCTGACCGACCCAGCACAGGTGGATAGACAACACGTGATTGGCAGATTTTTTTGAGATGCGCTTTTATTTGCTTTCGGGTGTGCTTTTCGGTACCCTTTTAATCGGTAGTATGCAGAGTTAGAAAATAAATCAGTGTCGTTTCTGTAGGTGTAGGAATAGAAAGTTTTATTATCTATTTTTATTTCTTTAGTTTACGCCATAATTAAATGAAATAATTTTCATGAGTATATCTACCGTCTCCCATGTCACTTTCTTTAAAGGATATGCCGATGGTCGGCTTTAACCTTTGTTCAACTGACTTTGCAAATACTATACACGAATATTCGTATGTCTAGTGCATGCTTATGCGTTGCTAATTTAAAATTAATTTTACCCACTAGCAGAGAACATACAACATCTAGTTATTTATTCGATGCCACTAGTTACTAGTAACTGCCTTATTCCATATTTAGATGGAATCATCTCCATTTCATGCCTGCTGTAATAAACTTGTTAAATATGCTATAGCCTATTATTCGAGAGTTTGTGGAGAATTTTTTTTGGAAATTTTTAACTTGTAGTCTAGTATGTGTGAGCAATAAGCGGATACAAGCGCGGATCTAGATCAAAATCTAGGGGAGGGGGGTAATAGTCGACGTAAAAATTATTTGTAATATAAATTTTTTTTCTAGGGGGGGCGGTAATTCTCCTTTTATCTCTTTAACTATTAACAAAAAGTGCATTTTTTCTTGGGGGGAAGGGTAATTACTACGTTACTTTTCCTCCCCCCCCCCCGCGATTAAGCGGGTGGGTGGCAAAATAATGCCGATTTTTGCCTACCCTGCTTTGGTTAGCACTGCATGCTACAGATCATCCCCCCACCCCCGGGACTTGATACGCCGCTGATACTGCGCGGTATATCTACTTTCCTTTCTGTTTTATAGCTTAGGGCAATTTACAATATTAAAAATTCTCTAAAATATTAAATTTCCCGGCCGGCTTCGGAAGGCAGGTTTTATCATCATAAACATTATTTTTTCATCATTTTTTAGAAACTCTGTTAGTTTATTAAATTTTTACGAAATGTTTTACACAAATTCCGGTATGAAAGGCCAATTTATACAAGTCTATCAAACTTGCGTCAACAACTATACAGGGTGTCCCAGATAAAAGTAGCTTCATGGGGATTTCGCAATACTGGAAAAGACAGGAGTAAATTTTAATTTTAGAGATCGTTAAAAACAAACCGAATGTAGCAAATTCTCAAAATATTAATAATCCGTGGGGTGTTATTGACATTCCATATGTTTAGGGGATTTCAGAAAACATAAGACGAATAAAAACTATAATATAAAGACAGTATTTTCTAACCAAAACAAAACCAGAAAATCCTTCAAATAATAAGGAATGTTTTGAGCAAATCCCGTGTGAGTCTGATAAATTATACGTAGCTGGAACGTAACGCCCTCTTCAGGTTAAAGTAAATGAATATCTAAAACTGCATACCAAGTAGTATACTAGTAGTTTACACTTGAAAACGCTTAAAGATACTTACTAACCTAAACGTCGTGTTTAAAATAACTAAAGACAATGAAGTTTCAAACCAGTGGCGGCGCATGATAAAAAGCTTTGGGGGTGCACACCAAAAAAAAATAAAAATTGCGGCGCAGGCGAAAATCTTTTTTGAGTGCCACGCTAACTTTCTGGGCCTTCGAGTAGACCGTCATATAATTTAGAGCAAATAATTAAAAAATAAGATATTTAATTAGATATTCGTTACCTACCTATTATTATTGTTTTTATAAATAAATACTAAATTGTCACACCTAGTTTATTTTTTCTTCTAATGGCAAAGATGAAAATTTAAATATCTTTAAATATTGTACGCTAATGCTATCAGAATTAGAAACTTCCGCCATTGTCGTAAATACCAAATCCTCGAAATCAAAACAAACCGCCCGCGCCCGACCTATAATGCCAAGTTGTCTAAGCGCTAGCGGAGGCAAATACTATCTACTCGATACCTTAATATTTGACACAAGGACGGATTCGAAGTAATCCAATCCTTCGACGCCAAATACCCGTTACTCGAATCCCGAATGGGACCGAGGCCGAAGTGTTACTTTTGTATCAATCATATCGGCAACGGCCGTATGAGTAACGAGTTTGGAGTACTTGTAATCATTTGAACCGATATTTATTTACTTAAATATTTGATTATTTGGTTCAATAGCTGTTGATGTGTTATGTCTAGCGGCTTGTCGGCGCTTATCTGGCGCAGTGTTGCCAGGCTCAGAAATGTATTTTCCCCAGAATGTATTTGAAAAGTTGCCAGATTTTGAACAAAATTCCCCAGATTAATATATCTATATTTTCGTAATAAAAAACTACAAACATGTAAAACATCAATATTTTTATTTTTTGCAAACTTAGTACTTAAAATTTTAACTCTATTCAGTATTTATTGGATTTACCGATAATATAATGATTACTTAGTACCGAATACAAAATATCTGATACTCGAATAGGAAGTATCAGTATCTACTCGATACTTGGAAAAGTAATCGTTGCACATAACTACTAAGCGCACGAATTAAAAGTGCCCGTGCGCTAACATGCAACGCGAACCGATAACGCAGTGGTCATCACGGGGGTGCGGGCGGCATCGAGGCTAGTTTTTGTATACGCGTTGTGCCGAAGGAAGGTTCAGATTCTATGTACTGTAAAATTCTATTGGGACATGTCGTCCTCTCTTTCTATATTTCGTAATTAGCATGCGATATAACATCTAGGGTGCATAGAATTTGATTCCAGTAAATAAAAGCGTTGTTTGATGGAGAGTACAACGATAAAAGTAAAGAATTAGATTCGAACTAACTATATAGCGCATCCGCCATTCCCCACAGGCTTTTTTGAACACGAATACGAACACATACATACCAAGTATTAATTCCTAGATAATATTCCAGTCTTTAGTGAATTCCTTTTGGGAAGATTATGAATTAAATTAAGGAATAATCAAAGTTTAATATTTTTTAAGTAAAATTTGGGAGTGCACGTGCACATGGAGAAACCGCCACTGTTTCAAACTGGATTTACTAATTAAAAGTTTTGGCGATCTAGTAAAAGCGATTTTGTTTCACTTGTTTTTTTTTCGTGGGTTGCATCTTTAACTTTGTTAATTAGAATGTCGCATTAAAGCGTTCCTCTTGAAAAACAGCTTATTCCAACGACCACATATCGTCGGTATACTGGCAAAATCCACTAAGAACAAACTTAGTTTTGAGAAAGACCAATTCTTACAAAAATTACGAGGGTGGATCAAATATAAACAAGCTTTTTGAAATTACTAACGGAAAAGTAATTCAAGATAAACGTGGCCGTTATAATTTTGGAGTAGGGATATTCAGCAACATGTAGGCGGCTGGTAGTGTCGCGATGCTCATTTGGCCAGGAGCAATCGCAATGAGCGAAAAGAAGCTACACAGCAGTGTTGCGCAAAGAATAATCATTAAATTTCTTACACGCGAGTAATATCCCTGGAATAATAACATCTCATCTTGTTTGTAATAACAAATATATTGCTGACGCCGTACATTGAAGTTTATATATGCACCCAAATGGTCTAATTAGGTATCATTATACTTTTACAAGTTGTATTGGTCATTTTAGTTATAAGTATTTTTTGTAGTCTTTTCAAATAAAAAGTTTTTTAAAAGCTACTTCACCGGACTTCGTATTTAATTGGCGCTGCGAACAGGATAGTGCGATTTCGTCCTTTATCGGTTTTCCGTTGTACGAAAGTGACTTTTAAGTCTTAGTGCGCTATTCAAACCGAACTTTACGTCCCGTACGAATTGTGAACTTTTTCTTAAAAGAAAATACCTTTTACGACGTCGAACGTAAAGAAGTGTTGTGGAATAAAGCCTGGAGTTGAAGCTAGTGACGTCTACCGTGTTGTATGAGTCCCGCCGAAGCCAAAAGCCTAACCAACGACACATCCCTACTGAGCCCGGTGTCATAGGCAGAAAAGCTAAAGTCAACCCCCATTTATAGGATTCCTTTTGGTGGCGTAACCTCTACAGAACAAGCCTTATGGATTTATCCTCGATTGTTATGTAAGTTTTTTTGACTTTCTTGATGCCTAGGCGATTAAAGAATATTTTAGAAAAGAACAAAACAAAACTAGGATTAGGAGCAGAAAATAAGAAAGAAAACGTTAAAACTGAAATTGAAAACTATCTAGCAAGTTTGAAGAAACCGTCTTTAAATTCAAATTTTGAGCAAATAAGTAGTTTGCAAAGTAGTTTAAGAAATTTAAGTGGTCAGTCGACATCGAGACTAGACACTCAACAGCAATTAGAAAGTATAGAAGAAAGTTTAGAAGAAAATACTGAAAATAATTTAGAAAATAGATTTTTAGAAAATTTTGATTCTTTAAATTTTGCAAATTTAAACACTAGTTTTAACAGTAGTTTAAGTAGCGTTAGTAGTAACCAATTAGATAACACTTTACAAAACGAAGAACTTTCTAACACAATGGAAAATCTTAAATTTTACACGTCATTGTTGCCCACATTTGATGGCAGTCAATCCCATTTAGAAAGTTTTTTGATTTCTGTACAAGAATTTTATGAACTTTATTTTGGTAATTCTATTGAGCAACAAAAATTGGTCCTGTCTGCCATAAAATCGAAACTGGTAGGCAAAGCTCAAAATTTTCTATTAGAAAGGCCAGATTTAAATACTTTTGAAAAAATTAAGTTAGCTTTAAGACAAAAATTTGGTGATCCAATTAATCACGAAATTTTGATGCAAGAACTTCAGTACATTAAAATTGACGCAAACGAAGACATTTTGCAGTTTATCGATAGACTTAAGGCCTTTTGCCAAAGAATTTTTGGAAAAATTCAATGTGAAGTAGCAGATAACGCACAAAAGTTACTGCTTATATCTCAAGTAGAAAAAGTATCTGTTTTAATTTTGACCGCAAACTCCCCAGACTCTTTAAAAACGCTTCTTATGCTTAAAACTCCTGCAACTTTAGACGAAGCCTACAAGGACGTCATGAGTAATAACATAGTAGAAGCGCAAGTCAATTTTACAAGTAATAACTCGAACTTGCACAAAGGAAATAATTCATTTTTAAAACCCAACAATAACTTTAGACAAAACCAAAATTTTAATCGCAACCCCCAAACTAATCAAATAAGACCAAAACCACCCCAACAACGTTTTAACCCGTTTATGCAACCTTTTTCGAACCCTCAGTTTACCAGACAATTTAATTTTAATCCACCTTTTAACTCTCAATTTAGACAACCTAACTTTAATTTTAATCAACCTAGACCTTTTCAAAATCAACCTCAAAATTTTCAAAATTTTGGAAGACCAACTAACGCCTTCGCCCCACAAAATAAACCCATTTTAGACAAGCCAACCCCTATGTCGACATCAACAATTGGTCCGTCAAGGCAACACTATCAAAGACCCCCATACAATCGACCTTCAGGAATTTTTAAACCCTCAGGATTTTTGACAAATGTAGAAACATACCCAGAACAAACTTACGAACAAAACTACGAATAAACCTACGAACAAACCTGTGAAAATCAAACTTACAATAATTATAGTGAAGAAAACCCTGACTATTTTTACGATCCTCATTTTTATAACGAAGAACCCACTAGCCAACAAGAAAACTGCTCTTACGAACATAATTTACAAACAAACGCCGCAAGCGAAAATTTTCAGGAAACAGCCTTGGATCCCCCGTCGACTTAAATAACGTTAATAAAATCTACTACTAGGCAACTATTTATTTTTATAGAAAGCCACTGACAAATTAGTGATTTTTATTTTTCTAGGAGAAACGCAGTGGTTTTTTATAATTTTTTAAAGTAATTTTTCCTTACTAGTGGCGTAATACCCAGAAAAAGTTGTGTTTGTTAAATAACGTTGCCCGACAAATCGAACTACCATATTTTTATTTACCAAAAACGCAAATAACAATTCTTATCGATTCAGGAGCCTCAGACTCTATAATCTCCCCAAAAATAGCCAAAATGTACCCCGATAATATATTTTTTGAACCTTTTGAAGTAACTGCCTGCAGAAAGACATACAAAGAAAATCAAAATTTAAAATTAAATTTATTACAAGAACTAGGAATAAACGAAAATTTTAAAATGCGTGTTTTAGACTGGCATAAGGACTTTGATGCATTAATAGGCTCAAGAGACCTTAAAAATTTAAACGGTATAGTCGACTTTGAAAATAGAATATTAACTTTAAACAAAATTAACATTCCTTTTTCGTTAGCCTATAACGAACCTTTAAAGCAGCCGATTCAAAATTTTCATGTCAATTCCTTGATAGTCCCTGTCAATTACAAAAAAGGCACTGCACTTTTGCCCTCTTTTTCTATAAATGATCACATTATTCCCGACAGTCTCGTAAAAATCGAAAACGGTTTTTGCAAAATCCCCAATCCAAACCCAAACGTCAATATTAACTTTCACGATCGAGTCAAGGTCATACCTCAAGAACAATTCGATATAATTGACCCCCCTAATCAATACAACACAGCCTTCGACCCTGACACACAATTAAGACTAGATCATCTCACGCCTCTTGAAAAATCTAAAATTTTGCCTCTTTGTAAGGAATTCAAAGACATTATGTATAACGAAAATTGTGACCTTTCTTTTACAAGTCAAACTAAACATTTTATCCGCACGACAAACGACCGTCCTATCTATGTTAAATCTTTTCGACATCCTCCAGCAATGAATGCTGAAATTCAAAGTCAAATTCAAAAGCTTCTTGACAATAAAATCATTCGTCCCTCCATTTCTCCCTATTCTGCACCTGTTTGGATAGTTCCAAAAAAAGCAGATGCTTCTGGAAAGAAGAAATTTAGGTTAGTCATCGACTACCGCCGCTTGAACGATGAAACTATTGAGGACAAGTGGCCTCTTCCAAGAATAGACGAGATCCTGGATAATCTAGGAAAATGTACCTACTTCACGACCCTTGACCTTGCCCAAGGTTTTCACCAAATAGAAATGGATCCTAAATCCATCGAGAAAACTGCTTTCACAGTTAATAACGGCCATTTTGAATACTTGCGCATGCCTTTTGGCTTAAAAAACGCCCCCGCCACATTCCAAAGAATGATGGACGAAGTCCTTAGGGACTACCTGTACAAATTCTGCTTTGTCTACATGGATGACGTAGTCATATTTTCAAAATCTTTATCAGAACACATTGATCATATTAGAATCATATTTAAAAAATTAAAAGAAGTAAACCTAAAAATACAGCCAGACAAATCAGAGTTTCTACAAAAAGAAGTTGCATTTTTAGGGCATATCATAACGCCGGAAGGTATTAAACCGAATCCAATGAAAATCGACGCGATCATACGTTACCCTATACCTAGAACACAAAAAGAAATAAAATCTTTCTTAGGTCTCGTAGGATACTACCGCAGATTCATAAAGAACTTTTCTAAAATTACATTTCCTCTCACGCGATGTCTACGAAAAGGGAGCGAAATTAATATTAAAAATCAGGAATATCAAAATGCTTTTCAAAAATGTAAGGAACTTATAACAAACTCTCCCGTTCTTCAATATCCCGACTTTACAAAACCCTTTATACTTACGACAGACGCCTCAAACATAGCTCTAGGCTCTGTCCTTTCGCAAAATAATAAACCGATCGCATATTACTCCAGAACTTTAAATTCAGCCGAGAAAAACTACTCTACTATAGAAAAAGAACTCCTTGCTATTCTAGAATCAACAAAACACTTTAGACCTTATCTTTACGGACAAAAATTCACCATAGAAACCGATCACAATCCATTAGTTTGGCTGTCAAAAATTCAAGAGCCAAACTCCCGTTTAATTCGTTGGAAACTTAAACTAGAGGAGTACAACTTCGAAATAAAATACAAAAAAGGCAAAGAAAATGTCGTTGCTGACGCACTCTCAAGAATAGACATCAACACCCACGAAACAAATGACGTCATGTCTATATCCCCTAACGTCGATCACTCAGTTGCGGACCTAACCGATTTTAATCTCTCCGATTACGTCATTAACGAAATTTACCAAGAAACACAAACCAACCTAACTCGCCTTAATGAAATGACAAAACCATCTACATCAAACTTAAATCCTTCTCAACCAATTGAAACTGACAAAGTTCAGAATGATAACGACTCTGACGTCACCGTTCACTCGAACAACGACACAGACGGAAAATACCTACCGATTTCAGAATTACCCCTAAATTACGCAACTAATCGATTAATAATCGATTACGGTAAAGAATACAAACATTTTCCGTTTAAGAAAAATCATAACTTTGTGCGAATAAACAAAGATCAGCAACAAGGATGCATTCTTAAAATCTTAAAAGAAATAGTAAAACCCGATTCACTTTTCACGGTTTATATCCCAAATAATGAACTCAAACTCGAATTTCAAAGAATAGTTAGCTCAATTTTAAACCCTCATGCGAAACTTATTTTTTCAAACATTTATGTAACAGATGTCATTAATACCGAACAGCAAACAGAAATAATAGCAAATTACCACAAATCTAATCATAACGGCATAACTGAAACCTACAATCATTTAAAACAAAAATATTATTGGCCTAAACTAAGAGACTCTATTACCAACTTTATAAACACCTGCGAAATATGCCTACAGAATAAGTACGAAAGACACCCTTACAAAATAGCATATGAAGGACCCTTATTGGCCGAAAAACCTTTTAAAACTCTTCATATGGACGTTTTTCGATTTTCAAATTGTCAATTTTTAACTATCATTGATTCATTTTCAAAATATGCACAAGCTTATTTTATCTCCGATCGAAACGCCGTTACTATTCTTAGCAAATTAAGACATTATTTTTCCCACCATAACACCTGAGGAACTGAGTTTGACAACAATCTCCTTAAAGAGTTCTGTCAACTATTTTGTATCGATTTACATTATACAACACCCGCTAACTCCTCTTCTAATAGCCCCATCGAAAGGTTACATTCAACTTTGTTAGAAAAATTACGTATCTTGAAAATGCAAAATCCCGATGAGACACCTCAAAACATAATGACGTCAGCCATCTTAATATATAACCAAAGTATTCACTCTACTACCGGTTGTTCCCCCTTTTCAATTTTATATGGCCCTTATGTGAACGAACCAAACATAAATAACGACCTCACTCTTTTTGAACAATATAATGAACAACGAAAGAAAGAACTAATACCTTTTCACGATCAAGTTTTCAAAAAAGCATATCAAAAACAGTTACACACCACACAAAAACAAAATAAAAACACCGAAGAGCCCCCTCAAATTCAAAAAGATCAAACTATCTTTAGAAAAAACACCCTTCGAAATAAAATGAACCCCCAATTTATCCCTACCAAAGTAACTAACGTCAATAAAAATGTTATAACTGGTATCTCAAAAACTAAACCAATTAACACACATGTCAGAAAAATAAAAAGACTCAGGAAAAAACCTAAATCATTCCAGGTTCCTGATCCTGTCCCTCCTGACATTGACGAACCTCAACCAGGCCCTTCAGGTCAATAGATTGGACAATAATGGATTCTACACCGAAGAAATCTCTCCTTCTTTAGTTGTAAGCCATTATCATACTATGTACATACCTTTTAATATGACAAAAATTAAAACGTCTCTAAGCCAACTTTTTACTACTAATTCCCTATTTTTATCCCCTTTAGTCAATCAAGTTAATAATACTTTATTAAAAATACAATTTCAATTCCTTGAATCATGCTTAAACGATACGTACAATACTTATGAAAAACTAAATTCTTTAGAAAACAATGAACTTAGAAAGAAACGTGGTTTATTCAACCTACTGGGAAGCGGTATTAAATTTGTCACAGGAAACCTAGATAATACCGACCTAGACACAATAACGCAGAACTTACAAATACTGAAACAAAATCAAATTAACACGATGCACAAGATAAATGACCTTAGTTCATTTGCCGGGAATATTATAAACAAATTCCAGGAAAATGTAAACATTATAAATAAAAACGCAAAATGCATTCGCTTCGAAATTTTAAAATTGAATAATGAAATCACGTTATTACTCAGTATGCAAAACCAAATTTTACAAATCTCAAAACTAAACAAATTTTTGGAAAAAATGCTGAGAATGATATCTTTTGCGCATCTGCAAACTTTAGATTTAGAAATTTTGAATGTCAATGAAATTAGGGAAATTTGGCAATATTTGACAGCTCATTATCCAAAAAATTCTCTATGGCCACTAAAACACCTGTCAGAATTAACTCTTATATGTAAAACTGGCCTTATTCTGTTAAAAGATATGTCAATCATTGTAGTGAAAATACCAATCTTTGAAAAATATTCTTGTAGTCTTAAGATAGTTTATCCAATACCTAATAATGAATCAAAAATATTAATTAGCCCCAGTAAATACTATTGTAACAATTTATGGTATCAGCAATGCTCTGAAATTAACTCAAATTGGATTTGTTTCAACCCCATTGCACATAGTTGCCTTTTACCAAAAAATTGCCCTTTCGCCACAGTAAAAAATAATTTTCAAATTCACACTTTAACTTATAAAAGTGGTCTACTTTTCTGTACAAAAAACTCCGAAACAATTTACGAAAATTGCTTCCAGTTTCAGAAAACCACACTTCAAAACTGTTATCTTATTAACAGCCAGTGTGACATAATAATTAATCAAAATAAATATTCATTATCAATAAATAACATTTCTGTTTCATTGCCAGATATAATAAAGCTTCCTGAAACAAACTTGTCTATCAATTTGCAGATAAGACATTTAGAAAACCCGCAAAAAATGCAGGAAGACCTTTTGGATCCTTTAGTCCTACAGGAACTTAATTTTGAAAGCCAAAATTACATTATCTTAACTTTATGTTTGGCAGTAATCTTGATATTTATTTTTATTTTCTATTTTTGGCGAAAACAAAAAACCTCAAAGACAAAAAATATTCCCTTAAGGGTTCTCCAAAAACTCATCAACGAGGACGTTGACGAAACTAAGGGTGGAGGAGTAATATCCCTGGAATAATAACATCTCATCTTGTTTGTAATAACAAATATATTGCTGACGCCGTACATTGAAGTTTATATATGCACCCAAATGGTCTAATTAGGTATCATTATACTTTTACAAGTTGTATTGGTCATTTTAGTTATAAGTATTTTTTGTAGTCTTTTCAAATAAAAAGTTTTTTAAAAGCTACTTCACCGGACTTCGTATTTAATTCGCGAAAACGTGAAACCTGCTGAAATTCGATGCAGGTTATAAGCACAGGTCGAAAATAAGACGCTTTCGTGGGTACCTGTAAAAACTTGGTGCAGACGGCCGTGAGCGTGTCGACAACGTGAGTCACCCACGTCGTCCGCGCACCATCATTTCTGCAGGCCATGTTTTGGCGACCGGTTTCTGGGACTGGAGAGGAGTTTTGTTGGTCAATTTTTTGCATGAGCGAATAACAATAAATGCGGCTTACTACTGCAACTTACTCGATCAGTTAAAGCTTGATTATCGCCAAAAGAGGAGAGCACACCCGATCCAAGACGTGTTGCTCCTGCATGACAACGCTAGATCTGATGCGGCAGCTTTAACATAGGCCAAAATCAATGAAATGCACTGGACTGTGCTGGAATACCCTCCATACAGTCCAGATTTTTCACCTTGCAATTTTCATATGTTTGGCCCACTCAAAGATTCACTGGGAGGCGAGGAATTTCAGACCAATAAAGAGGTGGAGGCATTCGTGCGCAACTGGTTGGATACCAGCCCAGCTTCCTTTTATGAAAACGGGATTATGAAACTGTCAAACCGTTGGGAAAAGTGTATTAACAGAAAAAGGGGATGTGTAGAAAGGTAGAAAAAATTTCTGTTTTGTGTCATGCTTCTAAATAACTAGTTTATAAACAAAGGCTTGTTTATATTTGATCCACCCTCGTAGTATAGTTCAACACTGTTTGTACGGAAAATAGCGTACACAACTCTATAGAATGAAACTTTCCTACACTTGCGTGTTGTTTCACTCTGCTAGCGCCTCGTTCACAACATTCACGCTCATGTGAAATTTGAGACTCTCTTCTCTTGTTATGTATACAAAAGTATACAGGGTGTCCCATAACTTAGGGGCCATAGGCCAACAGGTGATAGAGGAGGTCATGTCTGATAAAAAACTTCCTATAATGCATGGCTCAAAACTCTTTTTTTCTCGAGATATAGAGCATCAAAGTTGGCGATATTGGAACGGTTTTTGATAATAACTTTTTTAAAAAACGCAGTGAAAATATGAAATTGAGTAGAGTCGTGTATTAGAACAAGAGCAATAAATTGAAATAAAAATTATTTTGGAAAAAATTAGTAGGTCATTTTTTTTCAGAAAAAAATATTTTTTTGGTATAAACTTTTGTAAATGCCATATTAAACGCAATGTTTTTTTAAAAATATTTTTTGTTAATAAAAGCAAGTCTCTAGCGAGACATAATAATAAAATATCTTTGATATTTTTTAAAAGAATAAGTAAGCAAAATTTGGCATTTTTGGAGGTTATTTTGACAGCCTGTATCTCTTCAACGTAATTTTATCAAAAAAAGGAATACCACATTTTTAAATCACAATTACCTGAGTATTCAGCTGCCTGTGACAGATTTTCTTTTTTTTTGTAAAACATTTTTCCACCCACTTATCTAACTTTAAAAATTCTATATCGTAAAAATAGATGTGTGTTGATCCCATGTTATATAAACTTTTGTCTCGAAAATAACCTCCCTGTATAAGTAATAAAAAAAAATTAAAACAAAAGCACGAAGTTCTAACGTTTTGATTTTCGAACTTTTGCGTCACTAAATCCGATTCCGCTAGAACTTTTATTTTAATTAGCACTCTCTAACGGCTCTAACTCTATAGCGAAAACATAGGCGTACATAGTGTGTGTAGAGAAGAAATAGAGTTTTACTCAATATATTAATATCGAGGGTCCAAGTGCAGTACCTCGTAAATGATTTTTTTTTTACTTTGGCTTTGCGGCATAATTATGATCGTGATAGAGGTGGCACCATATATTGAAGTTGTGGAAAAATTCTAAAACTAAAGAAAATAATTTTCTTAGTTAAGGTTTTTAAAAAAATCAGCTCTCATTGCAGTTAACTGCAGTTTTTCGCTTCTCCTGTACACAATGTGCCTGAATGAAGTATAGGTTACATAAAAATGGTTCCAAAAACTAATTGCACATTTTGAATATGGACTCTTGCCTGAATATGGCTATTCCTATAAATCCTAGCTGATCCCCTTCTCGAAATTTTTGACATTTTAGGTAGTCTAGGCGCTAGCTCCTGTCACGTGTGACCTAATATGTGCGCTCAGTTTGATTACGGGGCTCTGTTAAGCACCCATAGGAGTATAAAAAAAGTTTGGTCACGTGGTCGTACTCATGGTCGTTTGGCCGCCATCTTCAAAATGGCCGCAATTTTTTGTTTAAGCGTATCTCCCTACCCAGTAATCCGATTTTAATTTTTTAAAGCCTGTTTGACTCCTTTTTTAAAGACAAACAAATTTTGTCATTACATATTTTTTAATAAATCAAGTAGCTTTTGAGATATACCAAGATTATTGGTATTTCCGCCGGCAAAAGAATTAAAATAATACCCATGCTCATTTTATTGTAGCTACAATATTATTGACAATTGTTTTTTTTGTTACATAGAAGGCTCTAAACCTTTCACAGAAGAGGATATTGACTTTTTGTTTTTAAAGTTCGATGGATAGTACTCCTATAGACTGCCTTAAATAGGGTGGTTTCTAAAACTGTTCACAAGATTATAGAATAAATGCATTTGCAGCGAGACGATGCATTTTAGCGAAAAACCATAAAATTAATTTTTTGTAGTACTTTTCATTTCGCTTCTTTTGATGTATCACTTAGCATCCTAGCTTCGATAGTTAGCTGGACAATCCAGCTAAAATATTTAATTTTGTAAAAATTTCATGTTTTCGCTCCAAAATCGATTTTTTTCTTAAAAATTGTAAAAGATATGACAATGATCAGAAGAAGCGGAATTAAAAGTTCTATAAAAAATTATTCTTAACGTTTTTCGCTAGGATGCATTGCTTGTGAACGGTTTTAGAAACAACCCTCTTTAAGGCAGTCTTTAGGGGTACCATCCATCGAACTTTAAAAACATAAAGTCAATATCCTCTTCTGTGAAAAGTTTAAAGCCTTCTTTGTAACAAAAAAAACAAATGTCAATAATATTGAAGCTACAATAAAATGAGCATGGGTATTATTTTAATTCTTTTGCGAGCGGAAATACTAATAACTTGGTATATCTCAAGAACTACTTGATTTATGAAAAAATGTGTAATGACAAAGTTTATTTGCCTTTAAAAAAGGAGTACAAAAAGCTTTAAAAAATTAAAATCGGACGACCGGGTAGGGAGATATGCTTAAACAAAAATATCTATCAATTTGGCGGCCATTTTCAAAGATGGCGGCCAAACGACCATGAGTTCGACCACATGACCAAACTTTTTTTTATACTCCTATGGGTGCTTGACAATGCTCCGCAGTCAAATTGAGCCCACATATTAGGTCACACGTGACAGGAGCCAGCGCCTAAGATAACTAGAAAAATGGCAAAAAATTTATAAAATTTCGAGAAGAGGAAGCTAGGATTTATATGAATATGTTTCTGAACTCAGGAAAGAGTCCCATATTCAAAATCTGCAATTAGTTTTTGGAACCATTTTTATGTAACCTATACTTCATTCAGGCCAACTGTGTGTAATGTTTTTAAAAATGCACTTACGAGGAACTGCAGTTGGACCCATGATATGTGGTTTTTAAGATTCCTTGTAGTTTTTCTAATATAGAGGAGAATATGATTCATCTGTCAAAATAAAGATGTTAAATAATTAGTATACTGTGGATGTAAGCAATAAAAGTTTTAGTTGTTGATTTTGACAAATAAAAGCAAAATTTGGCGATAACTTAGCACTAGGGATGTCAAAAATGATTGAATTTCTTATAAAAACAGAAATTTTTTGTGCTGTTTTCATTTTAAATTTTAACGCCTTTTTGAACTAAACGCAACTACACAACTGAAATTTTTATTTTCAAAGGTAATAATAAAAAATATAGTTTTCTAATTATTAAAATTATTGCAATTAAATACACAGTTGGCGTATTGAACTATTTCCCCACTTCCGCCTACTCCAGAAACATTGTTTTCACCATGGTGCTTTATAGAGCAAACCGTTTTTTTTCGCATTTGGTTTTTTAATCGGCCAAAATGAGCCACAGCTTCTTTTTCGTAATATTTTGGTTCAGTTCAGACCCTTATTCTCCCGTAGAGTCCTGAAAATGCTTTTACCTGTGCCTTGCACTTGTGCGGTAAAGTTACTTTACCGCACGCGCACCACTTAGAAACCTTAGCAACGCGTCAATATTTGTTAACATGTTTATTTAAAAAGTTTATTCAATTTTTTGAAAAAAAAAGGTACTCATAGGTAAAATATTGTACCTAACACATGCGCAAAGGTTCTTTACCACATATTTTCCAAAAATTACCGATAATTTTTAATGCACTCGTTGTTTTACGACTGATACATTTAGGAAAAATTAGGTATTTTAAATAGTATTGCTTATTAAAATCATACACAAAAAATATATATCGGTTTCACAACGTTCTACGTCTTCCGATACCCAATCTCCACTCGTTTCTGTTTGCCCATAATTCATCATCTAGGCCTCTTATTCTTATTTCACTGTCTATTCCTTCTCTCCAGCTTCTCCTGGGCCGTCCTCGTTTTCTTCGACCAGTTGGTTTCCATTGTAGTATTTGTTTAGGTAGTCTTTCATCATTCATTCTTTGTACATGTCCGTACCATACTAGTTGTTTTGTTCTTATATCATCCACTAAAGTATTGTACGTTCACCCACTGTCATAATTTCTCTTATTCTTTGATTTGTAACTCTTTCTCTTTTAGATTTCCCTGCTGCTCTTCTCCAATAGTCCATCTCCGTAGCGGAAAGCATTTTTTCTGTTCTATCCTTGATTGGCCATACTTCTGAGCCGTATGTAATAATACTTTTTACAATGGTGATATATATAAGCTTTTTGTTATGTTTTGATATACTTTGGTACCAAATTATTCCATTTAATAAAGTTATTGCTTTTCTTCCTGGTACGTTTCGATCTTTTATAGCTTTGTCTAGTGTTCCGTTAGCTGTAATTTTTAGACCTAAGTATTTATACTCATCACAGGACTGAATTCGCTGACCAGTATTTAAGATTAGATCCTGTTTCATTCCACCAATACATATATACTCTGTCTCATTGAGATTAACCTCTAGTCCCCACTTATTGTACTCTTCTATTAGTTTTCGTGTCATATATTCGAGGTCGTCATAATCCTGAGCCACTACTATCTGATCATCGGAGAAACATAAAGTATACAAGGTGGTTTCGTCCAACGGAATTCCCATGTTTTGGCATTTTCTCTTCCATACTTTAAGGACAGAAGAAGGAAAGAGACTGATGGAAAAAAGACGGAAACTCGAGAAAGAAGGAAAAAGAACATCTATAAAATACACAGAAATAAATAAAACCATAAGAAAAATGCTAAAAGAAAATAAAAGAAAGAGTCAAGAAACGAAAGTTGAGAGAGTTATAGAAAATAAGAGAAATATTAAATGTCTATGACCGACTCTAGGTGGATTTAAAATAATTAAAATAAAGGATATAAACCGCATAGAATATAAAGAGAATATCATAAATATCACACAACTATTTTATACAGAATTATACCAAACAAAAACGGAAACCATCGCGAGAAACAATGAACAAATTCCAAACACAAATAAAGAACATAATGGTAGAAATGCTCAATATTCTCTTGAACAAAATACTAAAAGAAAAAATTATCCCAAACCACTGGAAAGAAATGGATTCTTGAATGAATTGAACCATTATTCTGCACAAGATACACGATAGAGCAGACCTAAAATACTTCACGAAAATATTAACAGATTTGACGGGTATCAATCAAAGGAACAAGCAGGCTTCAAAAAAGGGTTCAGTACAGTTGACCACTTATTACCCATGAAAATCCTAATAGAATGAGCCAACGAATACAACATTCCACTATACCTATATTGAGATATAGCGAGGCAACATCAATCAAAATCCACGAAGGAACCGAGCCAATCCGCATAATAAGAGGCGGCAGATAGTGACACAGTATCCCTTAAACTATTTAACCAGGCCTTAAAGACTTAGATTGGGAAGAAATAGACATCAAAGTAAGCGAACAATACTTGAACTACCTAGGATATGCTGACGATATCAACTTAACAACAGAAAAGAAAGAAAAACTGATAAAAATGCAGGAAGAACTAGATACAGCAGCTAAAAATATAGGCTTGAGTATGAACTACACTAAAACTGAAATCATAACAAACACAGATGAAGATATATAATTATATATATATATGTGAAAAATTATTAAACTAAAAAAAGAAAAGCAAACGGCTGAAATTAGGAGACGAGTAAGACTGGCCTGGGCAGCATTCGGTAAATTATTAAGCTACATATTAAAAAATAAAAAATATCCTATGTACAATTAAAGTGGAAATTGGCCGGTCATTATGTTAGACAGAAAGGCGATCGATAAAACAAATGTATTGTAAACTGCAGACCTTGGCAAAATAAAAGAAGTAGAGGAAGACCCCAAATAAGATGGCCGGACGATTTGAAGAAACATGCGGGAACTAGATGGATGAACACGGCGAAAGACAGAGAAGCGTGAAAGATATTGGGGGAGGCCTATGTCCAAAGATGGATCGAAGAAGGCTAAATAGATAGTCTTTGTAGTTGTGAAGGTGCGATTTATAGAAGAAATATAATTTTTTCATAAAAAAATAAAATACTGTTTTGTAAAGATGTTAAAATGCTATCAGATTTCTTTGGTTCTGGGTAAAAGTTTTTATTGTTTTCTTTAAAGTGAAAACTTTTAGAGACGCCTCTGTTTCAATAAAGGCCAAAATAGAGTTTTGTTCGATGCTGCGCTGCTTGTTCGTAGCTGAAATGTAAAACTTATAATTGAAAAATTTCAGCCTTTAGCGCGAGCGGGATTAGGTTTATTAAAACTTTTCTTTTCAATACAAAATATAATCAATGCGAGAGATATTAAACAATTTCATCTATGTACAGGGTGATAGCTATACAGAGGGTCTCAGTTAAACGTAACTACACATGGAAATTTTGGAAAAAAATCACTCGATTTGTCGTTGTTCGTTCATAACAAAAATTAAAAGCAATAATGTAAACCATTTCCTTCAGGGAAAAAGTAGAAACCCACGTATATTAAATCTACGAAATGCAGCAGCTGGGACTAAAAGAAATATTGTTCTGGCATGCCTGTATTGATTGCGATTGAACATCAGATGCACTTTGGAGGGGTCAGCTAGGATGTATAAAGCTTTAAAAACCCAAGAAAGCAAGACAAACAAAATAATTATAATTATATTAATTGCAAACATTTTCACTTCACCTTTATCCAAATATTGCTCTGATGTCTTATAACATCTCCCAAGTGTGGTAACAACAAAACAACAATTTTTGCCCGATTAGCCATGAAACTTGTTTGATTTTTAAATTTACGGGTACGAAATTTCACGTTTGTTAGTATTATTTGGCTTAAAAATTCCGTTGATTGACGCTCACTGTCTTGATGACGGGTAAAAATGCAAAATGCGTTGATCCAGCCTGAAAAGACAAAGAGCTGTCGTAGGTCACGGACTATAGTTGTTTTCTTTTATTTGCATTCGATCTTTTCATTGATCGATATTGTATAGCAGTGTTTCGCCTGCTTGTGTTTTTTGTTTCTCTCGTATCTCGGTAGATGACGCTTCTTGCTATAGTTCTTTTATTATTTACATTTAATTAGAGACAAAACCGTCTAATTAACTTCGCAAGATTTGTCACATTGACCAGCAGTGTTCTGAGGAGTCCCATAAGGACGAAACAGTTAACTGTCAACACTTATTAGGTATCCATTAGATCTTGCACCCCCGTGAGGTTAAGCTTTCGGGCTACCCACGGAAAAATATGAGAGAAACAAAAAACTCCTTTTTGCCCGATTAGCCATGAAACTTGTTTGAACATTAACTTAAAAAGAAACATATTATTATTTATTTTATTTTTTTTTTTGTTTTTTGTTTTTTTTTTTAGTTTATAGTATTATTAGGTTTAGAATTATGACCATAAATTTAAATTACGTAAATAAATAAAAATACTATTATCAAGTAGCTACAGCTTTCGTTAGCAAATTAGCTCGCTCCAGAACTATGGAGTTGAAAATCTAAAGCAGCCTTCACCAAATATTCATGGTGTCATAAAAAAAAAAAAAAATGTACACATGATTTTTTGTAAATGCGTAACTCAGCAACATCAATATAGCTGCAAAGAGATGTCTATTAAATTGTCCCATTTATGCCACAATTAACAGAGAAAATTTTTAAAGGGTATGTTTCTTAAATAACCATAATGAAGATAAAGAAGTCAAAAAAGAAATTCAACAAAGCAAGACAAACCAAATACTTTAAATAATATTAATTATAAACATTTTCAGCTCACCTCTATCCAAATATTGCTATGTGTATTACTACGTAAAGAATTGCATCAGTTTTTGTATCCACAGATGTATAAGTTTTCTTTTCATTCCATGTGCAATATGAATTTAAAATTTGTAGGTATAGTCAATACAATATTTTAAGAATGCTTAATAGAAGGATAATAGATAGAAATCAATCTAAAAATTATTCTTATTATACGTGATTTATAAAAATTTCACTATCATTGGCTTGGTACCCAATTCTTTAGCTGGCTAAATAAAGTTATAACCTTTAATAAAAATAATACCTCTATTGTGATTCCAACTGTTTCTTTTCAAATACTACTTATTCCCAGTGGCGGCACGTGGTAAAAAGCTTTCGGAGTGAACACCAAAAAAAAATAAAAAATTGCGGCGCAGGCGGATTTTTTTTTTGCAAATAATTAAAAAATGAGATATTTAGTTAGATATTAGTTACCTACCTATTATTATTGAAATTATAAATAAATAATAAATGTATCATACCTAGTTTACATATTTTCTCTTCTAATGGCAAAGATGAAAATTTAATTGTTTTTAAATATTGCACACTAATGCTATCAGAATTAGAAACTTCCGCCATTGTCGTAAATACCAAATCGGGAAAACAAAACAAACCGCCAGCGCCCGACCGATAATGCCAAATTAGTGGTGTACAAATATTATCTACTCGATACTTTAATATCTGATACATGGGCGGATTCAAAGTAATTGAATATCCTTCGACACCAAATACTCGTTACCCGAATCCCGAATGGGACCGAAGCCGAAGTGTTACTTTCGTATCAATCGTATCGGCATCGGCCGTATGTGTAACGAGTTTGGAGTACTTGTAATCATTTGGACCGATATTTATATATTGATTTACCGATAATATAATATAAATAATAATAAAATCTAATACTCGAATAGGAAGTATCAGTATCTACTCAATACTTGCAAAAGTAATCGTTGCACATCACTATGCCAAAGTGCACTAATTAAAAGTGCCCTTGAGCTCCTCTAACATGCAATGCGAACCATGGGTGCGGGGGGCGTCACGGGGGTGCGGGCGGCATCGAGGCTAGTTTTTGCACAGATTCTGTCCTAGGCACTGCCGCAGGAAGGTTCAGATTCGTAATTAGTATGCGACACAACATCTACGGAGCAAATAAAAGTGAATAATTAGATTCGAACTAACTATATAGCGCATCCGCCAGCATGCACCGCAGGTGGTTTGAACACGAATACAAACACATACATACCGGGTATTAATTGTAGGTAATATTCCAGTCTTTAGTGAATTCCGTTTGGGGTAATTATTAATTAAATTTTAGTATTTTTTTAAGTAAAATTTGGGAGTGCACGTGCACATGTGCACTTATGGAGAAACCGCCACTGCTTATTTCTTTTAATTTACCCCCGGCCTAGTGCCCTTAAAGTCGATAGCTTGATCGAAGACTCATAATGATGAAGATGGTATCATATGCAATCATAAAGTTTTTTGTAGGAAATCAGAAATATCAGCTTAAAACTAAAACGCCTATATTTTTTAATTTATGATCACATATTTAAAAATAAATTTAAGAAAAAATTAGAGTTGAATGCACTACATTTCTTTCTAAAATTAAAAACAACATTTTAAAACTATTGCCGGAGAGAAAAATTCTCCCCTTCTCCATGCACTCTACAACCCTCTCGTTGACTGGACTGTAGTTACTTTTATTTCTATAGAGGTGTGCAGAAGATTATCTAAAACGTATTACCTATATTAATATTCCAATACCATGAGATGTAAAAAATAAAATATTTTAAACATAATTTACATACAATTTTTTTATTATTCTTCAGGTTTATATTTTCCATTATAATACGGTAAATATTGCAACACCGCGTGCCACTCCGTCATCCATATTGTAAGCAGTAAGGCCGTGGTGCTATAGAATGCAACTGTCGGCAAAAAACTTCGGCCGATTTCGGCATATTTCGGTGCGAACAATATCATTCGCGCTAAATTAGGTGAAGTTTCAATCCATTTTTGAAGTTTCGATTTCTCGGCTAAAACAACAATTATCTGTCTTTTATATTTTGCATATAGAACCATAGAGGGCGACACTGATCGATTGTCGTTACTAAAACTTAACCTCAATCTTTACTTAACCTAAATTTAAAACGTCAGTGCGATACATAGCTGAGGGCACGGCAGTGCCTCGCCAAGTTCGCGCGCCGTAACCATCTTTTCTTGAAACATTTCAGCCGATATTTGACCTTCCTAAAACTCTACTTCGGAATGAGCTACGAATCTCAAACTTTGCACAGTCGTAGAACTCCATGGAGTTAACAACCCCTCCAAGTTTCATGGAATTCCATAAAGTAGTAAATTAGTACGAAATTTCAAAAAACGTCGAAATTGCCACTCACTCACTCACTCATGTATAGATCATCAATATTCTACGGTACTTCCAGGTATGCTACAAAGCTGAAATTTGGCAGACTGATAGAAATTATGACCAAACCCCTGGAAAAAATCAAAAAACCCAAAAATGTTAATTTACTCCCTTCCCCTATACATTTAAAGTTATGTAAAAGTAGTATTGCCCACTTCCAGAAATGCTAGAGAGTTGAGCTTTGGCAGACTGATAGGAACTATGATAAAACTATAGGAAAAAATTAAAACACCCCAAAATTCTAATTTACTTCCCTCCCCTATAAATGTAAAGTTAAGCAAACTTCTAGACATGCTAGAGAGCTGAGCTTTGGAAGACCGATAGTAACTATGATAAAGTTATAGAAAAAAATTAAAACACCCCAAAATTCTAATTTACTTCCTTCCCCTATAAATGTAAAGTTATGTAAAAGTAACACTGCCCACTTCCAGAAACGCTAGAGAGCTGAACTTTTGAAGACTGAAAGACAATATAATAAAACTATATGAAAAAATTTAAAAACAACAACATTTTGATTTACTTCCCTCTCCTATAAATGTAAATTTATATAAAACTAACATTGCCCACTTCCAGAAACGCTAGAGTGCTGAGCATTGGAATGCTGATAGAAATTATGATAAAACCATGGGAAAAAATTTAAAAAGTCCAATATTTTCATTTACTCTCCTCCCCTATAAATGTAAAGTTATGTAAAACTAACATTACCCACTTCCAGACACGCTAGAGAGCTGAGCAATGGAAGACTGATAGGAACTATGATAAAACTATAGGAAAAAATTTAAAAACACGACAATTTTAATTTATTTCGCTCCCCTATACATGTAAAGTAAAAGTGACATTATGCACTTTCAGAAACGCTAGAGGGCTGAGCTTTGGAAGGCTGATAGGAACTACGATAAGACCATGGAAAAAAATTAAAAAATCTCAAAAATTTAAGTAAGGCATTGCAAAAGTTTTGAACAATATTCCGCATATTTTACTACTTTAAAAATTAAGTATTATCCAATTCCTTCAAAAAAGAAGTGGAATCATAACAAAAACATTTCATGTAAAAAAAAGCCAAGTACGCGAAAATGGCATTCCGTAAAAAGAATTGAGATAAAAGTAAAGCCAAGTTCTCCAATACAAATTTCAAAATGAAAGGTTCTTACTAGTTTGGAAATATTTTTCTAAACTTGGCTAGTACATGAACATTGAACATAAAGAAGTTTGGCTGTAATAGCAAAGTTTAAAAAAATTATACAGTTTTGTATTTTCATGAATCAGGTTATTCGGTACTTGTATACTCAACTGCGACTAGTAGTTACAAGTAAATTTAGCAGTTGGGTGTTTTTTTTCCAACTTTTAGGTTTAATTCTTATTCAGCCATATAAAAAGCACTATGCATTTACAATTCATTTAGCTTTACCCAAAAAGTACATGTAGTTTTTCTACGGACTCGCACATTGTTACCTTCCAGTGAGTAAAGGTGGGGGAGAAGAGAGGGAGGAGGGAACAAGTAAAATGGTGCCAAAAAAGATCTTAAAGCGTGTGCCGAAAGAATTTTTGAAATTGCTCTAAATTTGTAAAAGGTATAGCTACAAATATTACTAAAAAGAAGGGTGGGGAGAAGAGAGGGAGAGGAAATGATGTTGGAAAAAGAGTCTTAAAGCGTGTGCAGAAAGAACTTTTGAAATCGCTTTATATTGGTGAAAGTTATAGCTATAACTATTACTAATAACGATGGCGGAGAGGAGAGAGGGAAAGGGGAGGGACTAGTAAAATGGTGCTCGAAAAAAATCTGAAAGCGTATGCAGAAAGAATTTTTGAAATCGTTCTGTATTTGATAAAATTATGCAAATATGGTTTTTAAATAGGGAGAGGCAAATGAGAGGAGGGGAGCTGGGTGGAAGCAGGGAGGACTACAAAGTAACTACAACAAATTAAAGGACATTTGCAATGGATAATCAAAGGAATTTCAATAAAATCGCCTGAAATTTACACAATTTGTATGCCTTAAAGCCTACATCATGTGAAAAAATGGCGTCTGAAGACCGCGATGTTGATTCCTGTTTAAAAAAATATAGTCTATAGCACCTTCGAGATCAGTAGCAATTCAACTACTTCTTTTTTTGTCAAAATCGGTTCAGCCGTTTAGCCTCTAGCGTGACACAAACATACATATTTACATACATACAACATTCGAAAAACATTACCCTTCCTTTCGCCATGCTGCAGTTGAGTAAAAAAGCATATAAAGTTAAGTAGCCCCCAGGTAGCAAGGGGTCATCAATGACGTCTTTTTTTCGTCGAAAAGTGGTAATTTGGATGACCAGCAGGTCATCTACCAAAAAATGTTGTCTTTAAGGCGTCAGTTACTTGACGTCTTGCCGTAGTGTAGTTTTTGACGTCTGAAAAACGTCATATATTGGTCACTACCCACACTGCACACTTTGTCCAAGGGACATACACTCAAACTTACATAGATGGTGCCCCAGTCAGTACTTGACCGGATGTATACGAAATGTAGGGGTACGTATGTAAAATAAATTAAATATTAAATCAAGACAAACTTCGAGACCTCTTTCGCTTCAAGGTGAAGATGTGTAAGTTTAGGTTTAGGTCTATTTTGATCTGTGCCTCATAGAACACCCCTGTACCTCTTCCAGTACTTCCAGGTCTAAGTCACAGAAGAGTCGCCTTCTGTGTCTAAGTTTCCTTCAGCGTTCTCAACTGCAGGGAATATTTCATATATTCAGGCGAGTTTAAAAAAAGTCATAAATAGGTCTGTGTGTGTGACTACTGATGTTCTGATTTGGTCCCAAATACGTCATATTGCTGACGTCTTTAAAACGTCTGAAAATGACGTCATTTTGGGTGTGTCTTTTGAACGTCATTTAAAGGTCATTTACACGTGAGGTTAGAGACGTCAATGGTCATTAAAAATGACCTGTTTTTGACGTTTAAAAAACGTGACCTTGCTACCTGGGCCCATATTGCCCTCCTTTCCCCTACTTACCAAGTTCTTTGCCCGTCCTCGCACAATGAGTTGATCTTTTCTCCATGGATTTTCCTTTTGATTTTTCTTTGGATGGTTCATCACAACATCTCGATTTAACCTTATCTTTTTCCTGTAGGTTCAGTTTTGATTTAGATGTGTGTTTTTGATCGTCACACATATTGAATATATGAATTAAAAATTCTTTAAAATTGTCAACATAAATATTGTCAAAAACTTGTTAAACCGTTGACCAAGGCCGTCAAAAAAATACGGGATTCTACCCTGAAAAATCAGCTGATTTTCCAAGACCTGTTTACATTGGGTCTTGCTGTAGCAAGGCCAACACAAAAATAGAGGCCACGACCCTGAAAAAATCAGCTGTTCTCCCGGGGCTGAATTTTACATTGGGTCTTATGGGAGGTCAGACGTTTTTATATGATATTTTCAAAATGGCACTACAGATTTCCGCAAAATTTCAGTGAAATATTCTCAGACACCATCCCGATATTCCACCAAAGGTTTGTAAGGAAGCAACATGATTAAAAGGTTAAAATCTTCAAGATTTAGCATTCCTTATTTTGAATTCAAATTACCCGCCATATACCACATGCCAACTGTTATATTTGACATGTATTTGATTTTGTCATATGTGATTGTCACATTCGCTTCTGCTTTAAACTTAATTTTTGTGTGAGCTAATGAAGCGGCTATGAAAAATTAGGCCTTACTATACATTTAAAAAAAATTGTTCTGCCAGAATAAAGTAAAAACAATCTCAATAACGGCTTTATTTAACAAAAAATCAAATATCCATGAACCGTCATTCCAACTTCAAAATTTTAAAGACAATCAGCTGTGTCGTAACGTGACCATCAAAAAAAAATCAGCCCCGGGTGTGACGTCAACAAAGTGGAGGATCGTGGCCCGTCCATTTTGATAGCCCTGGCTGTAGTAGTTACTTTGTAGTCCTCCCTGCTTCCACCTAGAGTCCCTGTATGTTGACAGATTTGGATATATTATATCAGGGCTATCAAAACGGACGGGCCACGATCCTCCACTTTGTTGACGTCACATCCGGGGCTGATTTTTTTTTGATTGTCACGTTACGACACAGCTGATTGTCTTTAAAATATTGAAGTTGGAATGACGGTTCATGAATATTTGTTTTTTTTTTAATAAAGCCGTTTTTGAGATTGTTTTTAGTTTATTTTGGCAGAACAACTTTTTTTAATTGTATAGTAATCCTTAATTTTTCAGAGCCGCTTCATTAGCTCACACAAAAATTAAGTTTAAAGTAGAAGCGAATGTGACAATCACAGATGACAAAGTCAAATACATGTCAAATATAACAGTTGGCATGTGGTATATGGCGGGTAATTTGAATTCAAAATAAGGAATGCTAAATCATGAAGATTTTAACCTTTTAATCATGTTGCTTCCTTACAAAACTTTGGTGGAATATCCGGATGGTGTCTGAGAATATTTCACTGAAATTTTGCGGAAATCTGTAGTGCCATTTTGAAAATATCATAAAAAAACGTCTGACCTCCCATAAGACCCAATGTAAAATTCAGCCCCGGGAGAACAGCTGATTTTTTCAGGGTCGTGGCCTCTATTTTTGTGTTGGCCTTGATATTATATATCCAAATATGTCAACATACAGGGGCTCTACTTTCACCCATCTCCCCTCCTGTCATTCCCCCACCCTATTCAAAAACCATATTCGCATAATGTTATCAAATATAGAGCGATTTCAAAAATTCTTTCTGCATACGCTTCCAGATTTCTTTTCCAATAACATTTTACTAGTTCCCCCCCCCCCACGCCTCTCCCTCTCTTTTCCCCGCCATCCTTATTAGTAATAGTAATAGCTATAACCTTCACAAATATACAGCGATTTCAAAAGTTCTTTCTGTACACGCTTGAAGACTTTTTCAAACATCATTTTACTAGTTTCCCCCTCCCTCTCTTCCCCCCTCCCCCCTTATTAGTAATAGTTGTAGCTATACCTTTCACAAATATAGAGCGATTTCAAAAATTCTTTCTGCACACGCTTTAAGACTTTTTTTCCAACATCATTTTACTAGTTTCCTCCGTCCTCCCCTCTCTTCCTCAAATTTAGAGCGATTTCATAAATTCTTTCGGCACACGCTTTAAGATTTTTTCGACATCATTTTACTAGTTCCCTCTTCCCTCTTTCCCTTCCCCACCTTCACTCAATAGAAAATCTACACGTACTTTTTGGGTAAAGCTAAATGAATTGTAAATGTATAGAGCTTTTTATAAGGCTGAATAAGAACTAAACCTAAAAGTTGGAAATATAAAAACATAGACGAATGACAGAGATAGACCAGACACTTACACGGTGGGAGTTGTATTACTAAATAGGCGCAGTATACCGGGGTGTCGTGCATGAATCAGCGCCTTTCCAACTTTGTGCACCATACTAAATATTTACAGGGGGACCTGAAACAATATAACGCTTGCGCAGTTTGTCTCTGGGCTACAGGATGGCTTTTCAAATTATTGTATACCGGATGCTCGTAGCCATCAATGAAATCGTTCTCCAATCAAGCTACATCTTTTAATATAGTGTTTTGAACAGTTTTTATCAAATTAAATTTTAACACTAAAAAACTCATTCTACTCGTCAATTACATAGATTTAAATTTAAACGATGCGCGCTGATAAGAATGAGTTATTTTGTGTCAAAGCTCAATTTGCTTAAAAAGACTCTATAAACACCAATCAATAAGAAGGCTTAATCAAAGAATGTTTAAATTAATGACTACTAGCAATAAAAAAAAAGGCAAGTTAAATTTTTATTTAATCTATAAGGTTTAAAAGTTTGTTTCCCATTCATTTAGATACATAAATTTCCTTGAGAGGCTAATTTTCTAGTTAAAAAAATGCTTTTTGACGAATATTCTACAGTAATTTCCTTTTTATTAGTGCATAGAAAATATTTACACATTCTACATTAACTTAAATTAATAATGTATACTTTTACAATGCTTTATACATAATAATGTTGCAAATATAGGTTTCTATAAACGGAAACTTTTTTGATTGTTTTTTCATGAAAAATAAAAAAATGTAACGTAAGCCTTTTAAAGTAAAGTGAATATTGCCGGTTATTCATTTAATTAAACAGGATCCGGCATAATGATCTCCCACATTTTGCACTGCCACTGTGCCTGAATTACTGAAGAGAGGGGAAGCTTAGCGTAGTTGGTTGGTAGCTCGCGGCTTGCCATTACCTTGCCATCGTGCCTTCGTTATCGAGACATTAAGCAAAAGTAGGTAACGAATCTGTGATTACGACACAAAGAACTTTTCGTACTCACTTCGCACTTGGTAGACATGTTTTAGTTCCAGATACTTTGGGAATATCTGAACACTATTCCCGAACCATTGACGAATTGAAAGCAGCAATACACCAAGAAATTACAGGAATATCGCTTTAGAGTTACTGCACGAGTGAAACTTTCAGAAATCAGCTTCGACTGTGTACCGAAAAAAATGAAATACAAATAGCATTTACAATGGCGTTTTTATTGTGGGAGATCATTCTGCCGGACCCTGTATATAAGTATAGTGAAATAATCTATGTTTTTCCAAATATTAACATTTAAAACTAAACATTTAAAACTCCGTCCAGGTTCAACGTGTCCATCACACACTATATATTTGTGAATTTCGTCTTTCGTCAACGTTAGTTTTCTTGCCGAAGTTTTTTTTTTGAGGTTCCGTTTGGGAATGGCGCTTGCTAACATAGTCTTCGCACCCACGAACACAAAATTGTTTTCTTTTAAATTTCTTAATTACCGATAGGCCACAATTTAGCAAAAAACACTTTTAAAAATAAAGTAAAAAGTCGAAAAATCACGAAAAACTGCAAGCACAAATGAAAAATGCCGAATTACATTTACGTCACTGTTTGGCCAATGTCAGTCATAATTACAAGCATATACCGAGAGTAGCGGTTAATGTCCATGGCGACAGCACAGGAGTCTGTACATAATATTTTTATACCAGGGGTGACGGTCTGTAATAAGCGCCCCTCGAACTTTGTATTCCGAACTAATGTATACAGGGGGTATGTATAACAGTATTATGACAAGACCGGGGTGCTTTCCTTACTATAAATAATTAGTATACTGTGTATAAAAATGTTTAAATAAAAAAAACACCCAACTGCTAAATTTACTTGTAACTACTAGTCGCAGTTGGGTACAAAATTACCCAATAACCTGATTCATGAAAATACAAAATGTATAATTTCGTAACGTGCGCTTTGGGCATTAAACCTAAAAGTTGAAGCATGTCGTACATTATACTGCCGTCCTTAGTACACCCACCTATCTGCAAAAAAATCAAAAATGAGTTAGGACCGAAAATGGCTTCAAATAGGTTACTTTCATCTGTTTTTTAAGAAAAATACCAAAATTTTTGTTTGGAAGTATTTTATTTTAAAAAACAAAAAGAAATATTACTATGTACTCTTATTTAAACTTTAAACTCGCTTTTCTCGAAATAAGTGAAAACGTAGATAGCTGGGTCTTACTAAGGACGGCAGTATAGGTATACCTATCAATTTTGTATTCAACTGCGACTAGTACTCACAAGTAAATTTAGCAGTTGGGTGTTTTTTTTTATAAAAAAATTTTTATTTTATATTTTTAAAGTGACAGTACAGATTCTTGTGAAGTGAAATATTCCCAGACATCTTAACAATATTCTACCAAACTTTTGTAAGGATGAAAGATAATTAAAAGAATAAAATTTTTAAAGGTTAGCATTTCCAAGTCCAATTTTTGATTTTTTCAAATAAAATTGATTTAAAATCCTAAGATACCCGTGTTATTACTTTTAAAACAAAATCACACTATAAAAGCAATAATTTTTTTATGTGATTTATCAAAAACCGACATAAACAACTAAATAATATTTCGGTTTTATATTACTGTGACGTTATAGAAAAAAAAAGTTGCTCCGATTTCAAAATTTTTTATATATCTTTGCGTTTCAGATGATTTTGAAACTTTTTTGTTGCGCCGTCTCTCTGTCTGTCTGTCTCTTTGTCAGTATGTCTGCCTGTCTGTCTGTCTGTCTGTAACGACCAACCCGCATAACTCAAAAACCGCTTGTCCTATTTAAATGAAATTTGGTACCTAGGCGGGGTCTTGCGCCGTGATGGTCCCATTTAAAAATAGACAAAATCCACCGAACGCAAGCCAAATAAAAGGGTGGGGGTAGATTTCAAAAATTAGAGTTTAAGAGAAAATATGGCGTGTGTTACATCAAACCAAAGGTAATTAAGTCTGGAGTTATACAAAATAAATTTTACTTTATTTAGAAAAAAGGGTGGGGGTAGATTTAAAAAATTAGAGTTTAAGAGAAAATATGGCGTGTGTTACATCAAACGAAAGGTAATTGAGTCTGGAGTTAAACAAAATACATTTTAGTTTTTTTAAAAAGGGTGGCGGTAGATTTTAAAAATTAGAGTTTAAGTCAAAACATGGCTTGTATGGTATCAAACGAAAGGTAATTGATTCTGGAGTTGAATAAAATATATTTTAGTTTTTAGTTATATTAGCTCACACGTACACAATAATTATAGTACCTAGTGTGAGCTTAGGTGCCCATAGATTGGCAGAGTATTTTCTCTAGTGAAGATAAAAATCAATATTCCTGAGAAATAAGTCCTTTTCTAAAACAGAAAAGAGTGCGTATGTGGTCATAGATGTCATCTTGATTATAAAAAAAAATTATTTCTTATTTATGTCTGGATAAGTAATATAACTTATACCTATAAGATGTTTACAAAAAAAAACTTTTATACCGACCATGAGAATATTTGTACCTACCTACTGCTTAGATTTTGCTCATAATCGAAAAGGTTTTTATTTTTTTTCAGGTGAGTTTCTTTTTCCAAGATTACTAGAATTCAAAAAATATGAATATCTACCCAGTTCAGCTATCAGTGTATCTGTAAGTAATATTATTGATATCTAAGTTCTTTTTTTATTTTTTTTGTACAGCAACAACAATAACTAAATTGGTAAAAACAAAAAAATTGGAGAAATAATTTAAAATTGTTTATTCGCTCATTAATTTCTTTCATAAAATTTAAAAAAGCTATATATATATTTATCGGTTTCACAACGTTCTACGTCTTCCGATACCCTTACTTACTCTATTCCTTCTCTCCAGCTTCTCCTTGGCCGTCCTCGTTTTCTTCGGCCAGTTGGTTTCCATTGTAGTATTTGTTTAGGTAGTCTTTCATCATTCATTCTTTGTACATGTCCGTACCACACCAGTTGTTTTGTTCTTATATCATCCACTAAAGTACGTTCACCCACTGTCATAATTTCTTTTATTCTTTGATTTGTAACTCTTTCTCTTTTTGATTTCCCTGCTGCTCTTCTCCAATAGTCCATCTCCGTAGCGGAGAGCATTTTTTCTGTTCTATCCTTGATTGGCCATACTTCTGAGCCGTATGTAATAATACTTTTTACAATGGTGTTATATATAAGCTTTTTGTTATGTTTTGATATACTTTGGTCCCAAATTATTCCATTTAATAAAGTTATTGCTTTCCTTCCTTGTACGTTTCGATCTTTTATAGCTTTGTCTAGTGTTCCGTCAGCTGTAATTTTTAGACCTAAGTATTTATACTCATCACAGGAGTGAATTCGCTGCCCGATATTTAAGATTAGATCCTGTTTCATTCCACCGATACACATATACTCTGTCTTATTGAGATTAACCTCTAGTCCCCACTTATTGTACTCTTCTATTAGTTTTCGTGTCATATATTCGAGGTCGTCATAATCCTGAGCCACTACTATCTGATCATCGGCGAAACATAAAGTATACAAGGTGGTTTCGTCCAACGGAATTCCCATGTTTTGGCATTTTCTCTTCCATACTTTAAGGACTTGTTCCAAGTATATCTTGAAGAGCGTAGGCGAGATACAGCAACCTTGTTTAAGACCTTTATTTACTTGAAAGCCTTTGGTTAGTTTTGCTTTTATTTTAACTTTTGCCTTACTCTTGCGGTATAACTCTTTGATGGCCTTAATTAGTTGTACCCTTATGTTTGTGTTTTCCAACGTTTTCCAAAGTAGATTTAGTGGTATACTATCATATGCCCTCTGCAAATCCACGTAAAGCAGATGCAGCTCTTGTCCGTATGCCATTTTCTTTTCAATAACTTGGGTTATACAAAAGAGATGATCTGAAGTCGATCTACCCGCCCTAAAACCAGCTTGTTCTTCTGCCTCCATGTCTTTATATTCACTCTCTACTTTATTTCTTATTATTTTACCGTATATTCTGCTTAGCGTACTAGTCACAGATATACCTCTATAATTGTCACATATATCTTTCCTTCCTTTTTTGTGTATTGTGGATATATATGACGTTTTCCACTCAGTTGGGACTACAGTTCCATTTAAATATTTTTGGAAAAGATTCCGTAATCTCCAAAACAGTTCTTCAGTGCCATATTTAATAAGTGCGGCTGGGATATTTCCGGGTCCGGCAGATTTACCGCTTTTTAAGGTTGTGCACACGTTTTTGACCTCAGAGATTGTGAGGGGTACTGGAGATCCCATCGTTCTAATTATATTGTCTCTTGATATAAAAAAGCTTTTTGGCTCTTTATAAGGGAATCGGAAAATTGGGGAGAATTCGTCGCCAACGAGGTTTAAGATTGCAAATTTGTTTATTTTGTGTTGTAAGCATTTTTTTTAGAAAAAATGTTGTTTAAAGAGAAATGTAATTATAATAATATAATTATAATATTTTCATACAGTTTTGAAAAAAAATTTGGGTTTTTTTCGAGGTTTTTTATAATTAGTTTTTTGAAAAACGGCTCCATTACAAAACAGCGCTGTACAAAATGGCGCGGAACTAAATAGCGGCGACAAAATAGCACTGAATAAAATAGCCTCGGTACAAAATAGCGTCGGTACAAAAAAGCGCTGGTACAAAATAGCGCTGGTAGAAAATAGCGCTGATCCAAAATAGCGGGTTTCTTTCCAACATATTTATTTTTAAAAAAACTTCCCTGACTTCTTTTCCGGGATCCTAGAGGGAGTAAATCCAAACCAACCAAACTGAACCAAATCGGTCAGCATATTTTTTCAAAAAAAAAAACTTCTTTCCCGGGATCCTAAAGGGTGTGAATCCGAAAGGAACCGAACTGAACCGAACCGAGTTCGGTTCGTGATTTACCTGTTTTATCAGCACTGCTTTGGCCATAAAAGTACACTATCCACAACTAAAAAACTACAAGAATTAAACAGGGATTTGAGATTTAGTAAAAAACAAGCATAAGTTTTACCGAGATATAAAAAGATTTCAAGCAGTTGAAAATGGTGACCAATTTTGACGAGTTTTGAGCAAGATGAAGTTTTTTTTAGTAACTTAAAATATTATAAAAGTATCCAGTTCAAGCAGTTTAGGCTAGCCAATTTTTTTATGAGAGTTTAAAACATTTAAAAGCGTAAAATAATGACCAGTTTTGGTAAGATTTTACAAACAGGTTTTTCTATAGGAATTTAAAAGATTTTGTGAGTACCTTTTGTAAGGAAGATTTAAGCATATTTATTATTTTTCCTATGAGATTTTAAAAGATTTTATAATTTTCCACTTCTGCAAATTTTTTTATAAGAATTTTATAATATGCTGACAAAAACTCGTAAAAGTTCATACTACTACTATTACTTCAGGCAAGATTCGGGAAAATCCACTTTCTAGAATTATTTTATATTACTTTTTGGCAAATGGGCCATTCCCCCTATTTTGTCCCCGCTGAATCCGAATATCCCTATTGCCAACTCGAAATATTGACAGGGGCGGAGATATTCAAGAAGGCGGCCAAAATGTCGGCGAAATTTTAAATTGCCGCTGGAAAGCCCAAATTGTCACAAGTGTACATTCAAAATATATATTTGTATAATTAAAAAATAATAACATATTATTTTTTCTTTAAATGGCTGCAAAAACCTCCAAAACCCCCCCAGACCCCCCAAAATCTGAAAATTTGAGGTTTTTTCAGATTTTCTTAAAAACTAAGCTTCTAAGAGAAAAATGTATAATATACTTTATTGTAGACAATAAAATTCCCTTTAGAACACGGTATAACTTAATAAAGTTAGACTAATAACAAGCTCTCCAGCGGCGTCCGATAATTGAAGTAATTAAAAAAAGTTAAAAAAAAATAATGTTTTTTCCAAGATTTATTTAATTTTTTTAAAAACTAATATCTACAGAAAACCATTATTACATTTTGGTATACTCAATAAAATTTCCTTCAAAATGACGTATAACACGATTAAATCGGTTTTTTAAATAAAACTTCAGGGGCATCCGTAAATCAAATTAATTTTGGAAAAACAGAAAATAAACCATTTTTGTTACAAGTTTTATCTAATTTTCTCAAAAACTAAGCTTAACATGAAAAAACTTGTTTTACACTTTTTTGTAGACAGGGAAATTCCCCTTTTAAAAATGTGAAACTCGGTGGGGTTTGACATAGCAAACTCTCTAGCGACGTCCGTCAATGGGGGCGATTTCAACAAATCATTAAAAAAAACATGTTTTTCAAACGTTTTATTCAATTTTCTTATAAACCAAGCTCTTTATCACAAAATCTGTTCTTCACTTCGTCATAGCCAATAAAATGTCCTTTCAAACGATGTATAACAAAGTGGAAGTTATTTTATATTTACCGCTCCAGTGGTGTTCTTAATTTAAAGAAATTATTTAAGATCAATCCAAACTAATCAATTTTGTGTCTTATTAGCTTTTCGGTGGAAAATAAAAGGTCGAAAGTACAAAAGATCGAAAGTACGGCCGCGGGTCCACATCGACTGGACAGGTCAATTTGACTTGATACGGTAAATTTGTATATTTAATATTTTGTTTTGTCGATTTTTTTTCGACCTTTTGTACTTTCGACCTTTTATGGCTTCGGCGGCGGGTCCGATTGTAAAATGTCCTTTTAAACAGTGTGTCACAAAATGTGACCCATAGTATAGAAAACTCTCCAGGGGCGTCCGTAAATTGCAAAAATTACCAACTTACTTCCTAACAGGTTGACAGGTTGGTTGTTGATCCCAATGAGTACCTAATTATGATTGTGCCCCCCCCCCCAAACCGTTGCATAAAATTCACCACTTTATTTTTAGTTCCATATGCTTAAAAAAATAACCAAAAACACCTGTGTCAAAGTTACTACTGTTACTTTCTGCACAAAAATATTGCTTAGGGGGGGCCATGGCCTCTATGCCCCCTCCCCTTAAAACCACCGGTGTTTTTTTGTTTTAAAGAACTTATTTAGATAAATCAAAATATCTAATCTAATCAAAAAACAGTTTATTTTAATTTGGAAACATTTTATTTTAGTAGGTATAAATTACGAACCTTTTTGAAGTATTTATCGTAACATTAACCTCACTGTGTAATATATCATTTAAAAAGAAATTGTCTTATCCTCTATAAAGAATAAAGGCACATTTTTTCTGAAAATCTTAGTTGGAAAAGATATTTAAATATGCATATATATATTATTTCAGTTATTTTTGAAAATAACTTTATATTAGTACGCCTCTGAAGCCTTAAATATGGCAACAACCCGACATTTTAATAAAGTTTTTAAAAGAAAATGTTATGTTCTACAATAAAGTATACTACATATTTTTTCCTAAAAAGTGTAGTTTTTGAGAAAATTTTGAAAAACCTATAATAAACATGTTTTTTCTAAATAATCCAAATTTACGTACGCCACTGAAGAGCTACTTGCTTTTCCTCACCTTATTGACCAATACATCGTTGGAAAGGGAATTTTATTCTCCACAAAAAACTGTTCTTTGCAATTTTTGATAAAAAGGTTAGTTTTCGAGAAAATTGCATAAAACTGAAAAAAAAAACAGGTTTTTGGGGGTTTGGGGGGGATTTTCTCCGTCCCTGTCGATTTTTCGAGTTGGCAACAGAGATATTCGAATTCAGCGGGGTAAAATTAGGGAGAAATGGTCTGTTGCCAAAAAGTAATATGATTTGCTTCTAGACCGAAAACGGAAAGCCTTTTAAAATAATATGCTCTGACTATATGTCGGTTTAGAACGTTTTTCTACGTTGTCCGACGCCTATTCTCCACCTCCTTCAATCCTGACAATTATCTTCCGTCAGGTTTTTTTGACTCATTGATGTTTGGATTGACTGTTGCCATTCCAGTTTAGGATGCCCTCTTTTTCTGCGCCCTATTGGTTGCCATTCTAGGACCTGCTTTGGTAATCTTAGAGAGTCTCTATATTTCTGGCACTGCTTTTCTCAATTACTTGTTTAAGACAAAAAACATTATCACAACAAGATCTGCCTGCACGAAACCCACTTTGCTCGTTCATTTAAGTTCATAAGATCTCGTATAGTAGTATCTTCGGCGGATTATGAAACACCTCTGGTCAGTTTTCTTGAAGTATTAGTACATTATTACACAATTAACGACTTCCCGGAAACGTATTTGTCACGTGACATATCCAAAATTAATATCCGTCACCTGCGCGTGACACCTCAAGGCGGAACGTGTGGTCGGTTTCACAGATTAATTACTGTTATGTGCAGATGTTAAAATGTAGCGAAAACTCTAATCTTCGAGCATACATTCCCATAGATATTAAACTGTGGTTTGTGGCGAATGAACAACTTGACATGATTAAAGTTACACAAAATAAATCTATATACAAAGAAAGGCTAAAGGAACAGCTAACTCAAAACTTATATATGTTTACTTTTAACTTTTTTAAAAATTTTATTTTGATTAATTACAATATAGGACTTAAACGTTATAATTGAACATGTACTTAAGAACGATTCTAAAGAGAATGACTTGACATTACAATGATTTGAGTTTATATAAAGAAAAGGTGCTGATTAAGCAATGGAATAAATCCTTAATATTCTAGACTTAAACTAAAGTGCAATTCGGCAGGAATGCACGTGTTGTTTATTCCGTGAGAGACGCAAGTCAGCAGAATGGTCTTCTTATCTTGAAAGGTTCTGAGAAATAAAGTGGTGATTCGGCTTGAATGCACGTGTTGTTTATTTCATGGGAAACGCAAGTCAGCAGAATAAGCTTCTTATCTGGAAGGTTCTCGGGTTTCATAGAAGGTTCTGGTTTCTTCTAAGTGTAGGCAGGATATTTTCATATAACATATATATATATATATATATATATATATATATATATATATATATATATATATATATCTATATATATATATATATATATATATATATATTTATCGGTTTCACAGCGTTCTACGTCTTCCGATACCCAATCTCCACTCGTTTCTGTTTGCCCATAATTCATCGTCTAGGCCTCTTATTCTTATTTCACTGTATATTCCTTCTCTCCAGCTTCTTCTCGGCCTTCCTCGTTTTCTTCGGCCAGTTGGTTTCCATTGTAATATTTGTTTAGGTAGTCTTCCATTTCATAATTTCTCTTATTCTTTGATTTGTAACTCTTTCGCTTTTTGTTTTCCCTGCTGCTCTTCTCCAAAAGTCCATCTCCGTAGCGGAAAGCATTTTTTCTGTTCTATCTTTTATTGGCCATACTTCTGAGCCGTATGTAATAATACTTTTTACAATGGTGTTATATATAAGCTTTTTGTTATGTTTTGATATACTTTGGTTCCAAATTATTCCATTTAATAAATTTATTGCTTTTCTTCCTTGTACGTTTCGATCTTTTATAGCTTTGTCTAGTGTTCCGTCAGCTGTAATTTTTAAACCTAAGTATTTATACTCATCACAGGACTGAATTCGCTGCCCGGTATTTAAGATTAGATCCTGTTTCATTTCACCGATACACATATACTCTATCTTATTGAGATTAAACTCTGGTCCCCACTTATTGTACTCTTGTCATATATTCGAGGTCGTCATAATCCTGAGCCACTACTATCTGATCATCGGCGAAACATAAAGTATACAACGTGGTTTCGTGCAACGGAATTCCCATGCTTTGACATTTTATCTTGCATACTTTAAGGACTTTTAAGGCATAAATATATTATTATATCTATTTATCTAGTCTTCTTCGATTCACCTTTGGATATAGGCCCCCCCAATATCTTCCACACTTCTCTTTCTGTCGTTGTGTTCATCCATCTATTTCCCGCGCGTTTCTTCAAATCATCCGTCCATCTCAATTGGGGTCTTCCCCTACTTTTTTTATTTTCCCAAGGTCTCCAGTTAACAATACATTTATTCCATCGATCGTCTTTCTGTTTGATATTATGGCCGGCAAATTTCCATTTTAATTTTGCTACTTTTCCTCTGACATCCCTTACTTTTTATTTCTAATCCATTCATTCCCTTTTCTATCTGTTAGCTTTACATGGACTACTGAAGAAGAGCAGTAGGGAAATCAAAAAGAGAAAGAGTTACAAATCAAAGAATAAGAGAAATTATGACAGTGGGTGAACCTACTTTAGTGGATGATATAAGAACAAAACAACTGGTGTGGTACGGACATGTACAAAGAATGAATGATGAAAGACTACCTAAACAAATACTACAATGTAAACCAACTGGGAAGAAAACGAGGACGGCCAAGGAGAAGCTGGAGAGAAGGAATAGACAGTGAAATAAGAATAAGAGGCCTAGATGATGAATTATGGGCAAACAGAAACGAGTAGAGATTGGGTATCGGAAGACGTAGAACGTTGTAAAACCGATAAATATATATATATATATATATATATATATATATATATATATATATATTTTTTTTTTTTTTGCTCAGGTGTGTAATACACCAGTACCTCTTATAATTGGAGTTCTCTGGACAAAAGGGGGACTGCCCCCTGTGCTTCCATGAGACCGCCACTCTAAACTGTGAAGCAGAATAGTGCGTTAAAATTTAGCTGACTTTGGTCATAGACTAATAATAACTAAATATCCATGCCGCGCCCCATCCGTGCCGTGTTAATAGTATTATCATCTCGTGAGATCAATACTATCTCGTACCAAACTTATTTAATTTTCATTAGTTTAGCTAAAATGTGGGTCAAACAGTCAGACTACAGCTGCAAATAGCCTATGCCACATCCCATCCTACACGCGCCCATATAGCTTCAATATTAAACTGCTAAAATATATTATATTCAGTAGGGGAGACTGGGGCTGGTTGTCACACTTTTTATTCTTTTAGTTATTAATAACGATGGCGCGTGGCAGGCGTTCTTTCTAGGGGTTGGATTTTTTTAATGAACCAACGTTGCCAGGTTAGCGAAAATATCAGTATAATCCGCTACTTGGATGCGAAAGGTCAACTTTTCAGTTTTATGTAAGTGCATTCATCAAATGGGGTGATAAACAACTATAATAATACCTTAAATGCCTGCTTGTTCCTGAGTGTAAATAATTCACTTACTTTTACAAACAAAAAGAATTTTTTATACGACTGTCTTGTAAAAGGGGGTTTTGCGCACGGAGAACACGATCTGAAAATGGCATTTTGCGCACGCTGTGTGCAAAACGTTTTACACACGCTTATGTCATTTTTGCGCACGCCTATGTCATTTCTGCATACGGGTCTCCCGTCATTGTGATTTTTGTTGTTGTCACCCATCAATATAAGTTGGCTTAGTTCCGTAGTAACCGTCACTGCTCGTATGTTTTGTTGATTAGATACGTCAAAAAATTGATGAATTTTTAAGGGAACAAACTTCGACCGAAAACTTACCATTTGACAACACTGATATCGCATTTTTTGGCCAAATCTTTGTTCTAATAGAAATAGAAAACGAGAAAGCGGAACGCGTCGAGATTTTGAGGGGTAGTCTTTTAAAGCATTTTTAACAAACGTATCTTAGCAGTTTTTGCAAAATCATTGTATTCAAAAAATAAAAAAAAAGTTATGGCTAAAACACAACAAATATTTCAAAACAATGTTTGGCATTTCAGTAGCCTAGTTGTGTTATAGAAAACTGTAGTGAAATTGTTTCGATTTTTGAATTTTTTGGAAATGTACAAAAGAAAATCAAAAATCTAACAAGATACGTTTGAAGATTTTAAAAAAATCTTGCACATGAACAGAAATAATGTTTCAACTATTTTTTTATAGAAAAGATCTATTAAGATTTACAAAGGCGTGCTCAATTTTATATTTGCTGCAGGACACCAAATCAGACAAGAGCCATCAACCTTCTGACTGAAGCGCCACCCCCATATACCGGGGGCAAGTCAATTTGATTGAGAAAATCTAACTAAGATCACGTGACTCGGATTTTCACATTATTTTCAGATATTTTGAATAAATAAAATGTTGTTTAATCTAAATTAAATGATTATAAGAAGGTATTTAAAGACATACAATTTACAAAACGTTTTTTAAGGGCTGGCCATAGCGTAACAATCAAAATCACGGGATTACGAACCAATTTATAAGATAGTTTTTGATAATTAGTATATTGCTCAGTTAACAGAAGCTTGTGCTTAACTTCGCTGAAAATAAATCCATTTTCATTTATTTATTTATTTATTACATAGCAAGAGAAGAAAGTGTCAAATTTCACACGCGCGTGAGAAAGTTACTTTCTGTCGAGTTATGGAGCTATTTTTCCCACGGACACTGTTGAACTATACTAATTTTTGTAAAAATTGGTGTTTAATTGGGTAAATCAAATGAAACTGCTTTTCCGCACATGTGTGGGAAAGTAGTTTGTAACACATATGCAAAAAAGTATTGTGACAGTTAAACACTTTCCATACATGTTCCGAAGTACTTAAAGTACTTGTCACACATGTGTGAAAAAATTTCTGCACACGGATGAAATTTAATGTTTTCTGAGGGTGCAAATCGTGTAAAATCCAACATTTTTATATGTGGTCGCAGGAAATAGTAATTTAGCTAACCAGTGCGGAAGACGCACTAAACACATTCGTTAAGTATGTAGGTACAATATTTTTTCTACGAGGTTGTGGGGTTCTACTACGTTATACCTCGCTCGTCAAAACGCCCTATATAACGATTTTTTTGTATAAAACTGATTCTTTGGACTATTTTTAGTCGATTTGGAGACGGGAAATTAAAAAAAAAAGTATGGTTTTTTTTTAAATAATTTTTTAAAAAACGTTGCATAGTGATTTTCTTTAACTTGTTTTGGTTGAAAAAAATCAATTTCTATCACTGCATCGTCAAATTTTCGACATAAATATATAAATTAGCTTAGGATTAATAATTTAACAATTTTAAATTAATTACATACCTAGTTTTTCGTGTTTTTTTGCGGTTTTTTCACATAATTTTGAAAATTTGTACAGTTGACCTTCCCACAGATGTTTTGACACATTGATAGAAAGTTTTTGCTTGGCCGACATTTTCCAGGTCATTCGGCCATATCTTATTTCCCAATTGGATTTGCTTACGCTGACTTACCCTCAGATGCACCGTAAGCACTGAAGCGCGATCATGGATTTATTCGCGATTAAGTCCTTGTTGCTCACATACATAACAACAAAGATTAGCAAAGCCTTGTTACAGTGCATCTGAGGGTTAAAGGCCCAAATTATAGGAAATTATTTATGTAGAACTATTCACCAAGAATCGGCGCAGCCGATTCTTGCTGATTGCTTGTGCGGTACGGTTCGGTTCGGTTCCGTTCAGTCCGGTTCGGTTCGGTTTGGTTCGGTTCCGTTCGTTTTGGTTTAGTTCGGTTCGGTTTGGTTCAGTTTGATTCAGTTCAGTTCCATTCGGTTTGGTTTTAGGTTAGGTTTGTTGGGTCTTAAAGTAATTCAGCAGGAGTCGGCGCTGAATTACTTTAAGACACAACCAACCTAATCTAAGATCGACCCGAACCAAACCGAACTGCTGAATTTCTGTAAATCATCATTATCATAATTGTTTCTGCATCACTTTTTTCATTATAAATGCTCAATAGACGATTTTGGACGATTTTACGGAGTCCAAAATGCGCGACAAATTAAAATGTTGGAGCAAGATGTCAGGTCGAACGTTAGATTTCAAAAATATGGTGTAACCATTTTTCTATGCGCAAATACATTTCTAAAAAACTTTTTATCGCCTCTTGCCAGGCAGTTGGTCACCTTATTTTTAGCTAAATTACCATTTATTTAAAGCTCCGTCGATTGTGAGCCGTCCCTCTCTTTCTCGAAATAACAAACGTCAAATAAATTCTTTCTATAGCAATTTGTATGAGTTTTTACTAACTTTTTAATTTTAAAATTTCTAAAAAAAATGCGAAAAATCCGCATTTTTTTTTCTTGAAAACAGTATAAAACGACCTCAACTTATCACTAAAAAAAGAAACACCCATTTTCAAGCATCGAGGTAGAGGCATTTTTAGTCTAACCCCAACCATCGAAGAAATAACTATCAGTGGCGGATCCAGGGGGGGGGCACTAGGGGCACTTGCCCCCCCCCCGAGAAGTTTTTGAATATACAAAAAATGAGTAAAAAGTAATGTTTTTGCTAATGAAAATTCAAAATTTTTGCCTGCGGCGCATAAAAGTGTCCATTGTTATTATCATCGAAATTACAACCACTGACTAATTCAATAAAATGCTGCTTAAAAAAATATATACCGTTTTTTACCAACAGAGAATGTCACCTAAAGTGCCCCCCCCCGAGAAGCACCTCTGGATCCGCCCTTGATAGTTATATGTTCTCTGCCCCAACAAAGGTAACGGTAGACTACTCACAGTGAACGCAGCGTGGTTATAAAAAGCAAGAGGGTGGTCGAGACCTTAGGGGGGCGGCAGAGGTGGTATTGAGCTTCAAAAGTAGTTCCGCGGAGCTCATTTAGTACTTTTTTAAGACAAATGATATTTATGAGTAGTAATGCCTTTTAAACTAAAAACGAAAATTTTCAGAAAATATTAAAGTAATGTTACTGTAAATGCTCACAGGCGATATGCGCCGTAGGCAAAAATGTTTTAAATACAAAAGACCATGTTTAAACAAAAATCGATACAACAAGAAAAGTTGATAGTTTTAAGGTAAAATTGGTTAAATAATACTTTTAACTAACCCTTTTTTTAAATCAAAATCTAATGCCGACATAAAACTTGTGTATCATATTGGGTTAAAATCGTTTGAGGTGTTGAGACAGACAATTTATTTTATTATCCGATCTAGGGATTTTAGGAACTCACATTTAATAAAATTTAAAAAATAAAATGTTCACGTTTTTAATAGTCCACTTCTTGTATGGTGACAAGTCAAGTAATAATTCTCGCCCCAAAAAAATGTTTCAGATTGTCCGCCCCTTGACGAGTGCCACCGCGTGAGCGTGTAGTAATTTATCAAGGTTACCTTTGACAACGCTGCAAAGATTTCTGCGGGACTCGGGCCGCAGCCCACGAGAAAGACCGGCTCGAGCGCGGAAATATCACGTGACCGTAGGAGTCCACAAAAAAACGCCTCACGGACCGCTGTCATTATAAAACATGTGTGTGTTCAGTTTTGGTATGTTTGTTAACGTCGATTTTCTTTTAATTCGGGCACGAATTTTATGTGAATTTTATCAAAGTTATTAAAATAACGCAGCTCACGAAAAAGACTGTAGTGGGCTGCGTTAAAATAATTAATGGCTAATGAGTAAATTATAAAGAAAATACCTATAAGATAAACAATGCCGCGAACGTGTAATTAGTGTTGTTCCTTGTCGGTCCAACAATAAAACTGAAACCTAATATGTTGCAAACGGGAAAGAAGTGGTAAAAGATAAGATCTTGGATAAGGTTGATCAAGTAATAGACATCCTTAGTGACATTTTCGATAGTAAGAGTGAAAAATGTGTTCAGTTGTCATTTCTTCTTCACTTCAATGTTGGCTTCATCTTTGTTTATCCAGTTATCCAGTGCATACACCTCAATTTACAATTCTAAGGTAATATGTCTTCCACACCCTCGCAATATTAAAAAACTGATTTGTAAAATATTGTTAACAGATAGTAATGCCTCTGGTAGTGTGAAATATTTAAAAAGTAAGATACAGCTTTTAAAAGAACATGAGTTGGTAGTTAACTTACGCTTTATTGAAATAGATTTTAAACTTATTGCTGGGTAATTTTTCAAAAAATTATTGACGACCACTACATTCAGTTCATTGAATGGGAAAACCATCTCACTTATTCACAAAATCACTTGTTTCTTTTGAATAAATTATTGTGAAATGTTTTATATTGAAAATTTTTCTTCAGATAACTCTAGCGAGTGTTTTTATGGAGAAAAACTATTGTCAAAGCTTGAAAAAATTAGTTTAAGGGCATGTAAAGTTTTTTAAAATAATTTTATTAAAAAGCACAATGATTTAGTGTCTGCTAATAAATCTTTGAATAAGTACTCAAAGATGATGACAGTCAAAGAAAAATTAAAAAACTAAAAGCTTAGGTTTGATATGTCCAATTTTGAAAGACTTGTATAGATTTGAAGTTACTAACGATATTATTTACCTAATATATGTACCTGAAGATATTAGAGTGCAAATTTTGTATAATTTTTTATTTTATAGATTCAGTTCTTTTATCCATAATAAACACATATATCAGCAAAATATTTTTTTTCAATTTTTGCCTATAAAAGAACAAACATTTTTTGTTAATTTATTTAAATTGTGTAAAAACCATTGACTTCTTTCAGGGCTTTATACAACTCAATGGTAAAAACATATAATATAGTAAGCAATACAATAAGAATCCTGGGACTCCTAAGATCACGTGACCGGTGACTTGCTTATAATGCGCCATGGCCGGTCTTTATCGTTGGCTGCGACTCGGGCATATCGCGGTCTCTTTTTAATAAATCTTATACTCTATCGGTTTCAATTAATGGTGTAGATATTCTATATTATCAATAAATATTATCAATAAATGGATCCAAGATGGTTCTGATATCTTCCTAGTGTTTATCACCACTAACTTATTTTTGAGCTCTAAAACTTTCGCTGGGGGAATTGATCCCCCTCTAGGTAAAGCCTTGTAATAAACAAAGATGCCAGCAAATGACGTCACAATAAATTAATCCAGTCTAGACTGAAAGCAAGATATCTGATATTTAAACAAGATATTTCTGAGATGTCTTATGCTTTTGGTCTGTGTCCCTTTCTTAAAGCTCGTTCTCTGCAAATTGCATCCTGAAAAATTTCCCTGTTGCCAAGAAGTTTTAAGCGCAACTGTTTTAAAAGTGAATCGATATGAAATATGAGGTCTGGATTTTTAAGAAAAGGTCATATAAGTATTTAAATGAATACAGGTCAAAAGGGCTTTATTCTTCGTCAGCATTCAAATTCAAATTGAATTAGAAAAAGCATTTATTTCATTTTTACAAATATACAACATAAATAATAAATTGATTTGAAGCCATACATACCTAAGTTTTATGAGAACTTGTTTGTGGTGAAAAGATAGATTTTTACAAATCAAAATAGAGTTAAATTTATAATAGCCTATAACATTTCTCAACCAGAAAAAGGCAGAAGCTATGCCTGAAAGCAAGAAAAGTAATTTTTTTGTATTTGATAACTATCTATGTATTTACAATGTTTTTAAAAATTTTTAAGTTTTCATTAATATATTTAGATGTTTTCTTTTTAAATGCATTTGTCTTATTTAATTGCTTTAAATCTTGAGGTACCAGATTGTAGAGTTTAATACCAAGGTAGTTTCTGGATATTGTTTTTTGCCTGAGGTGTGGCAAAGCTGGATAAATTAGAATTATAAAATAGGGTATCAATACCCTTTGGTTCTGTAACATCAACTAGTTCATTTGAAGCAAATCTCTTTCTGGATTTATTATGTGCTTGCGGTTCTTGCGAGAGTTTCCTCACTATTTACATAGTATTAGAGAAAAAACCGTCTAATTAACTTCGCAAGAGTGTCACATTGACCAAGCATTGTTCTGAGGAGTCCCATAAGGACGAAATAGCTAACTGTCAACACTCATTAGGTGTCCATTAGATCTTGGACCCCCGTGAGGTTAAGGTTTCAAGTTACCCACGGAAAAATATAAGGGAATATATAACTCCTTTTTACCCGATTAGCCACGAAACTGGTTTTATTGTTTTTAATAGGAAGGTGCACTATTTTCCGAAAAATGTTATCCATTAAAATTGCAGAACAGAGGGCTTTCCAGACGTTCAATCCTTTTAAGGAAATTTCAGTAAAAGAACATTTGAATGGACAATAGGCTGCCAGCAGTGACGTGACGTGACGTCAGGGTGGAAGGGTAACCAGGGCTATCAAAACGGACAGGCCACGATCCTCCACTTTGTTGACGTCATATCCGGGGCTGATTTTTTTTTGATGGTCACGTCACGACACAGCTGATTGTGTTTAAAATATTGAAGTTGGAATGACGGTTCATGAATATTTGATTTTTTTAAAAATAAAGCCGGTTTTGAGATTGTTTTTACTATATTCTTGCAGAACAATTTTTTTTAAATGTATAGTAATCCTTAATGTCTCAGAGCCGCTTCATTAGCTCACACAAAAATTAAATTTAAAACAGAAGCGATTGTGACACACACAGATGACAAAGTCAAATACTTGTCAAATATAACAGTTGGCATGTGGTATATGGCGGGTAATTTGAATTTAAAATAAGGAATGCTAAATTTTGAAAATTTTAATCTTTTAATCGTGTTGCTTCCTTACAAAACTTTCGTGGAATATCGGGATGTTGCCTGAGAATATTTCACTGAAATTTCGCGGAAATCTGTAGTGCCATTTTGAAAATATCATAAAAAAACGTCTGACTTCCCATAAGACCCAATGTATAATTCAGCCCCCGGAGAACAGCTGATTTTTTCAGGGTCGTGGCCTCTATTTTTGTGTTGGCCTTGTAAAAAGAAGCCAATATGTCAAATCATTTCGACGATAGCTTCTTTTGGCAAATTTTTAGACCAACACACACTGTATATGTTGACCTTTAAGCTTTGCTTTAAGGTTGCTAGTAGTAAAGCATTTTTCAAATAAGTGTCCTCTATTATGCATCTAAATACCGGGGTCGCGGCTCATTACATTCCAACAATTTATTTTCATTTCACAACTTATAAATACCCAGTATTAAGGTAAAGTCCATATCATTATTTTTGAGATAACTTTTGACGAATTTTTTTCGCTGGCCTATGCTATTTGTTATGGTAACAGCTGATTACTATCAAAAAGTTATCTCAAAAATTATGGAATAAACTATAACTAATTTCATTTCTGCAAATTGCCAAACCAAAAAAATTGCCAAACAGTCTTGACATATTTGGTAATTTTTATGAAAACATTATCACATTGCAAACTTACATGGGAGGATCTCGTCTATAACATACGTATGTCTTACAGTATTCCACCAAAGCCCAACGCCAATATTATTTGTGCGACGTCATTTCACGGATAATAGAACATTAGCGGATTGGATTTAACCAAAGTAAAACCGGCAAATCCAAAAAGGCCGCGTCCCAACCAGAAAAAAACCCAGAGAACAAAAGACGAAATGTCAAATTCTTGTCAACCGCTGTTTTTAGGTTTATTTTTTTGAAAGTTTTTGCGAGTATTTTTAATCGAATTTGGATAAATTGGAGAAATATCAGTAACACAACACAAAAACAACCCGTCTTCCGCCATTTTGCACCGGCCCGTCACGATAAAATCAAAGTATAAAACAGTTTGGTTTGACCTGCCGGCAGGCCATAACCCACAGAACACCAAGTGACCAACTATTGTTTTCGATATGTCAAACGCATGGCGTCCCCTCTTTTTCTATTTTGGTTGGTTGTGCAATCCAATCTCTTCAATGTTCTAATGTCTCTGCGTCATTTACGTAGAAGAAATTGTCAAAGTCACGCCAAGAAGAGGACAGCTTTGGAAAAAGATTCTATAATTATTTGCATTTAATTTAAGCCTAGATCTCTTTCGGTTTTATGGCTTTAGAGAAAGACTAGTGCTACGATTCTAGGAGAATCCAACCTGCTGTGTGCTCTTTGAGGGGTCACGTGACCTTAATAGGTCTATTAGCGTAATGATGACTTATACGCTTACCGTAGCTTTAGCTTCTAAGTATATGGCAGAAAACCGTAACGATGGAAGTATGAAAGCGATGGAAAAGTGCGGAAAGGTTTGTCAATTACCAGAGAATCTTTTGACCCTAAGTCGGTTCGTCTTCTTTATAGGATATGCTTAAGAACGAGATTTTCTATTTCTTATGAGGCATAATTCAATTTATTTTATAAAAGAAAATAAAATAAAATTGCAGTTGCACGAAAATTTTCAAAAGACTGTATTTTAACATTGTTTGTGTTTAAAGATGACGAAGAGGATTACATGATGATTTTAATAAATAATACATAACAAAAGCATTTTACGTAAGAAAGCCAAGTACGCAAAAATGGTATTTCATAAAAAGAATTGAGATAAAAGTAAAGCTAAGTTCTCCAATACAAATTTTAAAATTTAAGGTTTAGGTTGGTAGTTTTATCATAGTTTCTATCAGTCTTCCAAATCTCAGCTCCCAAGCATTTCTGGGAGTGGGCAATAGGGGAGTGAAGTTAATTAAAATGTGGGATTTTTTAATTTTTCTCTATAGTTTTATCATATCAGTCTGTCAATGCTCAGCTCTCTAGTGCCTCTGGAAGTGGGCAATGTAACTTTAAATTTCAGCTTTGTAGCATGTCTGGAAGTATAGTTTTTGCAAAGTCATCTGAAATGCTCCTAATACGTGGTTCTATCGATTTCATGAAATTTTGCATCAATCTGCCCTTCAAAAGTTATCCAAATTCATATAAAATCTTCCTGGTATAATTTCAACCCTACCGACAGAGAAAAGGCACGGCTCTTTGCGGTCCGAGCACAAAGTATCTGTTTTCTGACCGACCCAGCACAGGTGGATAGACGGCACCTGATTGGAATTTTTTTTTGAGATGCGCTTTTAATTGCTTTCAGGTGTTCGTTTCGAAACCCCTTTAGTCGGCAGTATGCAGAGTTAGAAAATAAATCAATGTCGTTTCTGTAGGTGTAGGAATAGAAAGTTTTATTATTTATTTTTATTTCTTTAGTTTACGCCATAATTAAATGAAATAATTTTCATGATTATATCTACCGCCGCCCATGTCACTTTCTTGAAAGGATATGCCGATGATCGGCTTTTATCTTTGTTCAACTGACTTTGCAAAAACTACATACTAGAATTTTGATGATCTATCTATACATGAGTGAGTGAGTTTTCGACTTTTTTGAAATTTCGTAACTACTTTACTACCTACTTTATGAAAGTCCATGAAACTTGAAAGGGTTGTTAACTCTATGAAGATCTACAACTGTGCGGAGCTTGTGTTTCGTAGCTTATTCCGAAGTAGAGTTTTAGATAGGTCAAATATGGTCTGAAATGTTTTAAGAAAAGATGGTATAGCAGTTTACGCAAACTTGGCGGCGCACTGCCGTGCCTCCAGATTTACGATTTTAGGGCCCTACATGCATGTGCGCACAGAGGGGGGTGCTTCGGGGCACGGGCTCCTTAAGCCAAAGGATGTTTTAAATATTTTCATGAAAAAAAAAATTGCATAAAAAAGGCATTATGGGGTCTTGGTCCCCCACAAGACAGATTCCTGGATGCGCTACTGGTACATGGACTTTAGGTCGAGTTTTTCTTCTTATTTTTATATTCGATGGAGAAGGGCGGCCGCTGGTCGTGATATCTAAACGATTATTGCCCCGATTTTTATAAAATTGCCGATGTTTGGTTGTTGTATTTTTTGGGACCTCTTTTAGAGGTTGAAATCTCTGGGTGCGCCCATGGAAAACGAGACATCTTCCTTGAATAAACGCAACTAATTGGTCTATGCATGCTATGCATATGCTTTCCTTTTATTCATATAATTTTTGATGGAATTTTATTGTTTTGACATTATATTTTGCATAATAGATTTTAAATATTTTGAGCCTTACCTTTATAGTGTTTTTTGCAGCCACATACAGTAAGACAATTGTGAAAACATATTTTCTTTACAGTGACTACAAATCATCGCAATGTTACAAATCTGTGTACAAATCTAAGCTAATGTTTATAATAGTTATTTAAACAACAAGGTTTGAAAACGACTCTTTGCACACGATCGAGACAGTTTGGTAGACCGAGCCGAAGGCGAGGTCTACAAGTCGAGGGAGTGTGCAAAGAGGTTTTCAAACGAGTTTTTTACAATATTTTTTATACGACTGCTAATAAAGAAAGAAAAATCAAATTTTAATTTAACTTGTTTTTATTTCCGACATTTTTACAACAAAACTTTTAAAATTCAACAATTTTTTGACGTATCTAATCAACAAACCATACGAGCAGTGACGGTTGCTACGGAACTAAGCCAACTTATATTGATGGGTGACAACAACAAAAATCACAATGACGGGAGACCCGTATGCAGAAATGACATAGACGTGCGCAAAAATGACATAAGCGTGTGCAAAACGTTTTGCACACAGCGTGCGCAATATGCCATTTTCAGATCGTGTTCTCCGTGCGCAAAACCCCCTTTTACAAGACAGTCGTATAAAAAAATCATTAACCTCACTGGGTAACTGTAATCAGATTAAAAAATCTACTTCAACGGGTTGCCTTAAACCATTTGTTTTATGGGAACCCGATGACGCAACTACAGTCGTCCAGTAAAGTTTCCATGACTGGTCAAATTTTGTAGGCAACCTGTTTAAAAGTATAAAGACCTTAAACATAACTTTACATTTTTGACAGTTTTTTCCAGTTTATTTGCTCTAGAAAAGGCATTTTAACAAATTTTTCCTAAAATGCTTAGTTTTTTTGAAAACTGAATAAAACCTAAAAAAACTTGTTTTTTTTTTCGTGGTCCTAAAAAACAACCCCAATAGATGGATGGCAATTAAGTGCTAACCGTGGACTTGGGCCACTTAGGTGATACATCGTTTAAAAGATCATTTAATTTTCTACAATAAAGTTACGTGTACACTTTCTGTAAAATGCTTACCTTTTGAGAAAATGACATAAAACTGAATAAATAAGTTTATTTTGCATATATAATGCTAACACTTCAGAGTCCGTATCTCAGCAAGTATACTACCCAGAGAACTCAGTGATATCTTATTTTATAGGTAATTAGTTGGTCTTTATTTTATGTTATTACAAGTTTTCTCAAAAATAAGCAGTATCGAAGTTAAAGGCCACAAAAAAAAATTGGTCAAAATTCGTAATGTTTAGCGTCATAACTCAAAACCCATTCGTCTGACAAAAAAACGTAAAAAGCCGTTTATGTGGGAAATTTTATTGTCTTCAACTTTTGTTAAAGACTTTTTTTTCTAAAACGTACAATACCCAAGTAATTTTAATAAAACCTTTTTTGTGCACACTAAATCCAAGATGGCTGGACCCCCAAGGTCGAATACTCAAATTTATTTTTAGGACTTCAATGTCCATAATACAGTCGAACCTCTCCAACTCGAACCTCTATAAGTCGAACCCCTCTATAACTCGAACCTTTTCAGAGGTCCCTGCACTTTTTAAATGTATTGTAAGCTATGTAACTCGAGTTTCTATAACTCGAACTCTCCATAACTCGAACTGTTTTGGTTGTCCCTTCAGGTTCGAGTTATAGAGGTTCGACTGTATATGTCAAAATCGCGAGTACATCACCTTTTGCAAGCTAAAATTCTATACTGACTGGACTATTAATAAAATTATTTCTATCACATACCCAACCCAATAAAATGGACCTTCTTTGGGGCTCAAATTATACGTCCCATCCACTTAAAGCAATATCTAAATTAGCGGTTTTAGGCCCGTGGAGCGTATAGAGGCCAACGGTCCGTATGTCCGTTTGTCCGTCTACTTTAATTTCTTACCAGGCCGCCAATGCCACTTTGATAGAATCATAAAGGCCTTCCTAGAGCCAGTCTAAATATAACATACTGTACCGGCCAAAATAATAATAATAATCTACTACTGCACTTCGGTTGCAGTAATGTCCAACTTTTGGTTTACTCCCTGTACGTTCCAAGTAGTTATATTCATAGTCCTTTATCTTTGCTTTTTTTCGTCTTCGAGAATTTCTGTCCATTGCTCCCAGGCTTTGTTTAGGCTTTTTGGTAATATCTTTGTTTTACAAGTATTAGAGAACCAGTCTAATGCCTAAACCCCCTACTTGGAGGGCTAGGATTTTTGATCAAGGTTTTCTCTCCTCCAGCCTTTGACGAGCCAACGCCAGACTGAAAAGGGGCCTACAGACACGCGAACATTTCCAGAGATTAGTACGCGCGTACAAGTTAGCGCATACTAATCTCTTCGTGTGTAGACAATATCCGCCTAAAATATCTCTCGAAGATTAGTTCGCGCGCACAATGTACGCGAGCAAATCTCTCGGTGTCTAGGCAAAACGCATTGATATTATCGTGTTTATGTTTAGAACGTTTAATTTTGTCTTCGTGTGTGTAGGCAATTCCACCAAACGTACATGTATGCAGAGATTAGTTCGCGTACTAATCTCAAGGAATGCTCGCGTGTCTGTAGGCCCCTTAAGGCATCACTCTTTTATACTATCCCTAAAAGAAGGGTTGCCACCTACGCTATGATCACCGTACCGAGGTCAATCCTCTCCGTCTTTCATACCGATGTGGTCTTCTCCGGTAACCCTGGGAAAGGGATCCTAGACAGGCGCTAACTCTCCGGGTCAGAGAGTACCTGGAATCTACGCAGGGCAGGGGTCGATTCATTACCTCTGATAGACATCTGACGCGGTCTACCCCGTAGTCACAGTAAAAATCTACAGGGTAATACTTCTTTAGGGGTCATGTCGCCATTTCCCTCAGACTACGACTATGTCGGCTTAGAACATTTTTCTACGTTGTCCGATCCCTATTCTCCACCTCCTTCGATCCTGACAATTATCTTCTGTCAGGTTTTTTTGACTCATTGTTTTTTGGATTGACTGTTGCCAGTCCAGTTTAGGACGCCCTCTTTTTCTGCGCCCTATTGGTTTCCATTCTAGGATCTGGTTTGGTAATCTTTTGTCGTTCATCCGTTGTGGTCATACTGTGTTCTATACAACATCGTACTTTTCATCAATGTTTCATCTATGTTAAATTTTACACACTATTTTATCTCTCTGCTCCATAAAATACTGTACATGACATCCTGTTATATGAGGTAAACAGATTTATAAAGTAGTTCTGCGCAGTGGTCAAATAGCCTCTGACTTTTTTGAATTGAGGTTAGTCATATCTAGGGACCCTGTATGTATGACATATTTTCTCTAGTCTTATCTATATAATATTTAGGTCTTGTCAAATGTACAAACCACTTCTTGATTTTGTGTACCTACCGGTGGTATTATTGTAAGTTTTTCTTGTGTGCGATTTTTTTCGTATGCGCTTTTTTCCTTTGCGCATATTTATCCTACGTTTTTTTCCTTTGCGCTTATTATCGGGAATCTAATAAAGCTAACAAAAATATTTCTTTTAGCCTCTAACTAATCTGTAGTAGCTACCTACCAGCTTTTATACCTAATATATTTTTGCGAGTTCTAAGGGGGGTACTTACCCCCCTCCCCCCCAGTACCCCCACCGTAGAACCGCCGGTGATGTAGGCACGCTTGTAATAATGATTTTTAGACGCCCCGCCCTTTCACAGTCCAGATAAGTTCATGGTCCTGCAGTAGTATGCAAAAGGTATTAGTTAAATTGTATAAAACTCCCTCGGGACACACTCCGGGATCTAGAGATAGTTGACCGGATAAATAGTGGCAGCGTTTCCTTTAAAACGGACGGTAATCTTGTCTGGATGAATTGATTTTAAAATAACACGCTTGGAACTGATACTGTAATCTCATACAAAAACACTAACGTAACGTATGTGTGTTAAGATACGTTAGGTTTTTTGAGAGAAACGTAAATAATAAAACTAGAGACAGAGGGTCCTTAATTTACGTAACGCAAGAACCACTACCGTTGGATGAAACCACCTTGTATACTTTATGTTTCGCCGATGATCAGATAGTAGTGGCTCAGGATTATGACGACCTCGAATATATGACACGAAAACTAATAGAAGAGTACAATAAGTGGGGACTAGAGGTTAATCTCAATAAGACAGAATGAAACAGGATCTAATCTTAAATACCGGGCAGCGAATTCAGTCCCGTGATGAGTATAAATACTTAGGTCTAAAAATTACAGCTGACGGAACACTAGACAAAGCTATAAAAGATCGAAACGTACAAGGAAGAAAAGCAATAACTTTATTAAATGGAATAATATGGGACCAAAGTATATCAAAACATAACAAAAAGCTTATATATAACACCATTGTAAAAAGTATTATTACATACGGCTCAGAAGTATGGCGGCCAATCAAGGATAGAACAGAAAAAATGCTTTCCGCTACGGAGATGGACTATTGGAGAAGAGCAGCAGGGAAATCAAAAAGAGAAAGAGTTACAAATCAAAGAATAAGAGAAATTATGACAGTGGGTGAACGTACTTTAGTGGATGATATAAGAACAAAACAACTAGTGTGGTACGGACATGTACAAAGAATGAGTGATGAAAGACTACCTAAACAAATACTACAATGGAAACCAACTGGTCGAAGCAAACGAGGACGGCCAAGGAGAAGTTGGAGAGAAGGAATAGACAATGAAATAAGAATAAGAGGCCTAGATGAAGAATTATGGGCAAACAGAAACGAGTGGAGATTGGGTATCGGAAGACGTAGAACGTTGTGAAACCGATAAATATATATATATATATATATATATATATATATATATATATAAGAACCACTACTCATCTCTCTTTAACTCATTGAAACTAACATAGGGCTATCTCTCCACAGTGTGCCTGAATGAACTATAGCATCGAAGAAATATAGATGTTATATGTTCGAAGACTATAGGTTACATAAAAATGGTTCCAAAAACTAATTGCACATTTTAAATATAGACTCTTTTCTGACTTCAGAGTAATATTCATCTAAATCCTAGCTGATCCTCTTCCCGAAATTTTATCAAGTTTTTGCCATTTTTCTAGTTAGTCTAGGCGCTGGCTCCTGTCACGTGTGACGTAATATGTGCACTCAGTTTGACTGCGAGGCTTTTTTAAGCACGCATAGGAGTATAAAAAAGTTTGGTCACGTGGTCGAACTCATGGTCGTTTGGTCGCCATCTTTAAAAATGACCGACAAATTGATAGATTTTTTGTTAAAGCGTATTTCCCTACATAGTATAAAAAAGTTTGGTCACGTGGTCGAACTCATGGTCGTTTGGTCGCCATCTTTAAAAATGACCGACAAATTAATAGATTTTTTGTTAAAGCGTATTTCCCTACATATTTTCATTTTTTAAAGTTTGTTTTACTCCTTTTTTAAAGGTGAACAAATTTTGTTATTACATATTTTTTGCTAAATCCAGTAGTTTTTGAGATATACCAAGAATATTAGTATTTCCGCTCGTAAAACAATAAAATGCTAACTTTATTGTAGCCACAATATTATTGACATTTGTTTTTTTTGTTTGATAGAAGACTTTGAACCTTTTACAGAAGAGGAAGTTGAGTTTATGTTTTTAAAGTTTGAGGGATGGTACCCCTAAAGACTGCCTTTACGAGGGTGGTTTCTAAAACTGTTCACCAGACAATAGAAAAAAATAATTTTCAGCGTAACGATGCATCCTAGCGAAAAACGTTAGGAATATGTTTTTTATACTACTTTTAGTTCTACTTCTTTCAATGTATCCCTTAGCATTACACACTTGTGATATTTTTAACTTTCCTAATTTTTATGTTAATATATATATTCGCAACTCATTGAACGTAATATAGGGCTATTTCTCTTAGATCCTAAATAAGCAGGATTGAAAAATTCGGCAATATCATTCTTACTTACAAAGATATTTTGATATTATTGATTTCGAGGAAGCGTTCGATAGGATTTAACACAACAACCCATAAAGATACTTAAGGAGTACATCAAATTTATGGTATATTTTTATTGAAATCAAACAGCTTGAGTCAAGATTAAAGAGCAGGTATCAGAAGAAGTAAAATAATACCAAGGGTTATCAGAATGTAATAAAGAAAAAAATTAAAGGTAAGTAGGGCCAAGAAAGAAAATGAACATAATAAAAAGTTTTAAAGACTGGTGCATCAAATCCTTAAAACTATTTTTTAGAATAGCAGCAGCAAGATTTGATTTCAAGAGAACGAGCTAAAGTATACAATATTCCACTACATATTGCTTTTATAGACTTTAAGAAAGCTTTCGATAGCACTGGGCAGTAAAAGTATCTTTAATTAATAGCCGAATAGATCACAGATACACAGCCTTAATAGCCAATATATATAGCGAAGCATCAATGTGAATCAAAATCCACGAAGGAATAAGAAGAAATGTTAGACAGGGTGACACAATATCCCCTAAACTATTTAACCAACCCCTAGATGATTTTAAAACTTAGATTGGGAAGTAATAGGCATCAATGATATCAGCAGCTAAAAATATAAACTTGAGTACGAACTACACTTAAACTAAAATGAAAAAAACACGGATGCAGATATCACTATTAGAATAAACCAAGGAAAAATAGAACAAGTAGAGGAATAGATATACCTGGGACAAATTGTTAAACCAAAAAAAACCAAATAGCTGAACTCAAGAGACGAATAAGATTGGCCTGGGCAGCATTTGGTAAATTAAGCTACATAAAAAACGAAAATGTATAACCAATGTATCCTTTCTGTACTTATCTATGGATCCGAGACCTTCACTTCACAAAATCCCTAAGATGAATGGAAAAACAAATGTTATATGTAAAGCTAACAGATAGAAAACAAAATTATTGATAAAAATGGATGAACACGGCGACATAGAGAGAAGAGTGGAAGATATTGGAAGAGGCCTAGTCCAAAGATGGATCGAAGAAAGCTAAATAGATAGATAGATAGGAATCTAAAAAAGTGTGTAAACATAAAATATATTCACAAACGTGAAATTTCATACCCGTGAATTTAAAAATCAAACAAGTTTCATGGCTAATCGGGCAAAAAGGAGTTTTTTGTTTCCCTTATATTTTTCCGTGGGTAGCTTGAAAGCTTAACCTCACGGGGGTCCAAGATCTAATGGACACCTAATAAGTGTTGACAGTTAACCGTTTCGTCCTTATGGGACTCCTCAGAACACTGCTGGTCAAGTGACAAATCTTGCGAAGTTAATCAGACGGTTTTGTCTCTAATTAAATGTAATTAGTGAGCGAACTATAGCAAGAGGCGCCATCCACCGAGATACGAGAGAAACAAAAAACCAAAAGCAGGGAACAACACTGCTATACAGTGTCGATCAATAAAAAGATCGAATGCAAATAAAAGAAAACAACTATACTCCGTGACCTACGACAGCTCTTTGTCTGCTGCTATCTTTAAAACGTGGTTTAAATTTTGTATGATGGAAAATATAGACGTTGTATTACTCCCTCTTTCCTGCCATTTTTAATAAACTTTTTTAAAGTGTGTCAACTGTTTATTTTTACCTAACTGCAGCACGGCGAAAGGAAGGGAAATATTTTTCGATTGGAATATGTATGTATGTAAGTATGTAAAATGTATGTTTTTGTGATGCTAGAGGCTAAACGACTAAACCGATTGACAAAAAAGGTGTCGTTAAATTGCTACTGATCCCGAAGGTGCTATAGGCTATATTTTTTAAACAGGGATCAACAGTCTTCAGACGCCATTTTGTCACATGATAGGCTTTAAGGCATACAAATTATCTAAATTTCAGGCGATTTTATTGACAATCCTTTGATCACCTATGGCAAATGTCCTTTAATTTGCTGTAGTTACTTTATGGTCCTCCCTGCTCTCGCTCATCTCCCCTCCTGTCATTTCCCCCACCCTGTTCAAAAATCATATTCGCATAGTTTTATCAAATATAGGGCGATTTCAAAAATTATTCCTGCATACGCTTCTAGATCTTTTTTCCAACACCATTTTACTAGTCCCCCCCCCGTCTCACCCTCTCTCCTCACCGCCCACCTTATTAGTAATAGTTATTGCTATAACTTTCACAAATACAAAGCGATTTCAGAGACGCTTAAAGACTTTTTTTTACTAGTTTCCTCCTTCCTCTCTTCTTCCCTCCCTCCTTATTAGTAATAGTTGTTGCTATACGTTTCACAAATATAGAGCGATTTTTTTTTATGGAAGAAAGGCGTAAACACCATTTTCTGGTGTTTACACATAAAATACTCACGACACAAACTCCTTCATACCTGGCAAAAAAATTAAAATTTAGGTCACAGTGTCATAATAGACATCGGAGACTTTCGCAGTTACTTAACTTGCCAAAACATAAAACTTCATCTTTTAAATCAAGCTTTTCTTCTAATGCGCCCATTAACGTATTAACCGGAGGAGACCAGGAACCGCGGCAAAAATTCATTCATCAAAACAATTCGATTTGACCCCTAGATGCTTCAATAAGTTGGAAAAGAATAGAAATATTTTTTGGAAAGACGATGGCAACGCTGTGCGACACACAGTAGACGTATGTTTATTTTTTATGGTCGATTGATTTACCAGTGGCGGCGGCAAAATATTTATTTATTAAAAGTAAATACCTAACTTATTAAAACAAGCAATTTAATTTAGTTTACAGCTGAATAGATACCCATTGACAATTAGATGTTTGATTAGGATGCTTTTAGCTTGGTGTATTTTATTTTAGGTTAGACAACGTTAAAAATTCAGAGTAGGTAAAAAGGACTAACCCAACCTAAAAAATTGCCTCAATCCAAATCTAAAAAAACTGTTTACACAAAAAAAACGGTTAAATAAAAAAGGTATACATAAAAAAATTACTTTCCATATTAATAAGATACCTTTTTTACCTTATCTGTTGAAAATCAAGGCTCGTAGTTCAGTTAAAAGTATCAAAACACCAAAACTTGGGACACCCTGTACATTTTTTACTAAACTTATGTTTAAACACTTTTAACAAATAAATAATTATTTATATAATACCCAAAAATTTTTTTTTTCTGATTTTATATTGATTTCTACGGCACTGGCCTTTGTTTTGTTTTGAAGGTCAAACAAGTTATTTAACTTACTTGTAAAACGAAACTTCTGGATTAAGATGGTCGAGATTTTAGCACAAAATACACTCCCACACCATTTTAAAGTCTTTTAAGATTAATTTTGAGTCCAGATCGAAAATATATTTTAAGAAAAAACACGAAAACAATTCCGAACCGTAAAGCGACAGGTCAAAAACGCCGCATTGACCCTTTACAAAACACTAATGGGTCCAAAGGGACTACCTTCTAATCAAGAATAGTTTTGTCTCTTTTTCTCGCATCAGTTTAACAAAGAGGAACAAAATAAGATACTTTACGCGGGCCTAGACGATTGCGCATCTTTCTAATTCCTTTGTTTTAGTGAGGGACTGTAATCGAGAAAAGTTTTGTTTTTTCTCTCGCACTGGTTTAATAAAGGAAAACGAAGGAGTAGCAAAATAAATGCTGGAAGCAGAAGTTAAAGTGATCACCGCTTGTTATATATCCATATTTGGTCGTGTATAATTAATCTGGTAAGGGTTTGTAAGAAGAACAGTTTCGTCTTTTTCTGGTGCATTGGTTTAAAAAAGAAATAAAAGTAAAGGAAAGATCGGATAATTTTGGTGATTCTTAAAGAGAAAGAAAATAGAGTTTTCTATGGACCAAACAAAAATAGTCGATGAGTTCTTTTCTGCAGAAGTACGTTTTTTAAAACAAATTGTTTATCTAGACGGCCGATTTTTTTGTTTATTTCCTAGTCTCCTCCGGTTAATACGTTAATGAATGCGCCACATATTTATAATAAATTATCGAATAATCTGGCAGCACTGCCTATTGAAAAGTTTTAAACAAAAACTAAATTGTTGCTTTTCAATGGTGAATTAATATAACTTTAATAACCAGTATAATATCAAGGCAAATAAATTTCCTTTGTCTTCGTCTGTAGGTTTAGTAATTTTGCTTACATATATAAGAGCATATTTCTTATTTAAATTTAAGTTAAAAATAATTAAATATCTATTAATTATAGTATAAATTATTTATTAAGTTGTTATATAAAAATAGTCTACTTAAAAGGTTAGATGTAAGAGTAGCAATTGTTCTCCACCGAGAAAAAAAGCTAAATCTCGCCTTGTTGATGTATATTTTTTTTTATATCAATAAAAGACGTTTCATTCATTCTTTTTAAAAATTCTTTCTGCGCACGCTTTAAGACTTTTTTCCAACATCATTTTATCAGTTTCCCCCTCGCTCTTCGTCTCTTATCCCCCCACCCTCCTTATTAGTAATAGTTGTAGCTATATCTTTCACAAATATAGAGCGATTTCAAAAAATTTAAAATTTTAGTTTGTTGGATTTCCACCAAAATTGGTATCTGGGGGTTTTTTGAGGATGAGGATTACGAATTTTTGATCAGATTACAAAAATTTAATATGGCGGATTCAAAATGGACGATTTAATGTCAAGTTTTTCTGATTACTTTACACTGACTTCCACGTTTCCGATTGACTTTAAAATTCGCATAACGTTATAGTTCCGATGACAATCCAATAATGTGGTATCACTGACTGCCTACCTCCCCCGTAACGTGGAGGGCGAAGAGGGGGTAAAATTTTAGTTTGTATTTTGTTTAGTATCAAGTCGTTGGACGGCCTTCTCATCGAAGACTTAGATATTTCAAAATTGACAGGAAAGACTCCCTGCAATATTTATAATTATTATAATTTTAAAAATAAATTTAGAAAAAAAAACTTTTTGAAAACAAGCTTTTATACTAAAAAGCATAAAATAATTTTTTGACTGTTCTGATATCATAATAATAAAAGCGATGGGCGTAGTTAATATTAGGTAAATGCCTTTCCATGCGCATTTGGTGGATCGTCAACAACCGATGATGGGCCGACTCTTCTTTTTCAATGTGACAAAATAAATCGACACACTGCCGGTCGCGGATGATCTGCCTAATATGAAGCAGGCGTAATAATGTCCATCCATATCCAAAAAATTTAAGAGTAGCTTGAGTAGGGTTGGGTTGGGTTAAATTATCTACCCTTACGTTTCTCTGCTATACTAGAATGAATTTGGATTTTCACTAAACTTCGAGTTTACAAGGCTAAAAGAAAAACGGGTAAATGTCCTTTAATACGCCCCTCGCTTTTATTATGATATCAGAACACTCAAAAAATTATTTTATGCTTTTAAGCCCATTTTATAAAAGCTTTTTTTCAAAAAGTATTTTTTTCTAAATTTATATTAATTAAAAATGTATTACTTTTTCGTGGAAAACTATACCGCGCCCTTTTACTAGCGCAATTACAAAAATTTATATGGAGAACGTTTCCGCGTTTTCCACATGAGCTTTGCTTTAAAAATTCATGAAAAAAAGCAAACTAGGGTTTTAGCAAAAAAAATCTTACAATTCAAATAAACTAGATTAAATTTACTTGCTTTGGTTAGATTTATCTACAATCACAAATTTCATTAAAACATTGGAGAGAGTTAAAAAAACAACATGATTTTGAAAAGAAGAAAAATATTAAGTGAAATACAAATGTTTAAAAGAAATAGTAATGTAATTAAAAAAAAATAAATAGAAAACACACCCAACTGCTAAATTTACTTGTAAGTACTAGTCACAGTTGAGTACAAAATTGATAGGAATACCTATATTGTACGACATGCTTCAACTTTTAGTTTTGATGTCCACAGTGCACTTACGAAATTATACAGTTTTGTATTTTTATGAATCAGGTTATTGAGTAATTTTGTACCCAACTGCGACTAGTAGTTACAAATCAATTTAGCAGTTGGATGTTTTTTTTTATTTAATTTTTTTTTTATTTCTAACTTTTAGGTTTAATCCTTATTCACCCTTATAAAAAGCACTATGCATTTACAATTCATTTAGCTTTTCCCAAGAAGTATGTGTCGATTTTGTACGGACGCGAACAGTGTTACCACGGATCACCTAACAAACAGATAAATAAGCCGGCTGGCCGTCTTTGATCTCGGAGAATTCAACGATGGCTGAGCATTGGGAATCAAACTCAGAGCCGGACTAAAATAAATTTATCATAAAATATTAATGTTTCAGATTGTTGATGCGAAAAAATATTTTTTACTGCCAGAAACAATAAAAACATTAAAATAGTTTTGTTTTGCTAAACATGGGAGTCTCGGCCGCGTAAAAATATATCTTGTCCGCTGTAGGGGACTATGGAAATAATATGTTCTATTGAATGACAGATATGGGAAGCACAAAAAGAGGTCTTCTTCTTGGTTCAGTTCGTTTCCAGCATACAGCCAAACACAAAAAGAAAAAAATTGATTGCTTTTTTTGTTGTATTGGGATAACATTTATTAAGTTTCAAGAGGAGTAAAATTGTGAATTTTAAATATAAGAAGTTTGACATTGTAGAGTAATTTCTTAATTTACTGAAATCAGATATTATTTATTAGTTTAAAAAAAAATTGAAAGTTTAAGGAGATACAGGGTGACCAAATAATCTTTACATGTAGTACAAAATTGCTTCACGGTAAATTAATATTTTAAAACTTAGTAAAATCCAATATTTAAAAAAAAATAGTTGTTTTATATGTATTCTTAAAAGTGTAAATAGTAGCATAATAAAAAATTATAACAAATTTGTGTCAAAAACTCTTGACCAATTCTTGTATAATAGTGTATTAACAGGGTTTAATTTAAATGAAGCATGAAACTTTAAGGGGTTGTGGAAATGGTCAAAACAAAGATTTTTTTCGCATTTCATTTAGACCTCTTTGTTTTCACAGGGTGTTAAACTTAGCATTTTTTTTCGATTTTTTGTTTGTTTCTTAAAAATTATAACATGCCATTAAAATTTTGTGGAATTATGCATTACCATAACGGTAATAATTAGGTTTCAAAATTATTCCAAAATATCTAAAAATATTGAAACGTATTACTCAAAAAATGTTAATAAATTTAGTGCAAAAATGCATTTTTTTCTTTTTTTATTAAGGGCGCTTTAGATGGATAGGGGACAATTCGCCGCGGCCAATTTACTGTGGTCCCATTCGCCGCGGGGACAATTCACCGTGAGATTTTTTTGTTTTATGATGTTACCATTTGGAATTGTTTAAACAGTTGTATTTAGCTTGACTTCATATATATTTGATTGATTATAACTTTTTTTAAACCTTTCCAACATTTTTTTTATTAGGAAAATAAATAAAATGGCGGATCCAAAATGGCGGATTTTTCCGTTTATGGACGGATTTGTATCTAACTCAGAAATTTGGGTGTTTCAGGTCGGTTCCCATTTTGATTTTTTTTAGTTTAAGTTAAAAATAATAATCAGCGCCCTGAAAGATCCTAAAGTTTCTAGTTTGATGCATATCGGTTCATAAATGGCAAAAACCGCCATTTTACATTCGTCATTTTATTTATTTTTTCCAATTAAAAAATGCTGGATTGTATAGTTACCATCAAATAAATAGTTGGAAAGTTTGAATTATTTTTATAAAAAATATTATATGAAGTCAAGGTAAATAAAACAATATCATGAAACAAAAATTTCGCGGCGAATTGTCCCTGCGGCAAATTGTCCCCGCGGCAATTTGATTGGCGGCAAAATGTCCCCGCGGCAAAACGAGCCGCGACCAATCAGCCAGCTGCGGCGAATCGGCCGCGGTTAATCGGCTGCGGCGAATTGGCCCCTACCCTTTTAATTTGTGAACCTCTGCTTAATTTAAGGATCAAAATACCAAGCTACAAATTTCTCTTTTCTACAAACTGAGCTTTTCATACAAAACACCAAAAACTTTCTAAACAAAGCATAGTTTATATCTTGTTTTTTAGGATCTAATGGCGGCGCATTTTTAAATTTGAGATAAATATAACAAATCCTGCAAAAGTATAAAAAGAATAAAAAAACTAAATCAAAGGGGTTGCAGATCTATAAGAACTCTTTGTACTTAAATCATTTACAGATTCATCTCATAGGACATTTAATTATTGAACACCTTGTATAGGATATGGCAAAAGTTTTAAAAAAATCGAAAGATAAAATAATGTATAAGTTTGCCTTATAGGATTCTGCGGAAATCGAAAATTACTTCGATTAAGAGTATACCGTCGCGTGGATTTACAGTCTCTTAAGGCACAAACCGTTCCCATTGTTTAAAATCACAAATAACATATATCAAATACAAAAATCACATCTACACACCACTAACGCTCAACACGTCCTAAAAGTTTAAAAAATATTGAAATACAGCATGCGCCTCTGGAGTGGTTGACCCCAACATGGCAGGCTGCGTGAAAGATGCGCGTAGCACCCCCCACCACCTGAGTTCCCTATCTGTTTGTTAGGTGATCCGTGGTGTTACCTTCCATTGAGTGAAGGTGGGGGAGGAGAGAGGGAGGAGGGAACTAGTAAAATGGTGTCAAAAAAAATCTTAAAGCGTGCGCCGAAATAATTTTTTGGAATCGCTCTAAATTTGTGAAAGGTATAGCTACAACTATTACTAATAAGGAGGGTGGGGAGAAGAGAGGGAGAGGAAGCGGAAAACTAGTAAAATGATGTTGGAAAAAAAGTCTTAAAGCGTGTGCAGAAAGAATTTTTGAAATCGCTTTATATTTGTGAAAGGTCTAGCTACAACAATTACTAATAAGGAGGAAGGGGAGAAGAAAGGGAGTGGGGAACAGTAATAATATGTTGGAAAAAAGTCTTCAAGCGTGTGCAGAAAGAACTTTTGAAATCGTTTTATATTTGTGAAAGTTAGAGCTATAACTATTAATAATAAGGATGGAGGGGATAAGAGAGGAAGAGGCGGGGAGGGGGGGAACTAGTAAAATGACGTTGGAAAAAAAATCTGAAAGCGTATTCAGAAAGAATTTTTGAAATCGCTCTTTCTTTGATAAAATTATACGAATATGGTTTTTGAATAGGGTGGTGTAACAAAACGGGATTTGAGCATAAATTGTATTTTTGCCATTTATAAGTTTTTAAAGATTTTTAATTAAATATTGTTTTGACATCAACAAGCATTAATTATATGCAAGACTAGGTTAAGATTAAGTAAAATTTATGGCAACTCGGCGACTTGTTTTTAGGTATATTTTCAGGTTTGCCGTATTTTAATAAAAGTTGTATTCGGCTAATATGTCCTTTGAGCCACTAACATCAAAATAATTCTTATTTTGTAACTGGAAACAAATTTTAAACTAATTTCAATTAAAAAAAAACACACTGTATAATTTGACTTTCTAACGGGTTTTTAAGTCTGGCTTGCATTGCTATTTTGTCTCTTAGTGGAGCGCTTAAAGCGCAGTCTGTCTCTTTCTCGCCAAGGCGAAAGGGAGTAGAATTCTAGCCAATCAACGCCAAGATATTTGTCCCTTCAAGCGCAGTGTCGCTTTAACTGAGACGGGAAACTTTCGAAAGTCATGTTGATTCCTGTTTAAAAAAATATAGCCTAGGCACCTTCGGGATCACTACCCATTCAACGACACCTTTTCTGTCAAAATCGGTTCAGCCGTTTAGCCTCTAGCGTGACACAAACATACATATTTACTTACATACATACAACAATCGCCGTGCTGCAGTTTGGTAAAAAATCAGACTCCCACCGTTTACATTTGATTCTCAAGCTGCCGCTAAGCATGCCCAGTAAATTGCAACCGACAAAAATATTTGAAGAAGTTTTTTTTGTTAAGTTTTAATCAATATCTAGCAGGTGTAGTTGAGGCTAAACGGCGACCTCAGCTTCGAAAGCTGCTTTGCTCCGTATCCAAAAGCCTTATGAATATTTGAGCATCCGTAAGAGCTCGCCAAAACTTTCTGTAAGAGCCGTCCAACTACTATTAGAAAGTTACATCACTTTGTCAAAACATCGTCAATTTTTTCAAATATGTTATGTTTTCTTGTAACAAAAAAGGGTTTGAATATAAATGGTATTTTTGTCATTTATAAGTTTTTAAATATTTTTAATTAAATATTGTTTTTGACATCAACAAGCAGTAATTACTTGCAAGACTAGTTTAAGAATAAGTAAAATTTATGGCAACAACAGCGGCTTGTTTTTTGGCATATTTTCGGGTTCGCTGAATTTTAATAAAAGTTGTATTCGGCTACCCAACTAACATTTATAGTAGCGGCTACATGTTCTAAAGGCTTTGCTACTTTCTTATAGTAGAAATGTGGTGATCCCAACCAAAATTTGTTACTTTTTAGTTCTAACTACTATTTAGTATCAGGAAATAGTAGATGTTTCGTAAAAACGACCCTCTAAACTACTTCATAGGATTGTTTCTTGATAGTCGATTCTGATAGTCTTCTCTACCACAATAGGACGTTGCTAAAGTTTTACTTTCTTTTTAGTCGTTATTTCGTAGTCGTCCTGACTTTTATATCCTACTTAATTACCACTAGAAAGTTAAGCTTCATTGGAGTCCCAAACAAGTGTATCCGACAACTACATTATAACTTTAATTTTTACCACAAAAGTTTGTGTCATCATAGTAACATCTGATGTAACAATGTAGACAAAATAACTTTTTGGATCAACTTTAAAGCCGCAACTACTTTCAAGTAACCTTTTCGACTATCAGGGAATATAGTTTGGGACGCCATGTTTTTATGTAAGAAAGAAAATTTGATATTTTTGTTGTCGTTTTATGAGCTCATGTTAAAGAGCCATACTATTTTATAAACAAATTAGTTGAAGCTTACCAAAAATGCTCTTCTTAAGCACCATTTGTTGGAGTTAACTGTCGATTATGAAAACATAACCTCCAAAATCACAACACAAAAATTCCATCAGCTACCAGAAAACGGCTCAATTTTACGGGCGCACCGGTTTTTTGCAATATATATAATGCATGTTATACAAAAAACTTTGCGTCGCACTCGAATTTTGATCCTCTGCTCGTAAATTCTCACACTTTTGGATAACATAGTTCATATTATAACCATAACCAAACAAAAAAACTAAGCGAGTCTGTTTACTGTTGTGTCCACCATATTGTGTAACAATTCTACCAAAAAGAAACGATTATATTATTTGCAACTACATCGCAACTTTTATGCCATTACGGAAAAAAAACAGCCTCTACGACGTAGTAGATACCTGGCTACGACGTAGTAGTGTAGTTGTTACTACAGTGACTTTAAACACTTGGCCAAGTAGTTATAACCAGAAATTGGTTCCCCACTTAAGGAATTATAACGTCGCTGTATGGTATACTGAGACGTAGCGGGAGTACGTTGCGGTTACTTTTAAGAAATTCTTTCTAGTTGGGGTTTCGTCGTTACAACTTTAATTGTTTGTTGGGTAATATGTCCTTTGAGCCACTAACATAAAAATAATTCATATTTTGTAACTGGAAACAAATTTGATAAACTATTTTCAATTTATAAAAACACACTGTATAATTTTAATTTCTAACGATTTTCTAAGTTCACGCATCTTTGGATTGCGCTGGTATTGTGTCTTTGTTTGAAACGTTTAAACCTCAGAGTTCAGACCAATCAAAGAGACAAAATACCAGCGCAATCCAAAGATGCGTGGACTTAGAAAATAGTAAAATTTAACAAAACTTTTTCAAACTAGTAAAAACCTTTCATTATTTTTATTGGATACCATAACAGCAGTTTATCTCGCCTGCTCTTGTTCTAGTTTCTCTCTTATCTCGGTAGATGGCATTTATTGTGAACTACCCACGGAAAAATATGAGAGAAACAAAACTTCTTTTTACCCGATTAGCCACGAAAACTTGTTTGATTTTTAAAATCTTTATGTTGAAAGATTAGCTGTCATATTCCAATGAAAAACAGTCAAAATAGGGCCTGACACTATTATTGCATGACTTTATTGCAATAAGTCCCTTTTGTTCGCAATAAATGCAGTAATACATAGGGTCTTAACGTTATTAATTTTAAAAGTGAGCTAGGTGAACTAGGTGAAGCTCTAAAGATATATTAACTTGAATCTCAAATTCCTATTCAATTATCACTAATTAAAAAAAAATCGTTTTATCCAATTACATATCTATAATATTATTATTACTATTATATTCTAGAAGTATTTACCAATAGCTAATTTATCCATTTTAAATCATCTTTTCAAAAAACTTTCACCAATAAAAACAACAATGTAAACAAGTCACTAATTTATTCCATCCAGGACTGGAGACAAACAAACCAAAAAATGCAACAATTTAGCGACCCGGCGATAAGCCATTCGGCGATAGTGAGAAGTGGCGATATGAAAAACAGTTACTATATATATTATTATATATATATTTATCGATTTCACAAAGTTCTACGTCTTCCGATACCCAATCTCCACTCGTTTCTGTTTGCCCATAATTCATCATCTAGGCCTCTTATTCTTATTTCACTGTCTATTCCTTCTCTCCAGCTCCTCCTTGGCCGTCCTCGTTTATTCGGCCAGTTGGTTTCCATTGTAGTATTTGTTTAGGTAGTCTTTCATCATTCATTCTTTGTACATGTCCGTACCACACCAGTTGTTTTGTTCTTATATCATTCACTAAAGTACGTTCACCCACTGTCATAATTTCTCTTATTCTTTAATTTGTAACTCTTTCTCGTTTTGATTTCCCTGCTGCTCTTCTCCAATAGTCTATCTCCGTAGCGGAAAGCATTTTTTCTGTTCTATCCTTGATTGGCCGGACTTCTGAGCCGTATGATATGTAATAATACTTTTTACAATGGTGTTATATATAAGCTTTTTGTTATGTTTTGATATACTTTGTTCCCAAATTATTCCATTTATTAAAGTTATTGCTTTTCTTCCTTGTACGTTTCGATCTTTTATAGATTTGTCTAGTGTTCCGTCACATATACCCTGGCTTATTGAGATTAACCTCTAGTCCCCACTTATTGTACTCTTCTATTAGTTTTCGTGTCATATATTTGAGGTCGTCATAATCCTGAGCCACTACTATCTGATCATCAGCGAAACATAAAGTATACAAGGTAGTTTCGTCCAATGGAATTCCCATTTTCTCTTCCATACTTTAAGGACTTGTTCCAAGTATATCTTGACTAATTATTATTGACTTGCTTAAAGTCATATAGGAGCCCCAATGTGTCATTTTTAGGGGGTTTTAAACCAATGTGCGCCGTCTGTATATCTGTCTATCTGTAACGATCAAGGCACATAACTCAAAAAATTAATGAAACCAACAGACATAAAGCGAGGTCACATAACGTTTTACCTGACGTTTTACTCGATCAGGTAAAACGGATCAGGCAAAACCTTTCGTGTAGACAATAAAACGTACGTTTTGCCTGAACTGAACAGGACTGAAGTCGGACCTGTTGAACTGATCGGTAGAGGCTTTGTTTCCGATAAAACGTCAGTCATTTCTTGTGGTAGTGCAATTTTAATTCCTTTCGAGTGCAACTCAGAAGTTATACGAAACGTCCGACATTAGATAAGATAATTTTTTATCCAACAGGTTATTGTCTTCCTCCACTAATTTTTAATTTGTTGTAAACAAATAGTCCCGACATGTTTCATAAGCAGAAACTTACATCTTCAGGGGACATTACCAAACTAAATCAGCACAACATTTTGAAAAACTGGTTAAAAAACTATGTTAAGCTACTGAAACGGTTAAGTCATAGACATTTAAAACAAAAAACGTTATTTACAAAAGCAGTGCTTCCTCCATGGTGTATCAAAAACTGATCTAAAAACGTACGTTAAGACTATCAAGTGTGTACTCTAGTCTTTCAGCCATCATACTTGACCCTTTTGACTGACAGGCAAGACGTAAGGTAAAATGTTATGTCCAGACCGATTTTAAGACAAAAAAGTCGTAGGGATAGAATCATGTAAGATTAGGTGCCCATAAAGTGGCAATCATTTTGTGGAAAAATAAAATTTCCTACTTTGATCATTATCTTTTTTCTTACACGGAAGAAGTGTGCTACTTGCTTTACGGTGGTTATATCTGGGAAACTAAACTCCCCAGCAGCCTGTCGGAACATGTGTGCAAGATGCACACTCTGAAATGTGTTTCAGCAGGTTGCATTATGAAACCATATTATACTGGCTTTTAAGCAGAGGCGGAACATCAACTTTTTTATGATCTCTTTCTTCTGTTTTTTTGTTAACAGCCCTTTCAGACTCATTTTTACTTGGAAAATCAGTTAAAATATTTTACATTTTTAGTTGCGATTTCAAACATGCTATATTGCCACCAAAACGTTATATTATATTATTTGTACCAAGAAAAAACACCTATGGGTGTAATAAAATGCATAAGAAACCTCTTGACAAAATTTGACATTTTGTATTCAGAATTTGTGACATACTTTTTAAAGATTTCAAAAATTTAAGGATTTTTTTAATATATATATAGCCTTCGTAACATGGCGAAAGCGGAACACGTTGTTCGCAAACCATTTTTTTGGAAGCAATAGTTCGAAAACATTTTCTTCGAATGGAAATTTGTTCGAAAACATTTTCTTCGAACGGAAATTTGTTCGAAGACAGTTTCTGCGAACCGAAATTTGTTCGAAAACAGTTTCTTCGAACGAAAATTTGCTCGGAAACATTTTGTTCGAATGGAAATTTGTTCGAAAACATTTTGTTCGAACGGAAATTTGTTCGAAAACATTTTGTTCGAACGGAAATTTGTTCGAAAGCATTTTGTTCGAACGGAAATTTGTTCGAAAACATTTTGTTCAAACGAAAATGTGTTCGAAAACATTTTGTTCAAACAGAAATTTGTTCGAAAACGTTTTGTTCGAACGAAAATTCGTTCGAAAACATTTTGTTCATTAAAAACAGCAACTGTTTGTCTCTTTCTAACATATTAAAAAAAAAAACTTTCCTGACTTCTTTCACGGGATCCTAGAGAGTGTGAAACCAAACCGAACCGAACCGGCATCCTAGAGGTTGTGATACTTCGTTTCGGTTTAGTTCGGTTCGGTTCAGTTTTGTTTCACACCCGCTAGGACCCTGCGAAAGTTTTTTTTTAAATATGTTAGAAAGAGACTCCTTAGTCAAACAGCTGCTGTTTTTAATAAACAAAATGTTTTTGAACGAATTTCCGTTCGAAGAAAACGTTTTCGAACAAATCTCCGTTTGAAAAAATTTTTTTCAAACTAATTTCCGTTCGAACAAAATTTTTTGGAACAAATTTTTGTTCGAACAAACTGTTTCCGAATAAATTTTCGTTCGAACAATATGTCTTCGAACAAATTTCCGGTCGAACAAAATGTTTTCGAACAAATTTCCGTTTGAACAAAATGTTTTCGAACAAATTTCCGTTCGAACAAAATGTTTTCGAACAAATTTCCGTTCAAATAAAAAAAATCGAAGAAAATTTTTCGAAGAAATTTCCGCGACCCCGAAAGTCCGAAGTGACATTTTTGGTGAAACACCCGATAGTTACTGTATAATTTTTGAATAAAATAATTATTTTATTTCTTATTATTTCTTGCTCAATCCATTCCGGATCTATAGTCCAATTTTAGCAAAGTTAACTTAAGAAAGTAAACTAAAAACCTTTTTAACAATTCTATTGTTTAAAAAAATAATCAATTTTAGTCTCCTCCTTTTTTTATGAATTATATCATGTCGGTAGGTACACCACTGGTTAAAAGCCTCATATCTGCCTTTGGGCGTGGGCTCCAGCCGGCTAAAGTCTGGAAAGTGGGTTTGTAGGCTATATCCTTTTACTCCCCTGATACATACAACATATTTTTACCGTACCGTATATTTTTGGTAAGCATCTAAATCTAAGGGAATGGGACAACTGGGCGCCACCAACTCGGCGCCGCCAACTGTGCGCCGCCAACTGGGCGCCGGGCTAACTGGGCGCCGGGCTAACTGGGCGCCGGGCCAACTCGGCGCCGGAATAAAAAAAAAAATTGATAAAATGTGTAGATGAAAAACAAAATATATTATTTAAATAAAAACATCTTTAAAAAATCCTTTACGCAATTTTTTGGAAATTTTTTTTTGTTAAGTAAAGTTATATCCATTAAGTCGACTGTTGAATCTTGGTAGTTGTAGTGTTTGGTAACCTGGTAACACTACAATTTACGTTTTTTATTACAACAATGGCGGATCCAAAATGGCGGATTTCTTTATTTTTAAACCGATTTGTCTGAAACTTGAAAGTTTGCAGTGCCTGAGATCACTAAATACAGTTTTATCCTCAAACTTAAAAAAATCAAAATGGCAACTCTAAAATGGCGGATTTTCTTATTTACTAACCGATTTGTCTCAAACTTGAAATATTACATTGCTTGAGGTCATTTAAGAAAATTTTTTACTCAAACTTAAAAAAATCAAAATGGCGGATCCAAAATGGCGGATTTTCTTATTTACTAACCGATTTGTCTCAAACTTGAAATATTACATTGTTTGAGGTCATTTAACAAAATTTTTTACTCAAACTTAAAAAATCAAAATGGCGGATCCAAAATGGCGGATTTTATTATTTACTAACCGATTTGTCTCAAACTTGAAATATTACATTGGTTGACGTCATTTAAGAAAATTTTTTACTCAAACTTAAAAAAATCAAAATGATGGATCCAAAATGGCGGATTTTCTTATTTACTAACCGATTTGTCTCAAACCTGAAATATTACATTGCTTGAGGTTATTTATCACAATTTTAAACACAAATTTTTGGAATACTAAGTAATTTTTCTCAAAAAAACTAAAAAAGTTATGTGCGGGTAAATTGCGGTTAATGCAGTGGCAATTTTTCCATCGAGCTACAAAAAGGTTTAATGTCGGGAAGGGGGGGTGTGTGCGGGCCCCTCTGCCCCCCCTGGATCCGCCACTGTGTGTTTATAGATAAAGTATATTCGCCCTTCTTTTACATGCGCAAAGTGCTTGGATTAGCACCAGTTTCAGACTCATCATGGCCCCGTAGAGCAACCTCAAAAATCCCACAAAATTTTAAACACTATTAACCTACTAAGTATATGTCTATTTTTTGCCAAATTTTCATTATGTTCGGTAGATTTTTGCCTATAGGCACTATTAAATTGGCACCTAATATCAGTCTTGTCTAGCATGGAAAATTCTATGTGGTTATTTAAATAAGTAGCACCCACTTTGTGTCTTTAACTTTTCACTAAAGTGCTAGAGATCACACATTCCTTTTGCCACCCACGCAGGATCACTTCGTGGATTGTTCATAATAAGACAAATAACCAGTTTTCAGCATCATATATTAGCTCACACATATACTATACTATAGTAGTGTGAGCTATGGTGATCCTAATTTTTTCGAGAAAAAAAAAGTTGCTCCGATTTCAAAAATTTTTATATATCTTTGCGTTTCAGATGATTTTGAAACTTTTTTGTTGTGGTGTCTGTCTGTCTGTCTGTCTGTCTGTCTGTATGTCTGTCTGTCTGTCTGTATGTCTGTCTGTAACGACCAACGCGCATAACTCAAAAACCGCTTGCCCGATTTCAATGAAATTTGGTACCTAGCCTGGGTCTTGGGTCGAGATGGTCCCATTTAAAAATGAACAAAATCCACTGAACACAAGCCAAGTAAAAGGGTGGGGGTAGATTTCAAAAATTAGAGTTTATGTGAAAATATGGCGTGTGTGATATTAAACGAAAGGTAATTGAGTGTGGAGTTAAACAAAATAAATTTTAGTTAAAAAAAAGGGTGGGGGTAGATTTCAAAAATTAGAGTTTACATGAAAATATGGCATGTGTGATATCAAACGAAAGGTAATTGAGTCTGGAGTTGAAGAAAATCAAAATCAAGTCTGGAGTTGAAGAAAATACATTTTAATTTTTGTTTTTTTTAAGGGGGGGGAAGTTTCAAAAATTTGAGTTTAAGTCAAAACATGGCTTGTGTGGTATCAAACGAGAGGTAATTTAGTCTGGAGTTGAATACCATATATTACAGTTTTTAGTTATATTTGCTCACAGGTACATTATAACTGTAGTACCTAGTGTGAGCTTAGGGGCCCATATATTGGCAGAGTATTTTTTTATTACTTTCACAAAAATTTTGGTTAATTTTTAGGATTTTGAGGTCCGGTCTATGTGGCCCTAAAGATTTTATTTGTAATCGAAGTTCATATGTCAACGTATTTAAATTTGCACAGTTAATTATGTAACCGACGGTATTTATTTCCATTTTATAAACAAACGATAACAAAAACAATGACACGCGACCGGCAATGCTTTTTACTACTTTTTACAAGCCCAAATCAAAACAAACTCATACGTCTTCACTATGGATAGAACCGGCATCATGGAAGGCGGCGCATGACTCGAGCGGGAAGAAAAGAGGAAGTTGTTTCTATTTTTATCTAAACACTTGTCAAACTAGTTTTTCTCTTTTTAAGCAGAATCTTCATGATCAGTATAGCTTTTACTCTAATGTATATTTTTTTCCTGTGTAAGTATATTTTTTATTAAATTTAATAATTGCAATAAAAATTTAATAATATTTCATTCCTCTATCCAGACCGCATTTTATTCCAGAGTGCTGCAGCAGTCTACAGTAAATTTGATACGGAAAATTGTATGTACTAACAAGGGCGCAATTATCTAAGTGCCTGAATGAAGCACATAATTGTAACTTTCTATCTGCCTGCAAGGTTTGATCGTTATAAAGGACGTTTTTCGTTTAATGCTTTAAAAAGACTTTATTTCAGTAATCGGTAATTTAAAAATTCGTTTTAATATGACTGACTTTGACCAAATCTCATTGGCGGTTCGGCTATTATTGACCATTGTCCTAGCCTTTACTTAAACTTGTTTAATTTTAGAAAACAAAACATAAATTTATACAGGGTGTCCCAAATAAAAGCAACTACATGAGGATTTCGGAACCGGTAAGAGATACGATTTTATTTAAATGAGAAAAAATGTTCGCTATTCTAAGCCCAATTAGATGCCGTATCAAAATTGAAACTATTTACAGGGGTTTTTAAAATATCCAGCAAAAACTAAAAATTGTATTTTTTGAAAATTTGAAATATTGCCGCTATCTTGCAAACAAATTTAATAAAATTTGGTAGTTTTGTATAAGCAACTACGGCCAATTGAATGACGTTAACTTTGTTATTTCTTATGACCACCATATTGGATTTATACTTCAATATATAGATCATAAAAGGAGCTTTTAAAGCGTGTATAATAAGCCTATCTTTTTTCACTTAGTTACTACACTAGTAACTACCTTTCAAAACTTTTCCATTTATTTAATTTGTATGCAAATCTTTACGGCCCTTATTTTTTAATTTTTTTTCTGGCTAAGAAATAACACAATTTCTTAAAATCTCTCTTATATTTCGGAAACAAAAGTTTACATTCATTATTTAATTTAAATTAAAACTAAAACCGATAACAAAGCATTGAATTAAATAAGCAAATGTTCAAAAAATCCACCGTTGTTGTTCATGCAAATCCTGCATCGATGAATAAGAGACATGCATGCATCTATAACCATTTGTTCAGGAATTTCTTCTATGGTTTGAACAACGGCTACCTCAAGTTCTTCTATCGTATTATGAGTAGTAGAATAAACTTTTTCCTTTAAGCATCCCCAAATACAAAAATCAAGAGGCATAAGGTCCGGCGAGCGTGCAGGCCAGGCAACTGGACCTTGATTTCCGATCCAGTTATTTCCATGTTGCTGATTCAAATAGTCTGTTATGACTCTTGCATTATGTGGAGGTGCTCCATCTTGCTGAATCCACATGTTTGCTACATCTTGAAGAAGCAAATTTTCTTAAATTTGGTCAACGTAATTTTGTAGAATTTCTAGATATCGAGGTTCCGTCAAATTATTATGAAATAGGTATTTACGTTACTAGACCGGAAATAAGGACTTTACAGGTCGACACAGGAAATTTACAGGGCGAGCCGCAGGCGAGACCTGTAAACCTGCGGAGACCTGTAAAGTCAGTTTCCGGTCGTGTATCGTACGTATATTTTTTTTTAACCGACATAATGAAGCACAGCTGTCTGTCTTACTCAAAAGCTAGAGTAAGTATATGTTTGACTACTTATATTTAAACAATATTTATGCTACAATTAGGAACAATTCTTATACGCAACTACCTATATAACTATAGTAACCATTTTATATGTAAGTTACCTATATGTACCTAATATAAAATTCAAACAATTTTAATGCATCATTACTTTTTCTCTTGAGTATAAATATTAAAAATGCAGTTATGCACATTTTGGATATTTATATTTGCAGCCGAAGTATTTTCAATTTTTGGTGAATTTCTCTGCTGTATATTTATTGTTTCTGAAATGTTTGACAACATATTATTTTGAGCATCAGACACATTAGATGTAGTAAAATCTCTGGTTGAATTTCCATTGCTGGCTGCTACTGGGAAGCTCCCGCCTGCACCTGCTCCAATTTTTTTAGCATTATCAACTTTTTGTCTCAGTGAGTGCTCAATATATCCTTCAGCAACAGAGTTTGAATGCCAGCCGCCCAAATTTTTAAGGTTTAATATGTCTCCACCGCCTTCTATTAGGAGTGTGGCAGCGGTGCGCCTGAATGTGTGTCCGGTGAATTCTTGTGGATTTTTAAGCTGTAGAAATTTGGCGATTTTGGCAGGTGCCCCTCCTACGCCATGAAGACCTACTGGCTGCTTTCTACATTTTCCTTGAGAGTAAAATAAAAAGAATCTTTCATGCGGAACATTTGGGGGCCTTAGATTTTTGTATTTTTTAAATAACTTCAAATTTCTTTCACCAAGAATTACGAAAGTTCTTGAAACATTTGTTTTAGTGTTTGGTATATTGACTATTATCATGTCTTCTTTCTCAGTGACGTCTTTTAGGGTTAATTTAGTAATTTCTTCCCTCCTCATTGCTCCCGAAATGGCCATGATCGTTACAACCTAAAATCAAAAAGTAAATTTAAAATTTTTGCTAACTTTACAATTTGTGAACAGTCCCATATGCAACCGATCCATAATAAAAACTGGTATTTTTCCTCGTCTTGTTCTTTTCACTAGCCGCAGTCGAGCGTTGCCGGATTTTATTATTTTTATCATTAAGAATGCTAAGTTATTAAACAATCGGATACCTAGTACCACAGCCTACCTAGGTAGGCTGTGCTAGTACTAACCTAGATAGTTTTAAAAATACTTTTTCCACTATTATTTAAGTAATTAGTTAAAGTATACATTTTTTATATTATTTTTTGATAAAAATAAAGATGGTAAAACAAAAAAATCTGTGTTGTATGTTTTTTTTTGTAATTTAAATGGCAAAATTTGTATGAATCTTTTGTTTGTAATAAATAATAGTTGTAATTGAATTCCAATTTGAGTTTTTTATTTGGTTCCAAAGAATCTATATAAAACAAATTGGCATCATTGCTTAGCTTGGTAGTCCTTGTGTTATGTTATGATTATTTTAGTTAGGTTATTGAATGAAAATTAATAAATGAAATTGTTTTTTGTTTTTACAGAAAAAATTGTTAATTGAAGCTAATAAAATTTTAAAATTTGGTTAAAAGTTACAGTGCAGTTGTTGGGATTGAAACACACGTTTTTATAACAAAAATAGCAAGGAGAATAATTAGGTTTGTTTGTATTTTACTTACTTTGAGCATTAAAAATTCCTCATCCCTTGCTTCTTCCAAAAATTTATTAATTTCTTCTCCACTGAAAACTCTGGCCTTTTTAGGCTTATATCCTGCAGACTTTTTCTTTAAAAATGCAATTAGCTTGTAGTAGCGACTAATATCAATATTTCTCCTTAATGATAAGCAAGTTTTTATTGTTGAAAATAAACTCCATAAACTATTGGACTTCAATGTGGCTGATTTTTCGGCAAAATATGCCACTAGGACATTTTCATCAATTGATTTAACTTTGTTTGTGTGACACCAATTAAGGAATACATCATAATTTCTAGTATATCTCTCTTTGGATTTTTCTGGTAGCAAGTCGAAAGTTACCTTTGATGCTGCTTCAATTATTTCTTCCGGATTTAATTCTTCATTCATGTCCAAGTCCATAATTTACTTATTATTTTTTTAAATATCTCTTTTTAAACACAAGTTTTTTATTTAAAAGGCAGCCATATTGATTTATTTTAAATGTCAAAGCTGTCAAAACAAAACAATTTTTATAAGCTGTCATCACAAAGTCATGGCTAATTTGACTGAAATAGGGACCGGAATGAGAACAAGAGACCGGAAAATTAAAAATAAAGATCACTTTGGAGACCGGAAAGAATCTGAACTAAACCCGCACTGTAAAATGAAACTTTCTGTACAAAAAAATGTACAGAAAGTGTATGTTTTCTGGTCGGTTGAAAAAAAATCTTAAATAGTATGCGTCCGTTTATGACTCCTAGCCATACATTCAAACCCCACCTAACTTGATGGCGCACCTCACGATTAAGGAACGGATTTTTATCGGCCCAGTACACGTAGTATATCTGTTAAACACACCACAGTTTGTAAACCTGCTTTCATCGGACCATAGAACTTTAAGCGGAAATTGAGGATTTTCTTGCGATTTTTGTATGAACTAATTGCAAAACAAGGTTCTTCTTTCTAAGTCACCATCTCGGAGTGCTTGACTAATATGTGTTGCATATGGATGATATTTAAATTTTTTAAGAATTCTAGATTTAGGTACTTCAACATTATTGTCCAGTTTACAAAGGGAGATGCAAGGATTATCAACGAAACTTTGTAAAACCAGAGCTTCAATATTTTCATCAGGTTGTCGATTACGATTTTGTTTTTTAAAGGAACCATATTAAATTAAATTATTTCTAAGTATTCTAAAGATTGACAAACCTGGTTGTCGTCTTTCTGGATATCTCTGAGAGTACACATCTCGAGCTCTTTCAGCATTCTTATTATACAAAATATAACATTCATACATATCTACTGTTTAATGCTGCCAATTATTTTTGTTTTTGTTTTATTTTGAGTTTTTGGGAAAACCTAACCTTAAATTTTGTTTTGATATTTTTGAGCTCTTTAGCCAAAACCGAGGGGTGGGACACTCATCAAAATTTGTGTATTTAATAGTATTTAAATGTATTTAAGTATTTAAAAGTATTTAAAAGTATTTAAAAGTATTTAAAAGTATTTAAAAGTATTTAAAAGTATTTAAAAATATTTAAAAGTATTTAAAAGTATTTAATTATATTTAAAAGTGTTTACAAGTATTTAAAAGTATTTAAAAGTATTTAAAAGTATTTAAAAGTATTTAAAAGTATTTAAAAGTATTTAAAAGTATTTAAAAGTATTTAAAAGTATTTAAAAGTATTTAAAAGTATTTAAAAGCATTTAAAAGTATTTAAAAGTATTTAAAGGTATTTAAAAGTATTTAAAAGTATTTAAAAGTATTTAAAAGTATTTAAAAGTATTTAAAAGTATTTAAAAGTATTTAAAAGTATTTAAAAGTATTTAAAAGTATTTAAAAGTATTTAAAAGTATTTAAAAGTATTTAAAAGTATTTAAAAGTATTTAAAAGTATTTAAAAGTATTTAAAAGTATTTAAAAGTATTTAAAGTATTTAAAAGTATTTAAAGTATTTAAAAGTATTTAAAATTATTTAAAAGTATTTAAAGGTATTTAAATGTATTTAAAAGTATTTAATTGTTTTTAGAAGTATTTAAAAGCTATTTAAATGTATTTATTAAATACTTTTACCAAATTTGTACACTTATTTAAGAAGTGTCCCACCACTCGGCCAAAACCTTCAAAACAGAAACTCCTTGTTTGGGAAAATTCCGATCAGGTGATAATGTTTCTCTTTGTTGAAAGTTATTTTCTTTTTGAACACCTGATCATTTTGGCAAAAATCATGCGCGCTTTGCACACGCTGGGAGTTTGAAGCGCCCCCCTGTATTTGACAGGGGAATTAAGAACCACTTCCGAAAAGACACTGAAAGAAGTCACACGTGTTTTAAGATTAAGAACAAAATTCCATCCACAAGAAAGTACGCGGCGCCGCGAGTGAAACTGTGGAACTGCTGTTAAATGGAAGAGGGTAAGCTTCTAGCGTGTTGCCGATTTTTTTCCTTTGTTTTAGTTCAATAAACGTCTGTTTTCCCAGACGGGGTGAATTTAACTTTGGGATACTTTTTGTGAAATCTCTAGTCTTCTCCCCTTCAGGCACAGACGTCTATCTACTTTCTCCCAATTTGGAAACCTTTCCAATAAGTGTTTTTCCCGGACTAGCCCCATCTCATTCTCGAATCAATTTTCGAGCATGAGAGCCAGTCCATTCGGATTATAAGGTCTCTAAATCCAATTCGTCAAAGGTCTATAATCCGTTTCGGTCTCTGTTTGTTGACATATCCAAATATGTCAACTTACGGGGACCCTAGTCAAATCCAATTAATTATTATTAATATTCAACAATCCCCAACACCCACAACAACTATAGGTCTTATGATGGGTATTATAGCTTCTCTCTCTATCTCTGCATCATATAGATAGACACTTATGGCGCCACTTTTTGATAAGTCCTTTTTATGAATGCAATTATTTTAAAACATTTGATGTGTCAGGCGCGCCTCTTCGATTTAAAGTTAAAAATTGGAAAATGTTCAATTTCTTCGGTTTTTGGGGAAAAGGTACAAAGTGCAAATCCGGGAAATCGGCGGCAAAGCGAAACCGTTTTAGCCATATAATTATAAGTTAGGATACAGTGCCGTACACAAAAATCTGGAATCAAATTCTCGCACCATTTCTCATCATAACACATGAAATTAAAATCTTCATTAGCTTAACCTTAACCATGGGCGCACCCAGGGAGGGGCTCCGGGGCCCGGGCCCCCCTCAAGGCTTAGATTTTTTTACATATTTTCTACATATTTCATAATAAAACACAAAAAATAGCTTAAAATTTGACATCATGAGGCTTCGCCCCCCCCAAGAGGCCTCGGCCCCCCCCCCAAAAGACATTCCTAGGTTGATGATTGATGATTCATATGTGAGTGGGCCCTGCAGCCATTCCACTGCGACCACCAGTGGGTCTATTGTGGCTCACTTTTGAGTGGTTTCTCACCACTGTATGCCTAATCCTCCAAAAAGGCCGGCTATCAGTTTGGGTGAGACACTGTTCAGATCTAATGAGGTTTACCGAAAGTATTCTGACGTAAACGTGCAATAGCCGGACATTCGCACAGTACATGTCTGACTGTTTCGTTATCCTCCATACAGAGTATACATTCGGTCTCTTCTGTTAGTCCCATTCTGTGCATGGGAACTCTCAGTCGACAGTGACCCGTATAAAGACCAGTCACTATACGTATCTCCCGTCTGGTAAGTCCAATAATGTTCCTGGCTCTGTTTCTACAAGGTCCTTTAATGAACTCTTTAGAGTGAGCCAGTTCTGGTATATTTATCCGGCATTGTTGGAAGCTATTCTCCATCCATTTTAATATGGTTGATTTAGCAGCATTGTATGATATCCCCAGGGCTAGCTCGGGGCCGAAAAACTCGGCAGATGCCGCTTCCCTCGCTGCTAGGTCTGCGGCCTCATTTCCCTCGTGCCCAGAATGCCCTGGTATCCATACTAATGATACATTGTTAGCGCTACGAAGCGCATTCAGCGAATCTTTACAGCTGCTCACGGTTCTCGATGAGACCGTATGACATTCCTAGGTGCACCACTGCCTTAACGCAGTTTAAATCTAGCTTAAATTCACCAACTTAGTACAAGTAGTTTTTTTTAAGTTTCTATATATAAAAAATGTAGCTACGACAATAACTTCCAAAACTTAATTAATTTTATTGCACCACCAAAATATGGAAAATAGACTTTATCCAAAATTCGTTTTACTTAACAAGAACTACTCTGAAAGGGCGAAATCGATAGCTATTTAAATTATAAATTTAAATATAAATATAAACTAGCCAAATATCGATTGATTTTGAAAGAAAGGCAAAATCTCGACTATGTGACTGGAAAGTGCTTTACAAAATCACTCTAGGCACTAAGGCCTAAAGGGGCCTACAGACACGCGAGCATTTCTTGAGATTAGTACGCGAACTAATCTCTGCATACATGTACGTTTGGTGGAATTGCCTACACACACGAAGACAAAATTAAACGTTCTAAACATAAACACGATATTATCAATGCGTTTTGCCTAGACACCGAGAGATTTGCTCGCGTACATCGTGCGCGCGAACTAATCTTCGAGAGATATTTTAGGCGGATATTGTCTACACACGAAGAGATTAGTATGTGCCAACTTGTACGCGCGTACTAATCTCTGTATACATGTACGTTTGGTGGAATTGCCTACACACACGAAGACAAAATTAAACGTTCTAAACATAAACACGATATTATCAATACGTTTTGCCTAGACACCGAGAGATTTGCTCGCGTACATTGTGCGCGCGAACTAATCTTCGAGAGATATTTTAGGCGGATATTGTCTACACACGAAGAGATTAGTATGCGCAAACTTGCAAAATCCCTATCACGCTCGAGAAGCGGCAAGTGCGCGGAAATGTTGGTGTATGTTGGTTTTGAAACGGTTCAGGTTGTAATCTGCAGAGAAAACTGTCGCAGGGAGTCCATTCCACAGCAATGCTGTTCTCCAGAGATATGAATTCTGATATAATCAAAAAGGTTCTTGGTGCCTCTATTTTGACAGTAAATTGACGGTTACCGTCTGTTTGACGTGTTCGCCTATATGCTGGCCAAAATTTTTTCCTCCAACTTAAACCTAACAGTGCCAAATGGAAAAATTCCACCGTTCATTGAAAGAGTTTCCCACAGTATGCCAGAGGTACCCTTTTGTCATAGAGAAATACGAAAAGCCCTTAAAAAGTTGGTTCGTAATTATCCTACCTACTTTGAATGTAGAAAAAAATCTTTAAAACAAACATTTTCGAACAAGCATCCCCAAAAAATTGGTAATCATCTTTAAAACTAGATTTATATATAAAAACAAACAAAAGCTAGAAAAAAAACAATTATCAGATATTTGCGTTTCCTGAAAATTCGTATTTTTTGAGTAAGTTCTTTGTTGTTTTGTGGTCTGATATTTCGTTTGATGTTATAGTGCCCTCTTAAATTTAACACTCTTTATATGTTTTGGCAAAAGAATGTATTTTCATGATTTTTGCGAAATACTTCGACATGCTGTTTTCTTAAAAGCTATTTAAATTTAATAAAGAATGATGATGGTGATTCATATGTAAGTGGGCCTTGCAGTCCTTTCACTTCTCCAAAAAGGCTAGCTATCAATTACTCCCATAATAAGTCACTATACAGATCTCCTATTTGATAAAAGTCCAATGATGTTCCTGGCACTTTTCCAACAAGGTCCATTTAATGAACTCTGAGCCAGTTTTATCCAGTATTGTTGGAACCTGTTCTCAGTCCAATTCAATATGGATAGATATACCTACTTTAATTCGTTAGTTTTGATTGTTTTTTAGTAAAATACTCTATTTTAGATTTTGGCAAAAAAATGTTAAAAATAGCTTGGAAATACGTATTTTTTCTTACACCTCTCTTGGTAGAACTGTAAGTCAATTTTTAAATATTATTATGAGTTTTTATTAGATTTTTATGGTTAATATTTTACTTTAAGAATGGATTCCCTGGGTCTGTATTCTTTTTTGTAAATATAGGGTTTCGCTCACGAATGGCGTTTCAGATAAGGCCGGATTTGGGTCAAATTTTAAAACTTCCTTTCCTTCAATATTGAAATAATAGTAGCATCTCAATTGATGTATAACCAGATGTGGAAAAGAGGGGAGTCCCCTCACTCCCGGTGATTGGGACATTTCAGTTCATAAATTCATGGAAACAATTTAATGTAGATACGGTGCAGGCAGCAAAAAGCAAATAAAAATTGTGGATTTTAATAAATCTGAGCACTGAATTTTGCCACAATATGCAAATGTAAATCCGTTAAACTATAGACCAATTGCTCTCCGGTGATATCAAAAGTAATGGAAAAAGTTGTGAACAATCACCTAACCAAGTACTTGGAAAACTACAAAATTATCAACGACAAGCAATACGGATTTCGAAAATATGGTCAACTGGCGATTTACTTACATACGTCACTCACTTATGGCAAAAAGCGATTGAGTTGCGGGGTGAAACAAGAATATATACATATACTTAGATATATATAAAGCATTCGATAAAGTCTGGCATGAAAATCTGCTCAACAATCTCAAAGCAATGGGATTGTCGCCGAAACTTTGCACTTTGTTTGAAAGTTACCTTAAGAATAGATTCATTTATGTTGCACTGGATGGCCGGAACTCCAACTCTTACCAAATAAATGCTGGTGTGCCACAGGGAGCAATCCCTTCGCCAACACTTTTTCTGATTTACATAAATGACCTCATAGATAAAACAGTAAATCCACTTTATTGCTTTGCAGATGATGGCAATGTAGACTCCTCAGTCGTACCACCCACATGTCTCTCCGCACGTGAATTCCATAACCTTAGACTAACTCAAATATCGCAGATAAATAACGACCTGGAGATAATAGAGGACTGGGGCAACAAAAACCTTGTACACTTCAACGCGCAGAAAATCCAAGCAGCCCTGTTTTCAAAAAAGACCGGTGAGCCAAACATCATGCTATCTGAAAGTGCTGTCACATTGCAGAGCCAGTTGAACATCTTAGAGTCACTGCAGAGACCAACATGTCTTGGCACAGTCACGTGGCAGATATAGCTAAAAGGGCATCCCAAAAGCTTGGGGTGCCATTTCGTACAAGACATCTGTATACACCAAGCCAACTGCTGACACTCTACAAAGCCCAGATTCGACCAACTATGGAGTACTACTCACATATATGGAGTGCGGCACCCAAACATACCTTAATGCTTTTGAACACCGAACAAAAACGAGCTAACAAGCTGATCAAGACCCCGCACTTACCCATAGCTTGGATAGTCTCGAACATCGAAGAACTGTGGGCGATCTATCTCTCTTCTACAGGTATTATCACGGAAAATGCTCTGAAGAGTTGGCACGTATGACCCACCCGGGAGTAGCACCTACTAGGCGAACACCTCAAACAGACGGTAACCATCAATTTATTGTCAAAATAGAGGCACCAAGAACCTCATTATATCAGAATTCATATCTCTGGAGAACAGTATCGCTGTGGAATAAACTCCCTGCGACAGTTTTCCCTACAGGTTACAACCTGAACCGTTTCAAAACCAACACACACACCAACATTTCCGCGCACTTGCCGCTTCTCGAGCGTGATAGGGATCTCTTTGCGAGTGCACATACCCGTAAAAAAAAAATTAAAAAAATAAAATGCGCCACATGCGGAAGTTTTTGGAAAATAAAGAGTAATTTTTGTGTAAAAATTTTAAAAAGTGTTATTTTTTGTGGAAATGTTTAAAAACGTTGGTTATTTTGTTTTCTGAAAATTGCTGCAATATTGAAGTCATCCAAATGGTAAAATAATTAGACGAAAACGTGGAATTCGGATTCATTATTCTTGAAAACCCCAAATCGATATCTCACTTGCGTAAGTTTGCACCTATTACCTCATTGCGAGTTTCGTTGGGGCCCTGCAGAGTTTTATACAAGAGGCCGTAGCTCCAACTATAAGTTTTAAGTCAAGACAATTAAGGCTTTAATTTTGGTACCTAATATTGGGGACTTGGAATAAAGTCATGCAATAGTAGTGTCAGGCCGTATTTTGACAGTTTTGCATTGGAATATGACAGCTAATCTTTCAACATAAGGATTTAGTTTACTATAGGAACCGAAATAAATACTGTCGACTTTAATTATAGATAAATAAACGAGGAGTTTTAATTTTCACTTTGGTGTTGGTGCAAGCAGTAAATTACCTATTTCTTTTCTTTTTCTTTCTGTTCTGCGTGAAGAATGAATTCAAATTTCGCGCATATGAATTTTACCGGCACTAATCACGTGGGGGGACAACCAGTGCCGACAGTGTGCGCTGAAAACCACCGTCAGAACAAGACACTTCGAAAAAGAGTCCCAGGAGAGTCCAAGGTGAGTGCCATTCATAAAATGCATATGCATCGTTTTTCCTAGTATTTCTTACGTCAATTTCGACAAATTTCTTAAATGTGTGAGCAAAGCCTAACGAGCTAGCCTATCGAAGGGTATTTATAATAATTCCAGTACTTGCACGCACACATTGGCGTAGCTGGCCTTGCTTTTCAGGGGGGGCCGTGGCCCCGGTCTATCTTGAACAAAAAGCAAACATAGGTTTTAAAGAGTCGTGCAAAGTGTGCAATGAATAAAAAAAAAAATACGCGCATTAAATGTTCTAATATTGTAATATAACAAATTTAATAATACATTTACCAACTTATTTATATGTATACACAGCCAGGCCCCCCTGGCCCCCCCTAGCTACGCCAATGCACGCACATTTGGTATGTCAATTTTGAAGGATAAACTGTCAGCATGCAATATGAATCTGTCAAAATACTGCAATAATAAGGATTTAATAGGGACTTATTGCAATAAAGCCCGGCAATAATAGTGCTGGGCACTATTCTGATAGATTTCCATTAAAAACTGTCAGTTGATTGACATAGCAAAGTCGAATCTCTAAATCCAGTCATTTATTTTCCATTAATTATGGCGGCACTATTAATTCCGGCTCTTATAATACACAAAGGCCTAATTTTAAAAGAATACAGCTGTTCTTATAATGCGAAACTGTCAGAATAGTGCTCGACAAAATCAGTACCTGACTTTATTGCAATAAGTCCCTATTGGAATAAAGCCATGAAATAATATTGTCAGGCAGTATTATGATAGATTTACATTGCAGGCTGTTTATTTATCTATAACTAAAGTCGACAGTATTTATTTTGGTTCGTATATTAAACAAAATCCTTATGTTGAAAGATTAGCTGTCATATTCCAATGCAAAACTGTCAAAATACGCCCTAACACTATTATTGCATAGCTTAGTTTGACTTTGATAAGTTTGTCGCGTCTCTATTTGTTTAAAATATTTCATACATACAGGGTCTCTAACACACCCTAGTAATTTATCCTAATTATCGAACTAACTCAAAAATATATTTAGTAGCTTCCTTTCTGGCATCGTATAGCAGTTTGAGTTATTAGCTGTAGCTGTCACCTCCTTACAATAGCTCAGCTAATTAATAGTATTGTAGCATACATATCCGGGGTGTTATGCGGCATTGTGTCACGTTTTGTAGCTGTATTTGGAAGAATGGCGATGTTTAGGCCTTTTGATGCTGCTATTTAAGCTGTGTTTATTTCTAGCTATTGTGTGGGTATTTATTGTTAGATTTATTATACTTTTCAATAATAGGATCCAAGCGGCAATATAATTAATTACATAAACAGAAGCATTATTTTTTTAAAAATCGATCATAACAAAAACATTTTATATAAAAAAGCCAAATACGCGAAAATAGCATTCCGTAAAATAAATTGAGATAAAAGTAAAGCTAAGTTCTCCAATATAAATTTCAAAATGAAAGGTTCTTACTAGTTTGGAAATGTTTTTTTAAACTTTGCTCTTCTTTTCTCTCTCCAGGTTAAGCTTTCGTTCTACCCACGGTAAAATATGAGAGAACTACTACTAAGTCGGTTTAGAACGTTTTTCTACGTTGTCCGACGCCTATTCTCCACCTCCTTCGATCCTGACAGTCATTTTCCGTCAGGTTTTTTTGACTCATTGATCTTTGGATTGACTGTTGCCATTCCAGTTTAGGACGCCCTCTTTTTCTGCGCCCTATTGGTTGCCATTCTAGGACCTGCTTTGGTAATCTTTCGTCGCTCATCCGTTGTACATGGCCGTACCATATCAGTTGCCTTTTAGTGATGTCATCCGTTAAGCTTTCCTCGATTCCCATTCTTTCTTTTATGATCTCATTTCTTGTATGATCTGTTCTAGATATTTTCATTGATCTTCTTATTGCATCCATTTCGACACTTTCCATTTTTGCTTTGTATTTTTCTGTTACGCGACAAGTCTCTATTCCATACAACAGCGTGCTTTTCACCATTGTTTCGTATATGTTAAATTGTACATTCTTTTTTATCTCTCTGCTCCATAAATACTGTTAAGACAACCAATAACCTTTTTTGCTTTTACTATTCTTTTTTTCAGTTTTTTACACTCTGTTCCTGTCTTATCAAATGTGAAACCCAAGTATACATACTCATACTCATTTTTTAGTTCTAATTCACTTGATTGGTTTCCAATACATAAGTACTTTGTCTTGTCCACGTTCACTGTTAACCCCCACTTTTGGTATTCTTCCGTTAACTTTCTCATCATATACTCCATGTCTTCTTTATCATTAGCTACAATTACTTGGTCGTCAGCAAACTGTAGTGTGTATATGGTAAATCGGTCGTTAAGTTGTATTCCCATGCCGTGTACTTTCCGTCTCCAGTTTTTTAGAGCTACTGCGATATATATTTTTTTAAAAATTGGAGAGATACAACATCCCTGTCTTAAGCCTTTCGTTACTGGGAAATCTTTTGAAGGTCGATTTCCAATTTTAATTTTAGATTTTGAACCTTTGTATAGTTCTTTTATCGCTTTTATGTATGTATGATTGATATTAGTCTGCTCTAACACTGTCCATAATTTTTTTACTGGAACGGTTTCATATGCTTTTTGTAGGTCCACAAAGGTAACATGAGTTTCTGTATTTCTGGCGCTCCTTTTCTCAACTACTTGTTTAAGATAAAAAACATTATCACTACAAGATTTGCCTGCACAAAACCCACTTTGCTCTACTTCTTGTTCATGAAAATCATTCTCTATTAGATCTCTAAGAATCCTACCGTACAATCTACTTAGAGTACTGGTTACTGAAATTCCTCTGTAATTGTTGCAATCCAGCTTGTTTCCTATTTTATGTATTAAGGATATGAAAGCAATTTTCCAATCATCAGGTACTGGATGTCCGTTTATGGATTGTTATTGCATAATATATGTAAGATTTTCGAGTAGTTTCTCTGATCCATATTTGAGCATTTCAGCATATATACCCCCAGGCCCGCTAGCTTTTCCGGATTTAAGCTTTTTAATACTATTCTGTATCATTCCTTTTTCGATGATTACTTCCTCTCCATGTCTCGTCACCTGCAGCAGTCCCTTATAGTGTTCTGTCCATTATTCTGGTTTGATGATCTGGATGTTTACTTTTTCTTTTGTTGGGTTTTTCAGTGTAAAAATGAATTTCTATACTTCAGAACTCTGCCTACCTCCTACGTGTGTATTTATATCGTGGCATTTGCGCTCGAATATTTCATTCTTTTTTGTGCGTATCAAATTTCTTAGCTGTCTTCTGGTATGCCTGTAGATTTCTAGGTCTCTTTGCTCTTTAGTACTGAGCCATTTCAAGTATGTGCGTTTTTTCTCCTTGGCCGTTTCCTGTATTTCCTCCGTCCACCACATCTTAATGTATTTCTTCCGTCCACCACATCTTATTGTTATAATATGAGAGAAACAAAAACTTATTTTTGCCAGAGTAGTCACGAAAACTTGTTTGATTTTTAATATTTCAGGTACTAACATTCACGTTTGATATAAATAATTTAGCGTGAAATTAATCGTGGCCCCAATTACCCCGAGGTCCCACACTTGTATTGTTTTTGCCCGTAACTCTCTTAAAAAAAAAATTCAGCGAAGAAGTCGAGTTGGCGTTAGAGTAAGGTCTCGTTAAAAATTTGATAACAAAGAAAACAAGCAAAAGATTTTTCAAAGAAAACTGACGAATTCTCAACTTTCCTTTCCAGAATTCCAGCTTTTTATTTCTAAGCTGAATTGAGTTGTTATTGCTAACGTTATTTTTATTTTTAGAATTTATTTTGTGGTACAAGTCGCTTTAGAAAAAATCCCATTATTTCTTTTGGTTAAAAAATGATGTTTTATTTATTTGTTTGCTTTTTATAGGTAAAAATTCCATTAAAATTATTTCAAAAGATTTTAAATTAAAATGAAAAAATAGTGTTTGTCCGAAAAGCTTGAAATTTCAGCATGCTATAAAAACTTAATTAATTACAAAAACTTGATGACTATTTATGCGATCCTTAGACATGCGATCTCTTCTAGATCTTCAACTAGTCACTCAAAAAATATACAGTCAAAAGCAGTAAACATGAAATAAAAGTTCAAAATTAGGTTGATTGTGATGCAGCTAAAAATGATCTCAAAAGATTAGTAGCTATATAGTCTTTAGACCAAACAGTTAATTAGAATTATGAAGCTATCGTCAACTGCTTTCATGGAAACACAACGTATGTTGTTGAAGGCAATTAAGACACATCCTAAACAAAAACAATGGTTTACATCAAAGAAAGATGATATTCACAGATTTTTAAAACACAGGGATCACTAAAATAAGAGAAGCCTGAGACTTGCAAACAACGTACATACAAAGCAAAAATATAAAGAAAGTTAATGACGTAATTTAAAAGGCGAAATAAAGCTTTTTTTGCGAAGGTCGAAGGCAACGCTAGGAAGATATGGAAGCTTGTTAAAGCTTTTGTGTCCATTCAGAAGAAAAGAACAAAAACAAGATATAAAATCTCTAAAAATAGTTAATCGAACCTGTGATAAGGCGAATGAAACAAGTGACCATTGCAGCACATTTTTCACGGAGGTAGGCATTGATTGAGAAAAAAAAGAAACCAGATGAACCCTTGGAAGACAACCTTGAAAAGAGACTAATTTAAAGAGAAGCAGGTATTTAAAACTTACAACTGTTGAAGAGAACAGGAGTCGAGAACACAAACATAAAATTCATCAAGGAATGTGTAAATGAAGCGTCAAAAGTATTGTGCAGGCTGATTATTCAAAGTTTTACTGTGTGTGAGTTTCCGGAGTTGTGTAAAATAGCCAAAGTACCTCCAATACATAAAGATGGTGACAAGGAGTTACTAAGTAATTTTAGACTGGTCTCCATTCTGCCTGCATTCTCCAAAATTCTGGAGAACTTTTTAAATATTAGACTGGTTGGTCTTCTTGGTAGTTTTGATAATTTATTTAAGAGCCAATATAGTTTTCGCAGCTCCAGCGACAAAAGGTAAGCAGTCATAGATAAAGCGTTTGACATGGTAAACTATCAAATATTGCTGAAAAAACTAGATGTGTTGGGTATACCTCCTACAATCTGTATGAAAATCACTTATTAAGAAGGCGACTGTCAACAATTGTATGAGTTTTAATAGAGAAATTAGCTATGGGGTACCACAAGGCTCCATCTTGGGACCAACACTCTTTCTTATATATTTAAATGCAGTATATAAAAGCTAAGAGAGGAGAATAAAAATACATTTAATGGACTTATTGAATCAACCGAAAGCAAAGACATATCTGATCAGTCTCAAATCTACGAGTTACTGAAAAACTGCTTCCATTAGTAAAACTTTTCTTTGGCTCTCTTTTTTGTAAAAACTATTTCTAATGGGGTATTAAAAGAAGCGTCTTTTTCCTATATTTGTCAAGATATTTATTTCCCGAAAATAATTTAACATATTTTTAGATGTACCTACAGGGTGACCCGATCTTAAGGGTCCAAACTTTACCAGCGTGTTGGGCGTTCAAAAATAATTTAAAAAAGTCTATACAACATAGGTCGAAAAATGCTTTGTAAAGAAAATACAGGGTGTCAAAGTTTTCTTAAAAAAAAACGAAAAAAATTAGTATCTAGAAAACTACCTTGGACAACAACTTTAAATTTGGTACAGAATAAAGGTTAATAGAGCTGCATACTTTTCTTTATAAAGCAACAATGTAGGCCCGCCACGGGAGTGCGCAGGGGTGGTGACTTTTAGAATTTTTGAAGAAAAAAATGATACGCCAATGGATTTTTTTAAATTTTAAATTATTTTTGAGTTCACTGTCCAATTTAAATAAAAAAATGTCACCTTATTTTTTTTCGTACAATGCTTCATTGTGGAGAAAAAAATTGAAAATGTTTAAATTTGTTGCAAAAAAAATAAAATAATTAAGCCCATAAATTTTTTAAATTAAAGAAACTACACAAATAAATGGATTATTATTTATTAATTTAAAAACGCTTCAAAATGGTTGCCCCTCACTTCAATGCATTTAGTACATCTTCGTCGAACTGCTCTGGTAGCAGCAGCAATTTGTGCTGGAGTTATGGCTCTGCAACAAGCTTGGATTGATGCTATGAGGTCATCCCTGTTTCTTGGTGGGTTTCTGTACACCATTTCTTTCAAAGTACCCCAAAGAAAAAAATCTAGGGGGGTGAGGTCGGGTGACCTAGCAGGCCAAGCCGTTGGGCCCCCTCTACCTATCCATCGGTTAGGATAATTATTGGTTAGCCAATCACGCACTTCTATGCCAAAATGGGCTGGGCACCCATCCAATTGGAATTGCATTCTTCTTCGGGTAAGAATGGGTAGCTTATCCAAGTAATTAAACAAATGATTTTGAAGCAAATCCAAAAAAACTTGTGCATTTACTCTGTGTGGCAAAAAATGGGGTCCTATGAGAGAATTCCCAATTAACCCTACCCACACATTAACACTAAACCTATTTTGAAAATTATCTTCGACCATTGCGTGAGGATTTGCATGTGCCTAAAGGTGGGTATTATGAATGTTAAATATCCCACATCGTGTAAACATGGCTTCATCCGTCCACAAAATGAATTGTGAAAAGTTTCTGTCAACTTCAATGGCATGCGAAAACCATTCACAAAATTGGATACGCCTTTCTGCATCTCCAGGAAGTAATTCTTGGGTACGCGATAAATGAAAAGCACGTCTACCGTCAAACTTCAACGTTCTTCGGATGATTTCTCTTGGAATGCGCAACTCGTTAGAAGCTCTTCTCACGCTTGTTGATGGGTCGTTGTCAAAATGAGCCAAAATTGCATTCTGTCGTCCTGGAGCATGATTGTTCTCTTGATCTCTTATTCCATGAAAAGTTCCTGTTTGTCTTAAATTCTGGTGTACTCTTTGAAATACTCTCTGATGTGGAAGGCGTCTATTGGGAAATGCTTCGGCGTATAACATTCTGGCTGCACGAGAATTTCCAGCTGCACGTCCATAATAAAAATGAATATCAGCATATTCTTCATTTGTAAAATTTAACGGCATTATGTATCAGGTTTTAATATTACAAATGCTTTAAAATGAAAAGACAAATTTTGACAAGTGTAATAACAACCAAACAAAGAAGCCTAACAACCGTCAAAATAAAGAACTTAAAAAGTGAACTGAACGTGAACGAAAATTTACCACCTACTACTAATTTACTTATTACCTTATTTAAAAATTTTTGACTAGCTTTGACTTTTTTATGGGATTTACGAAAAATGCTGTTTTTTGTTTTTTTTATTGGTAAAATCTTTAGGTGCAGATAAAACGATTTTTATTTTTAACTTTAAGACGACGCATCCTACAAAAAAAAGCAAAAAGACATTTTTTAACCTAAATTAGACTGTGAATTCAAAAATTAATTTAAAACAAAAAAAAACCATTGGCGTAAGATGTTTTCTTCAAATAATCTCACCACCCGTGCGCACGCCCCTGGCAAACCAAAATTTTTGCTTTATAAAGAAAAGTGTGCAGCTCTATTAAATTAAATAATCCAGTTATGTAGTTTCTTCAATTCAATAACTTAATTATTTTATTTTTTTGCAACAAATTTAAACATTTTCAATTTTTTTCTCCACAATGAAGCATTGTACGAAAAAAAGTAAGGTGACATTTTTTTACTTAAATTGGACAGTGAACTCAAAAATAATTTAAAATTTAAAAAAATCCATTGGCGTATCATTTTTTTCTTCAAAAATTCTAAGTCACCACACGTGCGCACGCCCGTGGCGGGCCTACATTGTTGCTTTATAAAGAAAAGTATGCAGCTCTATTAACCTTTATTCTGTACCAAATTTAAAGTTGTTGTCCAAGGTAGTTTTCTAGATAATAATTTTTTTCTTTTTTTTTAAGAAAACTTTGACACCCTGTATTTTCTTTACAAAACATTTTTCGACCTATGTTGTATAGACTTTTTTTAATTATTTTTGAACGCCCAACACGCTGGTAAAGTTTGGTCCCTTAAGATCGGGTCACCCTGTATATTGGATAACAAATTAAAAATAAAGTTTTTTTTTTATAATTTGAGAAGATAGTTATTCAAAATAACTGCAAATTTTTACATTTCCGATCCAATACTCGGTAATTAGATCGAGGGTTCAAATACTAATGGAATATCGGCCTATTTTATTTTTACAATTATCTAAATCGAAAACATTTTTAAAAAGCCTATTTTCTACGAATTATTGCTAAAAATCCCTAAGGGTTGAAGTCAAATACCTTACCGAAAAAAAAGCAAATTTTGATAAAACTGCACCTGTTCCTGTCACTTTACACTTCTGGATTGGCGCCTATACTTTAAAATGTGCCAGCATCCCCCATTTTATGCATTTATTCGATGAGCGAATAATGTTCCTTTAATAGACTGACCACGGTTAGGGCTTGCCTTTTAAGTTTCAATGTTCAATGTTCAATGTACTTTATTGCCATAAGATTTACATGGTAAATATAGACAGTGTCAGGTAAAGACTAACATAAAAGAATATAATTCCTTAAACTAATTTATGCAATTAATCTATGTAACATAAATAAAGATAAGTTTTACAAATTATTAATTTTAGAGTATATAGGTAGTATTTCTTTTTCGCTCTTCTCGGATTTAACCTCCTCTCGAATTTAAAAACTCCCTTACTGAGTAGTATGCTTTATTTATAAGCAGTTTTTTAAGTTCCTCTCGAAATTTTTTAAAGCTTTGCAAGCTTTTTATGGTATTTGGAATTGCATTAAAAATTGTTGCACAAAAGCAGTATGGACTCTTAGCATATAATGACAGATTGTAATTAGGGATTCTAATATTTGAACTAGACCTTGTATTATGAGTATGAAGTGTGTTTACAGATGGAAATTTTTGTTGCTGTTTTTTCACAAATAGTGCTGCTTCAAAAATCAGGATAGATGGAGCTGTCATTAGATTATTTTCCCTAAACACAGGTCTGCAAGAGTCCTGATGTTTTAGTTTAAATATAAGTCGCAGTAATCTTTTTTGTAATAGAAGAATGCGTTCAAAGTTTCTACATTGACCCCAGAACACAACTTGGTATCTTATGTGACTGTATCCTAAGGAGTAGTATACGTTAATAAGCTGTTTAGTTGTGAGTAAGTTCTTTAGGTTCAAGATTGCAAAAAAAGTAGAGTTTAGTTTTTCTGCCACAAAACTGCAATGTTTTTCCCAAGTTATCTGTTCATCAATTTGAAGTCCTAAAAAAGAACAGTTCTCCATTTTGATTATGTCATTGTTTTTTAATTTTAGTTTTATATCACTAATCAGTTTCCTTTTACGGAAAACAATATAGTGAGTTTTCGAGGGATTGACCAAGAGTTTGTTTTTTTCACACCATTTGCCAAAGACTTGAAGAATAAAGTTTGACATATTTTCAAGATCTTCTAAGTTTTCTGCAGTTACTACTATAGTGCAGTCGTCTGCATATAAAACTATCTTTATGTTTTTACACTGATCCATAATGTATTTGATCATATCGTTTATAAAAAGTATGAAAATTAAAGGCGATAAGACACTACCTTGAGGAACCCCAAAATTAAGAGTAGCTTCTTTAGATATATTTTTTTGAAATTTCACAAATATTTTTCTCTCTGAAAGAGTGCTTTCTAACCAATCATTTATGTTTCCCCTTAGTCCCATCTCATTACATTTTTTTAAAAGAAAAGGTATAGAAATGCAATCGAAGGCACGAGTCAGATCTAGAAAGATGGCTAATGTAAGTTTGTTCGAATCAAGGGATTCGTAAATAAACTGTACTAAATCAAAAGCCGCAGTAGAAGTGGAGAAATTAGAGCGAAATCCGTGTTGATGAGGAGACAGGAGTTTGAAACGATGGATGAAAGAATTGAGTCTGTTAACTACAGTTTTCTCAAATAACTTGGATAAAGATGTGAGCCCTGTGATCGATCTATAGTTTGGAATTAATCCATATACAGCAGGAATAAAACAGTAGATAACTTTTAAAGACTTTATTGTTTCTCAAAATATTCTCCACGCAAACTAATGCACTTTTTTATTCGCTCAAACCAGCTGTCAAATTTGTAATTCCACTAGTTTGTTGGTACTCTTAAAATTGCAATTGTTGAAGGCGTCGACTGCTTCCTCTGGCGACTGAAATCTTTGGCCACGTAGTCCATTCTTGATTTTCGGAAAAGTATAGAAAATGTTGAAACTGTATGGATGATGGTCCAGCAATTCGACGTTTTGTTGGATTAAAAATTAAATGTTTTTTTATGCTTGCATTGTCTTGGTCAAGGATGATTCGTCGTCCTGGGTTCCTTTTTTCTAAGCTCAGCGATGACTTTCAGCAAACAAATGATGATATACCAATCGGCAGTAACAGTCCTTTGATGTCACGACCATATTTTTGGATACACTTCGGGAACGGATGACTTCTGTTGGCTTTTCTTCATCTTGGAACACCCAAACCCAGACAAGACTCAAGCGATTGTCTTTACACGGAAAAGGGGCAATCCGCGAACAAAGCTTGCTCTGGGTGGTAGAAGGATACCCTGGCAAAGAAGGAACGTGAAATACCTAGGGTTAGTTTTAGCACTTCAAAAAGCAAGGGGAGCCCACAGAAGGCTACACCTCTTGTTAAATGCCACGAGCTCTACACCGAAGAGTAAAATTATAAATATGGAGTCAAGTCGTTCGCCCCATACTAACATATGCAGCCCCATGCTGGTATAAAGTATGCAAAACACAAATGGGAAGGCTACAAAGCTTTCAAAACAGAGCTTTCAAAACAGTGTCGTGGTTTGTGCGTAACGTACAAATCAAAAGGGAACTTAACATTGAGGATACCTTAGAAACGATCCAAGAGCAGAAGGATGATTTCATGAGATAGGTCGAGGGGCATCAAAACCCCGTGGTACAAGATGCGTTCCTGTACCGGCCCGGAGACAGGCCAGGGACCTACAAAAGGCCCCTGGATGTCTAACAAAGTTGCGCCACAAGAACGCCAAATTGAGGTTTTAAAGCTCAGGTAAATCCACATGGAAAAGTACAGACTAGAAATGAAAGAGGTACATACCTATTATGCACAAGCATTATATCTTAGTAGTAGTAGAACACCCAAACAGACGAATGACGTTTATTTTTGGGTTTATATGAGTAAATCCACGAATCATCACCACTGATATTGCTGTAGACGTTTTCTGACAATAATTTACCCTAATTTCTTTCTGTTCTTCGGATAACAGATGCGGTATCCAGCCGGAAACCAATTTTCTTACCCTTAATTCTTCATGCAAAATTTTTTGAGCTGAGGTCTTTGAAATTTTCAAGCAAGCCTCAATCTCGCGATATGTCATGTGGATCTTCCGTGATGAGCATGCGCATAGCATCGATATTTTCCTGGGTGACAGCCGTTTTTGGTGCACCTGGTCTTGGATTGTCGCTAAGGCTAATCCGTCCACGCTTGAATTCTCCATACCAACGAGAAACTTTCGACTGATGTGGGGCTTTATTAACAGGAATCAACTCGGCAAGAAATAATTTCCATCGAAAGTTTTAAAAAATTATAGCCCGAAAATGCTCTCAGTTTAATTCCATTTTTCGACAGATTTGTTAGCTTAAAAAAATCACTGTAGCTATAAAACTGTCCCACATAGTACAATCACGTGTTTAACACGTAAAAAGGGCGTGAGAAAAAAAAATCGTTGATTTTAAAAGCTGCTAGAAAAAAACGTTTATTTCATATATGAAAACAAGCTTAATAGGTCATTCATTAACGTTATAAAAAATAACGTTGCTAAAAACTGCGTTATAATAACGCTATTATAAAATTAAAACAGCAATGTTTTTACGTTAGTTTCAAGTGATTTTTACGTTAAAATCACATTAGATTCACGCTTTTTCTACACGAATTTTAAAACGCGACTTGCATGGCTTTTCTACTGAATATTTTTGAGATTTTACTAGCCGCAGCGCCACCTATTGTCGGGATTTTTCACTTTGACGAAATCTATCAGGCAGTGCTTTGGCCTCTAAACTCCAAAAATCTTTTAAAGAACTAATCCCTGATCCTTCACGATCACGACGCATCTGTTATTAACCTGATAAAGACACATTCATATTCTGTGAAAGTGTTTACTGGTAAAAAATCTTGTTTAGCCTTTAAAAAAAACATAATGTATATAGATGGATATATATGGATATTTTGTCTTGCCTTGAGCGCCATCTTTAAAATTGTCTTGAAGTGTTGTAGTCTTAAACTAGTGAACTTTTATAACTTCCTTTCACATCCCTTTTAAGTAAAAAAAATGTTATAAAAAAAACGTGACCAAAAAAGACGCAGAAAGTTAGTAGGTTTGAGAAGTCTTAATCTAGTGGCGTTTTTGAACATGTTGTGGAGGACTTTTCAAGTGTGAATTTGGTAAATGAAAATAACGAGGGAAAAAAACACGTTATATACACAGCACCAGAAACTTCAGCAAAAAGTACATTTTTATAGCTTGATTTCTCCTTGTTTTTAAGTTATCTTTAAGCATGTAGATTTAACAAAATAATTATTACATGGTATAAGGTTGTTTTCAAGTAAAAAAAACTTTTTTATTTTTGTTCACGTTAATTTAACGTTGATGTCATTTTTGTGCTATGTGGGGTATCGCACTGACGTTCTGAAATTAGGTTAGGTAAATAATGAGATTAACTTTTAGTAACGACATTCAATCAGTGTCGGCCTCTATGTTCATATATGCAAAATATAAAAGACAGATCTCTATGAGAAGTTTTTGCACTAATTATTAATAAATCAGCATTACCTTACGATTTTGCATGAGCCGGTAATCACCTATTTTACCTTAGGCTTTTATAAGCCTTTCTTATAACATCGTTGACAGCAAATTTAATAAAGGAAGTTTTTTTTATATTTTTTTTTTATTTAGTCGGTTTAGAACGTTTTTCTACGTTGTCCGACGCCTATTCTCCACCTCCTTCGATCCTGACAATCATCTTCTGTCAGATTTTTTTGACTCATTGATCTTTGGATTGACTGTTGCCATTCTAGTTTAGGACGCCCTTTTTTTCTGCGCCCTATTGGTTGCCATTCTAGGACCTGCTTTGGTAATCTTTCGTCGTTCATCCGTTGTACATGGCCGTACCATATCAGTTGTCTTTTAGTGATGTCATCCGTTATGCTCCCTTCGATTCCCATTCTTTCTTTTATGATCTCATTTCTTATGTGATCTGTTCTAGATATTCTCATTGATCTTCTTATTGCATCCATTTCGACACTTTCCATTTTTGTTTTGTATTTTTCTGTTACGCGACAAGTCTCTATTCCATACAACAGCGTGCTTTTCACCATTGTTTCATATATGATAAATTTTACATTCTTTTTTATCTCTCTGCTCCATAAAATACTGTTAAGACATCCAATAACCTTTTTTGCTTTTACTATTCTTTTTTCCAGTTCTTTACAGTCTGTTCCTGTCTTATCAAATGTGACACCCAAGTATACATACTCATTGCATGGAGATATTACTTGTCCATTATCTAGTTCTAACTCACTGGATTCGTTTCCAATACATAAGTACTGTGTCTTGTCCACGTTCACTGTTAACCCCCACTTTTGGTATTCTTCCGTTAATTTTCTCATCATATACTCCATGTCTTCTTTATCATTAGCTACAATTACTTGGTCGTCAGCAAACTGTAGTGTGTATATGGTAAATCGGTCGTTAAGTTGTATTCCCATGCCGTGCACTTTCCGTTTTCAGTTTTTTAGAGCTACTGTGATATATGTTTTAAAAAGAGTTGGAGAAATACAACATCCCTGTCTTAAGCCTTTTGTTACCAGGAATTCTTTTGAAAGTCGATTTCCAATTTTAATTTTAGATTTTGACCCTTTGTATGGTTCTTTTATCGCTTTTATGTATGTATGATTGATATTAGTCTGCTCTAGCACTGTCCATAGTTTTTCTACTGGAACGGTATCATATGCTTTTTGTAGGTCCACAAAGGTAACATGAGTCTCTATATTTCTGGCGCTCCTTTTCTCAATTACTTGTTTAAGACAAAAAACATTATCCCTACAAGATCTACCTGCACGAAACCCACTTTGCTCTTCTTCTTCTTGTTCATGAAAATCCTTCTCTATTAGATCTCTAAGAATCCTACCATACAATCTACTGAGAGTACTAGTTACTGAAATTCCTCTGTAATTGTTGCAATCCAGCTTGTTTCCTTTTTTATGTATTGAGGATATGAATGCAATTTTCCAATCATCAGGTACTGGATGTCCGTTTATGCATTGATTGATAATATATGTGAGATTTTCGATTAGTTTCTCTGATCCATATTTGAGCATTTCAGCATATATTCCTCCAGGTCCGCTAGCTTTTCCGGATTTAAGCTTTTTAATACTATTTTTGATCATTTCTTTTTCGATGATTACTTCCGCTCCGTGTACTTCTATGTCTCTCCTCGGAGAGGCTGCCAGATTTTTCTTTTGTTGGATTTTTTACTGTAGAAATGAATTTCCATACTTCAGAACTCTGCCTACCTCCTACGTGTATATTGATATCGTGGCATTTGCGCTCGAACAGTTCATTTTTTTCTGTGCGTATCAAATTTCTCAGCTGTCTTTTGGTTTCCCAGTAGATTTCTAGGTCTCTTTGTTCTTTGGTACTGAGCCATTTCAAGTATGTGCGTTTTTTCTCTTTGACCATTTCCTGTATTTTTTCCGTCTACCACATCTGCTATTTCTATTATCTTGGTATCCAACAGCTTCGATGCTTGCTTCCTTCAAGCTTTTTATTATGTTTGTATATATCTCTTCAAATGAGTGTTCTGTGTTTATTAATTTTTTATCTAATCCGTTCTGATACAATCTTTGAGTACTTTCGATTTCTAGACTTCTAAAGTTGTATTTTTGATTATCTTCGATGCATTCTAGGTTTTCATTTTCTTCAATACTTTCGTCCTTATGTGTTTTTCTGAAAGGGAATAATATTTTTGCTTTTACCAGATGGTGGTCAGATCCACAGGTAATACCACGAAGTGCTCGCACATCATACCACTTTAATTGCGAGTGTTTTCCACCTATAGCATAGTCAATGATTGATTTAAGATTTCTTGTTGGCTGAATCCAGGTATATCGATGAATATCCTTATGCCTAAAAAAATCATTATTTATTTTTAGGTTGTGGGTTTCACGCAATCGCATCAGTCTCAAGCCATTATCATTTGTTACTTCTTCTCCAAATGGTCCTATCACTTTGCTCTGGGTTTGTCTACCAGTTCGGCTATTAAAATCGCCAAGCATAATTATTTCTCTGGTATTACCGATTTTGGTGATAGTCTCATCAAGTTGGTCAAAGAACAGTTGTTTTGTAGCTAGTTTTTCGTCATCTGATGGTGCGTAGACTGCTATTATGCTTATATTATGACCAAGCATCTTCATGTTCACTCGAAGTATGTTTTCACTAATGCAATCGTAGTCGGTAATCTTATTTTTTAGGTTTTTCTTTATTAATAAGGATACCCCTCCGGCTGCTCTTCTTTCTTTTGGGACTCCAGTGAATATATGTACGAAATTGCCGACACTATTTGTACCTGTTCCTTTCTTTTTTGTCTCTGTAAGTGCAATGATATCGATCTTACAATTCTGCACTTCGGTTGCAATAAGGTCCAACTTTTGATTCACTCCCTGCACGTTCCATGTAGCTATATTCATAGTCCTTTGTCTTTGCTTTTTTCGTCTTTGAGAATTTCCATTTATTGCTCCGAGGCTTTGTTTTGGCTTTTTGGTAATTGCTTTGTTTTACAAGTATTAGAGAACCAGTCTAATGCCACAACCCCCTACTTGGAGGGCCAGGATTTTTAATCAAGGTTTTTCTCCTCTGGCCTTTGACGAGCCAACGCCATACTGTAAGGCAACAGCTGTCTTTTATACTATCCCTAAAAGAAAGGGTTGCCACCTACGCTATGATCACCGTACCGAGGTCCATTCTCTCCGCCTTTCATATCGATGTGGTCTTCTCCCGTAACCCTGGGAAAGGGACCCTAGACAGGTGCTAAGTCTCCGGGTCGGAGAGTACCTGGAATCTACGGAGGGCAGGGGTCGATTCATTTCCCCTGATAGACATCTGACGAGGTCTACCCGTACCCCTAAGGACGTTTTTTTCATTGAACGAAACTATAATACAACAATATACCACTTTTACCATTTTTGTAAAACTCTTATAAGGATGATTCTACAAAAATGGTGCTGTGGAGTGGGAATGCATATTTTTCAAACACAGACTGCAAATGAAGCATAATTTTAGTTATAAGATTTAAAACGAAATGTTTTCTTTATGGAGCATTTGAGTTTCATGTATAAAAAAAATTGCAAGTTTATAATTTTTTTTATTACAAAGCAACTGGTGTAGCCCCAAACCAAATATTAAAAACTCAAATTGAAAAAAATATCCTAATAAATAATATTTAACCAAGTCTTAACTATTTATCAAAAAATTGATAAAACTTAAGTTTGCAGTCATATTTTTGAAAATCCGAATTTACATCTTCTCCGGAAAATTTTACTATTTTAAACGTGCTCCATTTTTAATAACACAATATTTGTAAATACCACCAGTTAATTTCTAGAGAAAGAGACGGCCCTGGATATCTAATTTACTTGTGAGGGTGACAAGTTGTGATAGATAATGTCAACTTTAGTTTGGTTTAAGTTATAGATCTTTTTATTTTCGGCAGAAAATTAGTTTTTTTCGGAGAAATCAAAAAGGAACGCTTCAATTATCATCCCTCTGATAAGTAAATATTCGACTGATATCAATAGTATAATTTTTTTGTTGATTGTTTTAAAATTATAAGTATAGGAACTTTGTTTATATAAAACTTAAGTTAAGTAGTCTAAATATATTTTGATTTAAATTGGAAAACCATTAAAAAACTCATTCCTCTGGTACTCATCCCTCTGGAATTTTTATGCAATAATTCCTAAAATTCGGGAAAATAAATGTTTCTTAGCTTACATCTAATTAGTTACATAAATTTAAAAAAACAAAATTATTTACTGTGCTGTACTGTTATTTAAAGGCAATGGCCAAAAATGATATCCATATAGCCCACTTTTGGTAGAATCATCCATAAATACAATGCCTCTTTTTAATGATCAATTAATGTTTCTTGAGAGGCTAAAAAGGTACAAACAGAAATGCTTTTGTTTTGTACGTCTATTAGAGCTTAATAAAATGTTGGCACAAAAAAGGCCTTATGATATATTTACTGAGTAGCGAAACATGGAAAAAAATCATTTTTTTCCATTTCGTTCCACCCTAATACCGACCCTCTTGGCGCTAACGGCAATTTTATAAAGAATAAAAAAGTCTCTTTAATGGATGTAGGTAGGATGTATATAGGCTGTAAGGACCCCTTTTTTGTTGGATTTTCTTTAACGTTTTATGAGGAGCAGAACTAGAGAGATTTTGCCTAATAAAGACGGAAATACCCACTTAGCACATTATGCGAAACCATGGTAAAAGGGTGCTGATTTTTGATACAAAACGATGACAAATATAAAAACAAAATTTTTCAAGTGCAAAGTAACAATTTAGTATACTGGCAACTACATTTATAAACTACTTAGTGTAGACAGTTATGTGTGACGGTCCGTTTTCTAAATCTAAGAAGCTTGTTTTCCACAAGGAGTGGTTTCCATATGTTTTGGTGTATGTGTTTGGTTGACTAAAAACTTCTTTATTCTGTATTATAAATGCAGCGTCAATAAATTTTTGTTTTCGCCAATGTGACTCTTTATGCAAAACATTAGCTTCAAACCATTGGATCCTGTGATAATTTGACCAGACATGACGCTAAAGGCAATTTTATAAATAATAAAAAATCTTTAATGGATGTTGGTAGGATGTATATTATTATAGGCTGTAAGGACCCCTTTTGGTTGGATTTTCTTTAACAGTTTATGAGGAGCAGAACTAGAGAGATTTTGCCAAATAAAGACGGAAATACGCACTTAGCACATTATGCGAAACCATGGTAAAAGGGTGCTAATTATTAATACAGAACGATGACAAATATAGAAACAAAATTTTTCAAGTGCAAAGTAACAATTTAGTATACTGGCTACTACATTTATAAACTACTTAGTGTAGACAGTTATGTGTGACGGTCCGTTTTCTAAATCTAAGAAGCTTGTTTTCCACAAGGAGTGGTTTCCATATGTTTTGGTGTATGTGTTTGGTTGACTAAAAACTTCTTTATTCTGTATTATAAATGCAGCGTCAATAAATTTTTGTTTTCGCCAATGTGACTCTTTATGCAAAACATTAGCTTCAAACCATTGGATCCTGTGATAATTTGACTAGACATGACGCTAAAGGCCATTTTATAAATAATAAAAAATCTTTAATGGATGTTGGTAGGATGTATATTATTATAGGCTGTAAGGACCCCTTTTGGTTGGATTTTCTTTAACGTTTTATGAGGAGCAGAACTAGAGAGATTTTGCCAAATAAAGACGGAAATACCCACTTAGCACATTATGCGAAACCATAGTAAAAAGGTGCTAATTATTTGTGTAGAACGTTGACACACTTAGAAACAAAATTCTTCAAGTGTAAAGTAACAATGTAGTCTACTGGCTACTACTTTAATAAACTACTTAGTGTAGACAGTTAAGTGTGATGGTGCGTTTCTTAATTCAAAGATGCTTGTTTTTTACAAGAAGTGGTTTTCATATGTTTGGTACCTATGTCCGTGCTTGGTTGACTAAAAACTTCTTTATTCTGTATGGTAAATGCAGCGTCAATAAACTTTTGTTTTCGCCAATGTGACTCTTTATGCAAAACTTTAGCTTTAGACCATTGGATCCAATGATCATTTGACCAGGCATGACGCCAAAGGCAATTTCATAAAGAATAAAAAAGTCTCTTTAATGGATGTAGGTAGGATGTATATAGGCTGTAAGGACCCCTTTTTGTTGGATTTTCTTTAACGTTTTATGAGGAGCAGAACTAGAGAGATTTTCCCAAATAAAGACGGAAATACCCACTTAGCACATAATGCGAAACCATGGTATCCACACACAAGAGCAATACGACTAACTGCACACTAATTGGCTGGCGTGCCTGTCACAAATTTAAATTGATTCTTTTCATTAAACAATGTAAAAATTGTCCAACTCTGTCGGTCATACAGGCCACTGGTAAAAACCTCTCTGTTCGACGGCGTCAGCCATTCCACCCCCCACTTACTCTGCTTTTCCACGGCAAGCAGTGGGCCAGCCAGGCGTCGCGTATTATCGATTCATGAGTGTGATCCACTACATTACATAGGGTTTACCATATTTTATATATACAGTCGAACCTCTATAACTCGAACCTGAAGGGACAACCAAAACTGTTCGAGTTATGGAGAGTTCGAGTTATAGAAACTCGAGTTACATGGGTTAAAATACATGTAAAAAGTGCATGGACCGCTTTAAAGGTTCGAGTTATAGAGAGGTTCGACTTATAGAGGTTCGAGTTAGAGAGGTTCGACTGTATTAAAAAGAAAAGCATAAAATAACAAACATATTAACATGCTTGCATTTCACTTCCTTGAAAACCTCTTTTCCAACTTAGCGATGTCTTGATAAAACTGTTCCCCGTATTCATCCGAGACTGCTCCTAAATTTTCAGGAAAGAAGTCCAGATGCGAGTGAAGGGACATGTCACATCCCATGGCCTTGTACGCTAAGAGCAATTCCTCGATCTGAGCGATATAATCATCACTTTTATGGTTACCCAAAAAATTCTTATACACGTTTTGGAATGCAAACCAAGCTCGTTTTCCTTTTTGATTCAGGTGTTCAATAAACGTCGAATCTTAAAGAAATTGTCTAATCTGGGGTCCCACAAAAACACCTTCCTTGATTTTAGCCTCACTAAGACGAGAAAATTTAGTTTTCAAAAATATGACTGCGTGGCCTGTTTTGTCCAGTGCTTTTACAAGCTGTTTGATCAATCCAAGTTTAATGTGCAAAGGCGGCAAGTAAATATTATCTTGCCGGAGTAATAAGGATCGTTTGCGACATTTTTCCGACCGGGAGTAAATCTTTCTCGCAAAGGCCAGTTCCGTACAATCTAATATTTGTCCCATGCTCGGTTGTCCCATTCACAAATAAAACAACAATATTTTATTTTTTTATTATAGTTTCTGCATGAGCGTATACAAGGGGGGAGGGGGGCTTGGGGGCGAAAGCCCCCCCAAGAATCGAAAATCAGATTATGTTAAAACTATTTATTTTCCTACTTTTTAATATGTTAATAAATAAAAGTGGCAAAAATTTCCAAGCCCCTCCAAGGCGATTTTTTGTATACGCCAGTGGTTTCTGTATATATACATACTTTTATATACTAATATGTTGCTTTATACTTTGGTATAACGTTTATTACCTTTACCGTTAAGCTGCTGGCAGCTAAAATTTTATAAAGATAATTAGAAAATGCATATAAAATGGTAAAATCGACAATGTCCATTTACCATTTATGCAAAACACCCCCCCCCCCCCCAAACAAATGGCTTACCACCAATGTTTGAGAACATTAAACTCTCCAGTCTCTCAGAAATAATGATGTTAAGGCCAAAAAAAAATCCTTCCCACCACTATCGAAAAGCAGTAAAAATAGGTAGGGGGGTCTCCCCCGAAAATGCGGGGTGATGGGGAAAAACGAAGTTCATATTTGGATTCAGGAGGTCATTTACATAAGAATCGGCAAGAATGGTGCCAGGGCCGATTTTCATGTTATAATCTTTGGTATAAAAGTAAACGTTAGTTTTTTAAGCAGTCTTCTAAATTTCTTTATTTTTTAATAAACACAAAACAGCTTTTTATAAACTGCCTCGTGCTTAAACCCTCCGGGTGCGGTGTAGTGTGGTGTGGAGTTTTTAAAAACTTCAAACTCCATATTTTGCTTGTCGGGGCAGTAAAACAAAGTCGAAAGTTTTTCAGTTTTTCCTAAGTGTTTTCAAAGTTTCATAAAGAGTGTTGCGCCGAGCTCTAGCTGGAGTTTTACAGCCCCAGAAGGGAATTTCTGTAAAACGGAGGTAATCTTTATAAAAGTTTTTTTAGGTAAATTTTTTACAAATTTTACCATGCGTTGTAGTCAATTACTAGGTAATTGCTTCGAAACACAATTTCGGACTATCCGAGAATTAGTACAGGCCCTACATCCGCAACACACTTGGCACGGATAAACATAAGACGCGCTCGAACATTTTACGAAAGGGAACCACCCCCCTAACCCTGGCAGGGGGGTGGTTTTCCCCCTTTAATGGGCTTTTTGATAGTTTTTTGTTAATAACTCGTAAACAGTCAACTTTTCCAAAGATCTTGTGGAGATCATTTTTCAAGCGGATACAATTTCCTTCTCAACGATGTACCTTGGTATCCTCTGACGGCAGTGGTGCACATTCCATGAGCGTACGAAAAAAAGGAAAATTTTTAAAATATTTTTTAATATTTTTTTTGTGGTATTTTTTATCTTCAGCACTTTTTTTTCTCAAAAAAATATTTTTGGGTAAAAGCCCATTGTACACAGTTAAATATTTATTAGGCTAGACATATTTTTTTTAAATAGCCGCCTTGAATTAAATATGTAGAAATCCCTAAATCAAACAAAAACATTGAACATTCATTTTTGTAACTCAGTAAATAAGAATGAGTGAGTAAAAAATTATTTTTGGTTAGTAATAACTTAAAACTGACTTTTTCTAAGCAAGTATAAAAGGCACCTTCATAGGGGTATAGTCAACCACGGACACCGGTGTTTCGGAAAAAGGCATTTCCATCCTCAGCGTGGCTTGCCTAACACAAAGTAGAACAAACTGTCTACAAGATACAAGGTAAATCAAAAAGAATGGAAAAATAGGTGAACCCTATTTTTCATTCTACGAGTGAACGACAGCTAGGGTTACCAGACGTCCGGATTAATCCAGACTTGTCCAGATTTTTACTACGTCCGGGTGGGTCCGGGCGGATTTTTCATAAACGTCCGGATTTTCAAGTAGCCGCCTTTATAAACATCAAATAATGCAAAATAAACTAGTTTCAAAAAATGTAATTAAACAATAGCGTCGATAAATTTAGCAGTGTGAATTTACCTTTAAGCGGGGTCTTCACATAACGTTTTACATTACATCTTGCCTGTTCAGTCAAAACGCATCAAGTAAAACTTTGTGTGTAGACGGAAAAACGGACGTTTTACTTGAACTGATTTAAGACGGAAGACCGCCTAGAGAACTGACCGGATCACGCATTGTTTTCCAATAAAACCATCGTTTTGTATCAAAAACTGATCTAAAAACGTACGTTAAAACTATCAAGTGTCTACGCTAGTCTTTCAACCGTCATACTTGACCCTTTTGACTGACAGGCAAGACGTAAGGTAAAACGTTATGTTAAGACCCCGCTTAAAGTAGTATTATTAATTTCGCCTTGTTGAATTACACTTCTGCCGTGTGGTTTTAAGCACACACAATTTTTTTGATGAAGTTTGTAATCTAAAAAAGTACATATGATATGTACTATATCAGACAATTTTACTTCTGATGACCACAATCTGCCTACCCACGAAAAATGGGCAAAATATTTTAATGCAAGTATTTCTACCCAGTGGACCAAAGAAAGAAATAGGCTGCTTTTATCTTCTGTAAAAGGAATACTCATGACTTCATACAATTTAAGAAATATGAGCTGCTCAGAATTTTACGATTTTGTACTTCTGCCTAAAAATTCAACGCTGTTGAATAAAATACAAAGCAGTGAAAAGTACCTATAAAATAGTAGGTATATTATGTTATTTATTAGTTATTGTTTCAATAAAAAAAAAAGTTGATTTTTTGTGTGTGGCATCGAAAAAATTTTGACATCCGGATTTTGTCCGGATTTTCTTGACGGCTGGTCCTGGTTAGAGACGTTTTCATCTGGTAACCCTAACGACAGCGAACCAAGGAAACGAAGTCCATGGCGGGACGAAAACGTCCACCGGTCTATAAGGTAGAAAGACTTATCGTCACAGTTCAACCAGACCATGCTGTCACCGTCTCCACGGTATCGGTTCCGGAACCGAAAACAATGAGTTAGGCAAGTATAAAAGGCAACTTCATAGGGGTATAGTCAACCACGGACACCGGTGTTTCGGAAAAAGGTATTTCCATCCTCAGCGCGGCTTGCTTGACACAAGTCGATAAGTCTTTATACCTTATAGACCGGTGGACGTTTTCGTCCCGCCATGGACTTCGTTTCCTTGGTTCGCTGTCGTTCACTCGTAGAATGAAAAATAGGGTTCACCTATTTTTCCATTCTTTTTGATTTACCTTGTATCTTGAAGACAGTTTGTTCTACTTTGTGTCAGGCAAGCCACGCTGAGGATGGAAATGCCTTTTTCCGAAACACCGATGTCCGTGGTTGACTATACCCCTATGAAGTTGCCTTTTATACTTGGTTAACTCATTGTTTTCGGTTCCGGAACCGATACCGTGGAGACGGTGATAGCATGGTCTGGTTGAACTGTGACGATAAGTCTTTCTACCTTATAGACCGGTGGACGTTTTCGTCCCGCAACGGACTTCGTTTCCTTGGTTCGCTGTCGTTCACTCGCAGAATGAAAAATAGGGTTCACCTATTTTTCCATTCTTTTTGATTTGACTTTTTCTAGTTAACCTTCTTTAAAGTGGGGGTGGGGGGCATCATCCCTCTGACCCCCCTCAAAAGTGCTTTCTTTTTTCAGTATTTTCCCAATTATTTGCAAACTCTGAACTTGGCAAAAAACAATTAAATAATAATTATGGAGACTGATGAGTAATCCTCTTTAACAATGTATAACACGCCCCCCTTACATCAGTGGCGCACCTTTTATAGGCATTTAAATAAATAAGACGTGTCGAAAAACTATTTTTTTTTAATTTTCTTAAATTTTACTGTCCCACATGTCTAGTTTTAAAACTTATTTTTAAAGCCTAAGAAATTTCCTTTTCAACAATGTACATCACTCCCCCTGTGATGCAGCAGTAGATTTTGCATAGACGCCCTAAAAATGGTTAAGTTAGTAATTAAAAATGTCGAGAAAAATATTTAGAGGGGGGAATCACTCCCCCACCAAGAGTGGGCGGATGGTTCCCAGTTGTTATATCTTTGGGGGAGTATACTGTATATTCATACCAAGTGTGTTGCTTCTCTCATTGAATGTAGTGTGTCTATTAGTACTATTCCAACATGGTTGTCTGAATTGAAGATTTATTTTATACCAAATTTGACCATTTTTGGTGCGTTTATGCCAGATATACCGCTGCCTTGAGGGGGGAGTGATATACATCGTTGGAAAGGAAATTTCTTTAGCTTTAAAAATGAGTTTAAAACCAGACATGTATGACAATAAAATTCAAAAAATTAAAGAAATATTTTTTTTCCACACCTCTCATTTATTTAAATCACAGCCTTCGTAAACTAACGAGCCACGAACCAGAAGAAACGGCAACACAGCGAGGAGGCCAGTCATTTTCGTCCACGTGCCGCTAGTTACTGGCCGTTTCCGCGCAGATAATGTTTTTTTTTTAACTTTTAGTATATTTCAAATCGCGTTACCAAATAAAACAACTGTTCTGGTTTTAGTGAGATGTGTGGTGAACTTAAAATTATATTACCTACTTAATAAAAGCTGTGTAAAAAAGTCCTTTTGTACACCGGTAATAAGTGAGGTTAGATGTTTGTTTTTGTTTGGAATTTTTGGTCTGTTTTTTCTTTTTAAATTTTAAACATGCCGCGAAAGTGTTGGGTACCCGGTTACAAAAGTAACGATGCATCTATGATTAATGAAGAGGGTCACGAAACAACCTTTAGCTTCCCAAAAGAAAATGACCTAAAAAATGCTTGGCTTCAGGCCATACACAGAGAAGATTATGTTGTGACTGCATCTTCAGTGGTTTGTTGGAAACATTTTGACATAAGTGACGTTGTTAGAACCGAGATAATTAGGGATAAAGAGGTAGTACAAAAGGAGGTGCCACTAACATTCCCTGAGTTAAACAATGGGGCAATACCTCGGTTATTTGAATCTCAACCCGAGTATATGTCAAGAGGTGTCAGGGTAACACAATATTCCCTAAATTATTTAACCAGGCCCTAGAAGATGTTTTTAAAAGCTTAAATTGGGAAGAAATAGGCATCAAAGTAAACGGACAATTCTGAACCACCAAGATGCTGATAATATCAATCAATCTAAAAGAAAATAGAACAAGTACAGTAATATATAGGACCTGGGACAAATTATTAAACTGAAAAAAGAAAAGCAAACAGCTGAAATCAAGGGACGAGTAAGATTGGCCTGGGCAGCATTCAGTAAATTAAGCAACATATTAAGAAATAAAAAATATCCTCAGTACCTCAAAACGGAAGTGTATAACCAATGTATCCTTCCTGTACTTACCTATGAATCCCAGACCTGGACACTTACAAAATCAAACATGGATAAGGTAACAAAAGCCCAAAGACCAATGGAAAGACAAATGTTACATGTAAAGCTAACAGGTAGAAAAAGGAATGAATTGATAAGAAATAAAACAAAAGTAAGGGATGTCAGAGCAGAAGTAGCAAAATTAAAATGGAAATTTGCCGGTCATATTATCAGACAGAAAGACGATTGATGGAACAAATGTATTGTAAACTGGAGAACTTGGCCAAAGATGGATTGACGAAGGCTAAATAGAATAGATAGATAGAAAAAAAGGTAAGTTCATTTAAAGTTTAAATTAACATGTTACCACTTAAACTAGATTCATAGTTCTTCCTTTCTCACAAACATCCTGTTGTTCAAACTTGACAGTAATAACTTAGCAGTAAGAAAGGAACCATTTTTATTTCTTACTGCTCACTTCATACTACTTACTTCACGGTACTATAAATCGAACTTTAGGGTTGTTCTCACAAATTGTTTAAAAGTAATTTCTCTTCTATCTGTTTATTCTAGGTTTTGTTACATATTTTTTAACATGATTAATGGCCACTGATATTTATTTCCAAATGTTTTGTTTGTTTTAAAAATTAAATGTAACACGCCTTTCACAATTTGTACGCCTAAACACAGTTTATTAGTTTTTACAAAAAAAAAACAAAATCGCCAAACTACAATCAAAACAAATAGCAGATGTTTATATCTCCCATGTATATATCGGCCCACCAGTCGGCCAATTTGCGATGTTGCCTTTTCTGGTTCGTGGCTCGTTAGTTTACGAAGGCTGCGTTTAAATGCCTATAAAGGGGGGCGCGTTATACATCGTTAGAGAGGACTTTTGGTCAGCCTCAATAACTATTATTTAGTTGTTTTTGGCCAAGTTAAAAGTTTGCAAATACAGTAGAACCCCGATTATCCGTGCGCGGATTATCCGGGCTGCGGATTATCCGTGCTATGATTTCCCATCATTGAAATTGTGTTTTTGAAGTTCTATCGAAATAGCGTTACCGGAAATCACTTGACCTAAACCTTATGTAAAATTATATTTTTTTTGTTGTTATCTTTTTATGCAATACATACATATAAACTTAGTTTGAACTTATGGGATCTTTTTTTTTCTGTCATATTTTGAGTATATATACATAATATGTATGTAACATGTAATAAATAAATGTTCGGATTATCCGTGCTTTTCACTTATCCGTGCCTCGTCCGGTCCCGTGGAGCACGGATAATCGGGGTTCTACTGTAATTAGAAAAATACTGTAAAAGATCACTTTTGAGGGGAGATGGCACTACTTTATATATCTACAAAAACACGTTTTTTATTTTTTAAACATCTTAATATGTTTGTTTATTAATGCATTTCTTTTTAGTTTATATAAAATATGGTAAAACCTTTGTAATGCAATGGATCACATTCCGAATCGATATTACGCGACGCCTGGCTGGGCCGCTGCGTGCCTTTGAAACACAGAGTAAGTGGGGGTGGAATGTGTGCCGCTTGTCTGTTGGCGCCGTCGATCAGAAAAAGATTTTTACTAGTGGCCTATATGAGCGACAGAGTTGGACAGTTTTTACATTTTATAATGAACCAACTTAAATTTGTGCCAGGCGCTCCAGCCAGTTAGCGTGCTGTTAAATTACGCAATAAAAAAGATATCCGTATACTCTGAATATTCTATTTTTTAAGTGAAAAATTTGATGCAGCACCCCTACTTTTTTATTTTCTTTTGATCAGTGGCACAAGCCGCCACTGATCTCTAACCGTTTTCAACTGTAAACCAAGTAATCCAATCTACAGGCTACTACTTATGCTACATGATATGCAGTCAGGTGTAAGGCCAGCCCCCTTTTTTAATCCTAAGAGGCTTGTTTTCCATAAGGAGTTGTTTCGGTATATTTGATACATCCGTGCTTGGTTGACTGAAAACTTCTTTGTTTTGTATTAAAAATGCAGCTTCAATAAACTTTCGTTTTCACCGACTCCTTATTATCACTTTGGAACACTCTGTATATGCTATTCTTAATTTTCACACCGTCTAAGCGCCGGTACACACACGCGTTTTTCTGCAGCGCGTTGCCGCAGCGTTAACGCAATTGCGGTCCGTGATACTATGAAATAAATGACGCGATTCACACAGTTGAGGGGCAAACGCGCGTTCGTCTTGCGTGTAATCTTCAGAAAAACGCGGTAACGCTGCGTCACCGCGCTGCAAAAAAACGCGTGTGTGTACCGGCGCTTAAAATAGACAACTTAGCAAAAAAGTATCAGTGTTTGTTTGGAAAATAGTTTATACAAGGGTTGTACACATTGGCGTAGCTAGCCTTGCTTTTCAGGGGGGGCCGTGGCCCCGGTCTATCTTGAACAAAAAGCAAACATAGGTTTTAAAGAGTCGTGCAAAGTGTGCAATGAATAAAAAAAAAATACGCGCATAAATGTTCTAATATTTTAATATAACAAATTTAATAATACATTTACCAACTTATTTATATGTATACACAGGAAGTATGTATTTCAGCAATTCTACAAAGAAAGTTTTCTACGTCGCTGACTGAAAGCGTCTACCACACTGTCTAAGTCGGCCTCAACCAATACAAGTTCATTGACCTCAACATCTTTTTCTATGAATAACAATGACAAACCTGAGTGTCTCTCTTGAGTCATAGTTGTTCTAAGCCAATTAAAAACTCTCCTCATGGCAGAGAAAGACCTCTCGCAAGTTGCACTTGAATTTGGAAGAATACTCGCAACTTTAAAAAGTTGGTAGAGGTTTGGATAGGTGTTTTCTGCTATATGTTGTTTGATAGAATCATGACCAACAGTTTGATTTAACCGAAAAATACAATTCTTTAAAACGGTCATTTCTGCTCTTAGAGCAGAAGTATTAATATTAAAAATTTCCCGGTATTGCGCGACGAATTTATTCCATTTAACGACGTGGGAAAACTTAATATGAAAATGGTTATGAAATTGTCACCAAAATCGGAAAATTTCCATAAGACACTAAACGCTAACCTCAAAAAAACTAAAAAGATTATTATATTTATTTTAGAAAATCAGTTTAAAAATGTCTTTTATAACCTTACGACATCTACAACCCGATTTCGGAAACAGAGGGGCAAAGGTCGCTGTCTTTATTAAATGCGAAATTCAACTTACACTTCTATAATATTTTACAAGATGTCGCCAATATGTATGAAATATTCAATATGCATAATTATGTTTAAATTTAAAAAATATTTTCGGGAAATTGCATAAGTGCAGAAAAGTTACAGATAATTTAAAGACAAAAAGCCTAATTCCGCAAGACAAGGGCTTTTTCCTGAAATGTAAACATTATCTGAATGATTTTAAATTTTAATGCACCTATTTTATTTGAATATTTCCCGAATAATAATAGAAAAGTATGTATTTTCAGCGTCATGTTCTTTTACTAGTAGTCGGTAGGGGAGGCCTAAAATATCTTAGGGGGGGCCTGAGGGACTTCAGGGGGGGGCCATGCCCCCCTGCCCCCCCCCTAGCTACGCCAATGGTTGTACATCTTTTTATTACCTCTAACTTTTGTTATAGTTTTCTTGTTGTTAATATTTTTTTCTTCCTAAAGGTATTTATTTGCACTGCTCTACATAATATATGGTTTTTACTAACGAAAACAAAACATTGTAATTTTATATGCGAAACATAAAAAGTTACAAAATTACATTTCCGGCCGCGCCGCTGAGATGCGGCTACAACTACGCTCTAGTGTTATATCACGTTTTTTCCTCTAAAACTCATTACTCGGTTTCTGTATTACATTATACAACTCTTTATCTTGGTCATGGGTAGTTCAGTTTGGTTTATTTTGTAAACTTGCGTAACTCCCAAACTGTATTTTATCTATTTTTTTTTCTTTTTTTACGGGTATGCGCACTTGCAAGGAGATTCCTATCACGCTCGAGAAGCGGCAAGTGCGCGGAAATGTTGGTGTATATTGGTTTTGAAACGGTTCAAGTTGCAGGGAAAACTGTCGCAGGGAGTTTATTCCACAGCGATGCTGTTCTCCAGAGATATGAATTCTGATAGAATGAGGTTCTTGATGCCTCTATTTTGACAACAAATTGATGGTTACCGTCTGTTTGACGTGTTCGCCTAGTAGGTGCTACTCCCGGGGGGATCATACGTGCCAACTCTTCAGAGCATTTTCCGTGATAATACTGTAGAAGAGAGATAGATCGCCCACAGTTCTTCGATGTTCGAGACTATCCAAGCTACGGGTAAGTGCGGGGTTATTGATCAGCTTGATTTTGCACGGTGTTCAAAAGCATTAAGGTATGTTTGGGTGCCGCACTCCATATATGTGAGCAGTACTCCATAGTTGGTCGAATCTGGGCTTTGTAGAGTGTCAGCAGTTTGCAAGCTTTTGGGACGCCCTTTTAGCTATATCTGCCACGTGACTGTGCCAAGATATGTTGGTCTCTGCAGTGACTCCAAAGATGTTCAACTGGCTCTGCAATGCGACAGCACTTCCAAATAGCATGATGTTTGGTTCACCGGTGCTGGTCTTTTTTGAAAACAGGGCTGCTTGGGTTTTCTGCGCGTTGAATTGTACAAGGTTTTTGTTGCCCCAGTCCTCTATTATCTCCAGGTCGTTATTTATCTGCGATATTTCAGTTAGTCTAAGGTAACGGAATTCACGTGGGGAGAGACTATAGTTGATGTTGTATTAAAGTGACACCGCGTCATCAAAACCTTGATGGGCGGGAAAGGAGTAGAGGGGTACATACAGTGGCACGCACTTTTTTTAAATTTTTTTATTGATATTGATTCCCAAAATGAGGCACTGCACTAACTAGTCATTAGCTTACTATTTTACTTGCTTTTTATTGATGTCTTTTTCTAAACGATTTCATTAGAAAGGAACATATATACTCTTATCTGGTTGTTACGAACATATTATTGATTTAGCCGGGCTTTGACGTTTTCTATTCGTTGTTTTGACTGTTTATGTCAAACAAATTATGACGAAGCTTTTCACAAAACAAAATACAGTTTTTGCAACTAAATCAATGTTTCCGCACATTGTAATATAATTTTGAATCCTCTTTTATGTTTCGGATCTTTATTTATTAGGTAAGTACCTATTTGATCTCTCCTTTAAAAGGTATTGGTGTTTTATCATTCGAACATTAAACCCCGAGCAGCACACTGCATGTACAAAGTGAAACACTAATTTTTTAAGGTTTCTTTACTTAGATTTTGCCGCAAAATTTGGTTTACCATAGCTATGACGCGGTGTCACTTATATACAACATCAACTTATAGTAGATTGTATGATTGTACTGAGTAGAATATAGTCTGCTATGAAAAAACAACTTGATTCAGAGGTACTTTTGACCCCAAATTTTTCTATCTAAACAAAGATATTTTTCGGAAATTTTGGTATCATTTTAAAGGTAAAGCTTAAATCTAGGGTTCTCTAGTCTTAGTTTTTAAAATTTTGACTTATTTTTAAAAAAATATTGACCCAAATATGTTAAATATTTGCTCATTTTCATGACCTTATATCTGCAAAACACGATAAAAATGGCAAAAAGTACTACTAGAGAACCCTAGATCTAAGCTTCGTCCAATAAATAAAAAAACTTTTTCCCAAAAAAAAAATTTTTTTGATGTCTAAATTTAGGGCCAAAATCACCCTTGCAAGCGAAATTTACATGTAAAAATTCGGATAGGGGACAATTCGCCGCGGCCGATTAGCCGCGGGACAATTCGCCGCCGGCCGATTTGCTGCGGGGACAATTCGCCGCGAGATTTTTTATTTTATGCTTTTATCATTGGCAATTGTTTAAACAGTTTTATTTAGCTTGACTTTATATAATATATTTGTTTATTTGTTTGATCATAACTTTTTTGAAAGTTTTCCAACTGGGTATTTGGGGTTAGTATACAATTCAACAATTATTTTTATTAGAGAAATAAATAAAATGGCGAATCCAAAATGGCGGATTTTCCCATTTATGAACCGATATGCATCAAACTCGAAACTTTGGGGTGTTTCAGGTCGCTAATTATGATTTCTAACTTAAACTTTTAAAAAAAAACAAAATGGCGGATCCTAAATGGCGGATTTTCCCATTTATGAACCAATATGCATTAAATTTGGAATTTTGGGGTGTTTTAGGTCCCCGATTATGATTTCTAACCTAAACTTTAAAAAAATCAAAATGGCGGTTCCACAATGGCGCACTTTCTCATTTATAAACCGATTTGCCTCAAACTTGAAACATCGCGGCGCTTTAGTAACTTAATACAATTTTTGACTTAAATTAAAAAAAAAATCAAAATGGCGGATCCGAAATGGCGGGTTTTCCCATTTATGAATCGATATGCATCAAATTCTGAACTTTGGGGTGTTTCAGGTTCGGTTCGGTTTTATGATTTCTAACATAAACTTAAAAAAATCAAAATGACGGATCCACAATGGCGCACTTTCTTATTAATATACCGATTTGCCCTAAACTTGAAACATCGGGCGCCTATAAGGTAACTCAATACAATTTTTGACTTAAATTTTAAAACCTGAAAATGGCTGATTCTTCGGGCCTAGGCCCCCCAAGCCTAAGATTTTTTTAGATATTTTTCACATATTTCATGAATAAAAAAATTAAAGAGTATAAAATTCGCCATCATGAGGCTTCGGCCCCCCCAGAGGCATCAGCCCCCCCCAATTTTGAGGCAAATCAGTTTATAAACAAGAAAGTGCGCCATTGTGCAACTCCCAATTTCATTTTTTTAAATTTAATTCAAAAATTGTATTAAGTTACCTTAAGCGCCGCAATGCTTCAAGTTTGAGGCAAATCGGTTTATAAATAAGAAAGTGCGCCATTGTGGAACCGCCATTTTGATTTTTTAAAATTAGGTTAAAAATAATAATCAGCGACCTGAAAGATCTCAAAGTTCCGAGTTTGATGCAAATCGGTTCATAAATAGGAAAATCCGCCATTTTATTTATTTTTCTATTAAAAAAAAATGTTGAATTGTATTATACTAACCACCAAATAAAAGTTTTAAAAAGTTATGATCAAACAAATAAACAAATATATTATATGAAGTCAAGCAAAATAAAGCTGTTTAAATAATTGCGGCAAATCGGCCGGCGGCGAATTTTCCCGCGGCGAATCGGCTCTTGTAGGAGAGACAAACCATAGGCCAGCTAAGTGATATACAAATGTGAAAAAACGAGATTTTATCACATGCCCCCAAATATGCATTTTATTTATTTTTGTTAAAAATAAAAAAAAATTATCTCGGTCGGTATAAAATTTTTATGAAAAATAGTTTTATTTAACTTTACTCCGTATATTTATTTGTTTTTTTATTTATTTATATTTGTTTCAAAACTTGCTACAACTATTTCAGATACTTCCCGATGAGCTAGAGACTTAAACTTTAAGAGGTATATAGAATTTCGGTAAAAATACAATCGGAATTTTAGGTGTAGGTATACAGGATGGGATGAATGAACAACTTGACATGAAGAAACTTACAAAAAATAAAGCTATATATAAAGAAAGGCTAAAGGAACAACTAACCCAAAACTTAGGATGCGAAAACAAAAATATAAATGAAATAAATGATTCGCTGACCAGAGCTATGACCAGTAGGAAAATATATCGCACAAAAAGATAAAAAGATGGAAAATTGTATATCAGAAGAAATAAAGAGACTAACGGAAAAAAGGCGGACCCTCGAGAGAGGAGAAAAAAGAACATCTAGAATATACAGAAATAAATAAAACTATAAGAAAAATGATAAAAGAAAATAAAAGAAAGAGCCAAGAAATTAAATTTGAGAGAGTTATAGAAAATAACAGAAATATCAGGTGTCTAAGACCGACTCTAGGCAGATATGAAATATTTAAAATAAAGGATATTAACGGCATAGAAACTAACGTTAAAGAGGACATCATAAATATCACATTACTATTCTATACAGAATTATATCAAACAAAAAGGGAACGATAGCAAGAAACCATGAAGAAACTCCAAACAAAAATAAAGAATATAAACTCAGAGCTACAACCTGAAATAAGCAAAGCGAAAATACAGAGAGCATTACAGAAAATGAAAAATAAATCATCTGGAAAAGGCAGAAAGTACCCTACATATTCTCCTGAATAAAATACTAACTAAAAGAAAAATTAATTCCTAACAACTGGAAAGAATCAATAACCATCATTCTACACTAGAAATGCGATAGAGCAGACCTAAAAACTATTGACCTATAACACTCCTCAATGTAACTTATAGATTTTCACGAAAATATTAACAGATAGACAACTAAATACAAAATTTGACGGACATGAATCAAAAGAACAACCAGTCTTCAGAAAAGGTTTTAGTACAGTTGAAATGAACCTATTAACCATGAAAATCCTAATAGAACGAGCCAACGAATACAACATTCCACTATATATTGCGTCTATAGACTTTGAAAAAGCTTTCGATAGCATTGAGCACTGGGCAGTAAAAGCATCTTTAATTAATAGCCGAGTAGATCACAGATACAGAGATTTAATAGCCGATTTATATAGTGGATAAGATATAAAACAAAAGTAAGGAATGTCAGAGGAGAAGTAGCAAGATTAAAATGGAAATTTGTCGGTCATAATATCAGACAGAAAGACAATCGATGGAACAATTTACTTTTCTTTAATCCAATCTCACCTGTCTTATGGTATTTGCTTTTGAGGATCGTGTGCTGACTATTTATTTAAATCAGTATTTACATTACATAAAAGAGCTCTTAGAAACTTATTTAAAATTAATAGACTACCTTCTTGTAGAGCTATTTTTATAGAGCATAAAATATTGACTGTGTGTGGTATTTTTATTCTTGAGATGGTTTGTTTAATGTTTAAAAAGTACAGAAATGAATTGACTAGGGTCAGTCAATATAGTGTAAGACGTCCTTTCTTGTTACAGCTGCCAATACCACAAAGCACTCTTGTAAGAAATACATTTGTCTACAATGGTAGGAAAATGTTTAACCATTTACCTCTTAATATTAGGAAAATAGATTTTTATAAAAAATTTAGAAGGAACACAATTTTTGACTGAAAATGCCTTTTACTCATTAGAGGAATTTTTTTCCAACTGACATGTTTTACCATTTTAAGATAAAGATTGTGTTTTTATTTTACTTATTTGTGAGTGTAACTGTATTTGATTATGTTGTGGCTACATGTTTTTTCCTGAATTTGTTTTTTTTTAAATAAATTTTAAAATAAAAATAAGAATAAAAATAATAAAACTATTTTAAACTGTTTTGTCAATCAAAATTTATGACGTATTATGCATGATAAACATTTATAAACATATTACCTAATTTAGTTATTTTTTTTTATAAGAAATTTTTTTTAGCTTAAGTAATTTTTGTGTTTTATAATTTGAGGGTTTTTGTTTGTTTGTTCTGATAAAAATTATAAATTTAGATTAGGTCAGATTCATTTTAAACAAATTTACTACATATTTTATTATAATATTAAGTAACTACTCTGATTTATTATTAATTTAGTTTAAGCAGGGCTTTGTCTTTGTGTACATGATATACTGACAATAAAGCTACTTTTGATTTGATTTGATTTAAAATTTATTGTAAATTGGAGGCCTTGGGAAAATAACAGTAGGGAAAGACCTCAAAAGAGATGGGCGGACGATTTAAACATGCAGACGCTAGATGGATGAACACGTCGACAGACAGAGAAGAATGAAAGATATTGGGAGAGGCCTATGTCCAAAGATGGATCTAAAAAGGCTAGAGAGATAGATAGAATGGAGGTTCGGTTCGGCTGCGCACAAACCTTATCACAACTCAAAATCTCGCTGGGATCACCTTCTTTAGGATGTGGATCAATCAAGGATCAGTGTGCAGTTGCTCCCACAGCTCTGATCTCTTAGGGATCTAGAGCAGTGTTGATCGAAAGCGGTCTAAATCAACACTTTTGACATATAAGAAACGTCATTTGATGACTCCTTGCCAAGGTCTTTATACTTTTACACAAGCTGCGTTCGGTATTTGCATCTCAGACCAGGGCTATCAAAATGGACGGGCCACGATCCTCCACTTTGTTGACGTCACATCCGGGGCTGATTTTTTTTTTGATGGTCACGTTACGACACAGCTGATTGTCTTTAAAATATTGAAGTTGGAATGACAGTTCATGAATATTTGATTTTTTTTAAAATAAAGCCGTTTTTGAGATTGTTTTTACTTTATTCTGGCAGAACAATTTTCTTTAAATGTATAGTAAGCCCTAATTTTTCATAGCCGCTTCATTAGCTCACACAAAAATTAAGTTTAAAGCAGAAGCGAATGTGACAATCACATATGACAAAGTCAAATACATGTCAAATATAACAGTTGGCATGTGGTACATGGCGGGTAATTTGAATTCAAAATAAGGAATGCTAAATCTTGAAGATTTTAACCTTTTAATCATGTTGCTTCCTTATAAACCTTTGGTGGAATATCGGGATGGTGTCTGAGAATATTTCACTGAAATATTGCGGAAATCTGTAGTGCCATTTTGAAAATATCATAAAAAAACGTCTGACTTCCCATAAGACCCAATGTAAAATTCAGCCCCGGGAGAACAGCTGATTTTTTCAGGGTCGTGGCCTCTATTTTTGTGTTGGCCTTGCTCAGACGTGACGGATTTTTGGTCACGTGATTACAGATTAGTCTGAGCAAATTGGAATTAACGAACGATCCAGATCAAATCGATCAAATTTTTATAAATGCTTATAACCTTAAATATAACCAAAAATATTATGTACATATTGCAACTCAAGCCCAGCTATAATTTTGACAAAATTTTCCTGTGATGTCGGAAATTTATATAATTTGTTGTCTTCAACATCAAATAATTCGATTTCAATCTTTTTACATAAAAAAATTATTTTTGTAAACAAAACAAATACACAACATACGTCACAATCTCAGATTAATTTGTTTCGTCGATCAAAATGTACGGAGCAACCAGATTTACGTCCGACTAGTCTGAGCAGAATTACCGAACGATTCAGATCTACCTCCCCTAGATCTAGATGGAATTAACGAACGATTTCGATCAAAAAGATTAATCCGACGTAAATGCCGAACGCAGCTACAGGTTATTTACATAATTTGAAACGTCATTGAACCTGTCTGGCCTACTGTAATCCTGACTAAAAAATATACGTCACTGGTTGCCTTAATAGGGACCTATTGCAATAAAGCCAGGCACAAATTGTGCCGGGCCCTATATTGACAGTTTTGCATTAAAAACTGATCTTTCAAAATTGACATACCAAAGTCGAATTTAGAAATCCAGTCGTTTATTTCCCATTAATTGTGGCGTCACTATTAATTCCGGCTCTTATAATACACAATATCCGTATTTTGAAAGTAGACAGCTCAGATTCGTTTTGTCGAACATATGATCCCGAAAAGGATGGGGCCTCAACCGGAAATATTTTAGAGTAAACCCCCTTACACGCATAAAAATATTTACGAGCTTCTGAAAGGATCGCATCCTGCGTTTTAAACTCCTCATCGTCCGAGTCGTCTATCAACATAATGACGTCATTATGCGCCAGCATGCATTTATCGAAGGTTTCATCCAAATCGGAATACCTCACTTGAAACTCGTTTCTGGCTCTTTCATCCTTTTCCGCGGTCTGTGACAACACATAACACTCGGTGATCGCAGATAAAAAACCCTTGCGTTTTTGCGCGGCTTTTTTGACAGACATGATTTTACCTTTGAAATGACGAAATTGTCGGTAAATATACAATTAACGCTAAATTAATGCTTCTGAAATAGAAAAATGACGAATTGTCGAAAATATGCACTAATTTATCGCAATTGATGAAAATTGTTTTAATTTAAATATCGAAATGATATGGTACACACCTATCACACTGAACGTTTCTTTTGTTTGTTTTGATTCCTACTCGCTTTGTTTACTGAATCGACCACGCGCTAGACACGTGCCCTGCATTGCACCACACCGACGACTTTCTCGACTCGACGTTTCAAATACGATGCGAAAATTCAAGGCTGCCTTGTTTGGCTTGGCCACAGATTAGGTAAATAAGTGGCTTGGCGTGAAAATAATTATTAATACCGTCGTATGGATTTATTCTAAAAATAATTCGGCTCGAAAAGGACCACTTATGTTAGTCCACGGTTAGAAAAACGTTAAATGCAATGGACTGTAAATATTTTAATTAATGAAAGCGCGAACCAACATAAATATTGATATGAATTACGAAATAATCAAACGTCCACAGGTAAAATATTGGTGTCACACAACGGTAATCAGAACAAATGCACTCACCAGTTTTGCAGCCACTTTCTCCTCGTTCCAAGGGGCCCCTGAATGGATCTAATGATGTCACCACGTAGCTGAAGGGCTGAAGTTTCTAGTTCTATGCTTCAGTACACAAAAATCGAGCACTTTCAGGTGTAGATATTTGAAATAGTTGGAGAACGAAATTAACACGCCATTTTCTCTAGACGATTGACAAGGATCTCCCTGGTTGTTGGTGCGCATGTCCAAATACGCGGAATGCGCTTTGTCCTTCATACAGTTGTGTGTTTTTAAAAATATATATAAACAACCGCGAAATTTAACGGGAGCTAACAGTTCTTATAATGTGAAACTGTCAATATAGTGCCCGGCACAATTTGTGCCTGGCTTTATTGCAATAGGTCCCTATTAAACCATTTGTTTAACAGCTACAGTCGTCCAGTTAACTACACATGACTGGTCGAATTCTGTAGGCAACCTGTGTAAAACTATAAATACCTTGACTACTTGCTACCTGGGTAAGGGCATCTAGATTCAACTATTTAGGAGTTATAGGGTTTTTTAATTTTTTCAACCAGCTTCCTATTCTACTGGGAGTTGTTTGAGTTATAAATAATTTCCATCGTGACACCGAACATACACCTGCTCCATTAAATAGCGCGAGTTACGGATTTGGGTTTTAATCCTCTAATGTACGTTTTATCCCAAGCAAGTAGGTAAAATAAAACTTTTGAAAAAAAAAATATATATATATATTGTCACAACTATATTTGTGACAAGTGGTGCCTCTACCATATATGTCACAGGGTTTTGTATTTAATGCCCTTGTGACTGAGGGATAAAGGGGAAGATGAATTTAGTTATGAAGAATCCAAATTTATGAATGTATTACATATGTTATTATTTTGTAAATGTTAACCTGTTAACATTTACAAAATATTACCATGACATTAACAGTATAAACTGATACATTCTATGGGGCATGCGTGCTGGAGAGACAGGGCCCTTTGGACCGTACAGTGTGGACCTTATAAGGCCGTATAAAAAGTACCCACTACAGGAGGTTGTACGTGGGGTGTATTTTGTACGGACCACGTATTTCAGTGGTGTACTGGGTGTGTTTTGTACGGGCCACTTATTTCAGTGGTGTACTGGGTGTGGTTTGTACGGACCACGTATTTCAGTGGTGTACTGGGTGTGGTTAGTAGGGACCACGTATTTCAGTGGTGTATATAAATAAATACAGGGTGTTTGGCACCAGCGGCGTAGCGTGGGGGGGCGCGGGGGGTTCGTCGCCCCCCCCCCGCCCCGAGGGTAGTGGCGCCCCATAGGTGGCCGAAGCGCCCTCAGCTTTATTAAGTCGGGCCGGTATCGGCCAATTGAGTGGGTGCCAAAGGAAACTAACGACATGAAGACCTTTTTTTTTTTTGGTCGCAAGATTCGTGGGAGGCGCCCTTGTGACTTATCGGCCGCCTCCTCACACATGATGACCTTTTTTTTTTGTGTTTCTTTTTTTTTTTGGTCGCAAGGTTCGTGAGAGGCGCCCTTGTGACTTATCGGCCGCCCCATCACACATGATGACCTTTTGTTTTTTTTTTGTTTTTTTTTGGTCGCAAGATTTGTGAGAGGCGCCCTTTTGACCTTTTTGTTTTTTTTTTGTCATAAGATTTTTCATCAGTTTTCAGAGGCGCCCTTTTTAGCTGTCGCCCCCCCCCCCCCCAGCCCTTTCGGGCACGCTACGCCGCTGTTCGGCACATGAACCGTAGAAATTTTTTGGGATATACCTGGAAACTTGGGTCCTAAGGGTTACGGCTAAAGAGATATGAATTTTTAAATTTTTTTCCCAAATTATCCAAAATCCCACCTTTAAACCCTCGTTAGCTTTTTATTAATGCCTAGAAAAGCAGCATTTTTTTTATAATTCTGTAATCTTATGCTTCTTCAACTAATTAATAGATTTGTTAAAATTGAAGTACCAAAGGGACATACGAGGTTTTTGATTGAAGAACATTAGTGATTTTGTAAAAAAAAATAAATTTCAAAATTAAAAATCAAAAAAAGTATCGAGAATTGAGAACTTCATTTTCTTTTAAAAACTTCTTTAGTTGATTATCTTTCTAACGGTATGCTACAAATTGATAAAAAAATACATTTCTGCTTTAAAATACGGATATTCCGTCAGAAGGGCGAGACTCGTTCGGAATTGGTAAGAAAAACAATTTGATGTTTACGATCGTTTACCCACTTAATCAAAAGTTAAACTTTTAACAATAATGTACTGTGTTCTTTATTTATAAATTTTGTTCGAAACGATCATAAACATCAAATTGTTTATCTTATCAAGTCCGAACGGTTAATGCCCGTCTCACGGAATATCCGTATTTTAAAGCAGAAATGTTTTTTTTTTATTAATGTGTAGCATACTGTTAGAAAGGTAATCAACTAAAGAAGTTTTTAAAAGAAAATGAAGTTCTCAATTGTCGATACTTTTTTGATTTTTATTTTGAAATTGATTTTTTTTCACAAAATCACTAATAAAATACCTCGTATGTCCCTTTGGTACATCAATTTTAACAAATCTATTAATTAGTTGAAGAAGCATAAGATTACAGAATTATTAAAAAAAATGCTGCTTTTCTAGACATTAATAAAAAGCTAACGAGGGTTTAAAGGTGGGATTTTGGATAATTTGAGAAAAAAAAATAAAAAATTAATATTGCTTTAGCCGTGACTCTAAGGAACCAAGTTCCAAGGTTAAAAAGGTAGCACTTCAACAATATCCCAAAAAATTTTGACGGTTCATGTGCCGAACACCCTGTATATATCTCTCTTTTATTATTTTTATAAATACCGCGATATTTTTATACATAACGTCTTCGATAGAAAAAACATTGTTAATCTTGCATCTACTTACACACTTTTACGCCAACCCTTACTCTTCCATTTTGGGATAAAAAATATTCTTATTGTCTTTTATTTCAATTTTCTGTCTTTTGTTTTTTAGCTAGTTTTGTTCTCTTTTTGTTTTCTCCCATTTTTTACCACACACGCAAGTCTCGCCTACTAGCTCTATTCATTCTGGTTTGCGCTAATTAGGGAACAATGTCCTACGCCATTGTTTTCTCCGTAACATGTAGTATGAGAAATAACCCTCAAAAGTACAAGAGCCCAGAACATCAATTAGTAGCAGTGTTGCCACTTCGAGGGATATATCTCGATTCGAGGGATTTTCAGGGTCCAGGCGGGACAGAGGGATATTAGACTATTTTTGAGGGACTTTTGTCTTGAATCTGTACTATACAAATCAATTCTCTTTGCTGTTAAATAAAACCTATTTTATTTTGAAAATAATAAATTGATTCATTTAATTATTCGCTTATACTAGAGCCATCTAGCCAAAATAGATTGAATTTAACTGTAAAGCTTTGAAACAATGAATAGAGTCGTGTATTCATTGTTTGAAACTAGAATGGCTTTTTATTACCGGGGAATTACAGAAACTTATTGGGTTCTTCCCCGTCCCGAAAGCACAACATTGATGTTCAGAATAGGCTATTTTATCTATTCTATTCCGTGGGTAGCGTATCTATACAGGACAGGAGGAAGTTATTTATTTGGATTGTATAAATATTTATATATTATATAATATATACCTTTTATAGTGTATTATACTAATTTTTCTTATTTTTTTGTTGTTTTTTAAATTTGAATTTTTCATTTTTGGATAGCGTCTGATTTTAATATTTAAAATAAATTAGAGGGATTTTTAAACAAAATATGGGATATTTTGTGCCTCCGTGTGGAACAGACTACGATAACGAGGTGGCAACACTGATTAGTAGTCTGATAAACAGTGGCAGCGCGGAGCGCCCTCTAGATATTTAAAATTTATACAAGTTTAAACTAGTTTAAACTTGCTGCTAATTCTTTCAAATCAAAGTATATAAAGCCTGACTATATTCACGGGGATGGGACAATTCGCCGCAGCCGATTTGCCGCGGCCGATTGGCCGCGGGACAATTTGTCGCCGGCCGATTTGCCGCGGGGACAATTCGCCGCGAGATTTTTTATTTTATGATATTTATATAATAAATAAAATGGCGGATTTTCCCATTTATGAACCAATTTACCTCAAACTTAAAACATCGCGGCGCTTAAGGTAACTTAATACAATTTTTGACTTAAATTTAAAGAAATGAAAATAGTGGATCCAAAATGGCGGATTTTCCCATTTATGAACCGATTTATTAACCGATTTGCATCAAACTCGGAAGTTTGAGATCTTTTAGGTAGCTGATTATTATTTTTAACTAAAATTTAAAAAAAGTAAAATGGCAGTTCCGTTTATAAATAAGAAAGTGCGCCATTGTGATTTTTTTAAAGTTTAGGTTTGAAATCATAATCAGGGACCTAAAACACCCCAAAATTCCGAATTTGATGCATATTGATTCATATATGGGAAAGTTCGCTATTTTGAATACGCCATTTTGTTTTTTTTTGTTTAAGTTAGAAATTACAATTAGCGACCTGAAACACCCCAAAGTTCCGAGTTGATGCATATCGGTTCATAAATGGGACAGTCCGCCATTTTGGATCCGCCATTTTCATTTTAAGTTTAAGTTAGAAATCATAATCAGCGACATGAAACACCCCAAAGCTCTAAATTTTGATGCATATTGGTTAATAAATGGAGAAATCCGCCATTTTGGATACGTCATTTTGTCTTTTTTTTAAATTTTAAGTTAGAAATCATAATTAGCGACCTGAAACACCACAAAGTTCCGAGTTTGATGCATATAGTAATGATCAAACAAATAAACAAATATATTATATGAATGAAATGGTAACATAAAATAAAAAATCTCGCGGTAAACTGTCCCCGCGGCCAATCGGCCGGCGGCGAATTATCCCGCGGCGAATCGGTCGCGGCGAATTGTCCCCTACCATTATTCACACGTAATTTCATCGCTCTATTCATTTAGTAGAGGAGAAGGTACAAATATGGGCTACCGAAGTTAATCTGACCGTTGTGTCTCTCATCTTACGCCTATAGTTAGAAAACCCTGACAAGAAGCGCCATCTATTCAGATACAAGAGAAACTAGAACAAGAGCAGGCTAGTATCAATTGCTATATATTTCGATCGATGAAATGAAAAAGAAACCATCCGTGCCCTACCAGTAAAACTTTTTCGGAAAATAAGAATAAGCACGCCATTTTGAAGAATCAAGTATGATTCTGTCCGACATTTTAAATTCTAAGATGGCGGCAAATTTCGATTATTATTTTCAAAGAGCAATCAATTCTCAACATGATTTTTTTTATTTCACTAAAATTGGTTTAGTAATAACGAATTTATAACGAAATGAATGCTGACAGGATTGGCAATGCAATCGTATAATCTGTAAAACAATGGCTAAAACAAAAATAGATTTGTTGAGAACCACCGCACCGATTTTATTAATTTGAACCTCGTTATGTGATGGAAAAGTAGTGCTTTTCTATAAATTAAAAAACAACTAAACCATTTGCGGAAACTCAGAATAAACACGCCATTTTGAAGAATCAAGTATGATTCTGGCCGCCATCTTAAATTTTAATATAACGATAAACTGTGATCATCATCTTTAAAAAGCAATAAATTCTCACCAGGATGTTTTTTATTTTATTAAAATCGGTTTAGTAGTAATGAATTTATAAGAAAATACATGCAGACATGATTGGCAAGGCAATCGTATAATATGCAAAACAATGGATGAAACAACATTTTTTTTTGAACTATTAAACCGATATTGCTAATTCATACCTTGTTGTGTGTGGCAGGAATGCAGCTTTTTTACTCATTTAAAAAATAATTAAGACATGTTCGCAACACGAGAATAAACGAACATCTTTGAAGGGTAGTTCCTCAAAACCCGAGCGGATCTTGGTTCAACCGTAAGCTTTTTAAGGTCAGGTTTTAAAAGCTTTCTATCTTGTAAAAAAAAGAAAGAAGTCGATGTTACATGGGCGCACTCACAGGGGGGCACGCCCACCCCCTTAAACCTAAATTTTTTTAGATATTTTCCACATAAATAAAAATATGAATTGACATAAAATACGACGAAACCACCTTGTATACTTTATGTTTCGCCGATCATCAGATAGTAGTGGCTCAGGATTATGACGACCTCGAATATATGACACGGAAACTAATAGAAGAGTACAATAAGTGGGGACTAGAGGTTAATCTCAATAAGACAGAGTATATGTGTATCAGTGGAATGAAACAGGATCTCATCTTAAATACCGGACAGCGAATTCAGTCCTGTGATGAGTATAAATACTTAGGTCTAAAAATTACAGCTGGCCGAACACTAGACAAAGCTATAAAAGATCGAAACGTACAAGGAAGAAAAGCAATAACTTTATTAAATGGAATAATTTGGGACCAAAGTATATCAAAACATAACAAAAAGCTTATATATAACACCATTGTAAAAAATATTATTACATACGGCTCAGAAGTATGGCCAATCAAGGATAGAACAGAAAAAATGCTTTCCGCTACGAAGATGGACTATTGAAGAAGAGCAGCAAGGAAATCCAAAAGAGAAAGAGTTACAAATCAAAGAATAAGAGAAATTATGACAGGGGGGAACGTACTTTAGTGAAGAACAAAGGAACTGGTGTGGTACGGACATGTGCAAAGAATGAATGATGAAAGACTACCTAAACAAATACTACAATGGAAACCAACTGGCCGAAGAAAACGAGGACGGCCAAGGAGAAGCTCGAGAGAAGGAATAGACAGTGAAATAAGAATAAGAGGCCTAGATGATGAATTATGGGCAAACAGAAAAGAGTGGAGATTGGGTATCGGAAGACGTAGAACGTTGTGAAACCGATAAATATAAATATATATATATATATATATATATATATATATATATATATATATATATATATATATATATATATATATATATATATATATATATATATATATATATATATATATATATATATATAAACACGTATTTTTGTAAAAAAGTAAGGTAGTACTATGGCTCCGTGGCACTACTTCACAAGCCGCCATTACCTAGTTGCATGGACCTCTCTGTATAATTAGCTCCACACGACGTTCCCTCAAAACCCGAGCGGGTTTCGGTTTACCCGTAAGCTTTTTAAGGTCAGGTTTTAAAATCTTTCTATCTTGTAAAAAAAGATAGACGTCGATAATACATGGGCGCACCCACAGGGGGGCACGTCCCTCCTCCTTAAGCCTAAATTTTTTTAGATATTTTCCACATGAATAAAAATATGAATTAGCATAAAGTACGACATCATGAGTTCTCGGCCCCCCTTTCCTAGATAGATTTCTGGATGCGCCACTGTATATAATAACAGAAGTTTTAATTGAAATCGCTTTTGTGCCTTGGCGCGTTTTTAAGATTTAATTTAATTAAATCAAGGTAATTTATAAAGTTTGAGCTTTCTTTTAGGAACTTTTAACGTCATCTGCCGGAGAAAATGGGCTTTTCTTTATAATTAAAAACGGAAACCATTAAAAATACACAATCTGTTTTTATGCCTAGAGCCAAAAATTAATAAAATACTGTAAAGAAAATTTTAGAAGTTTTTTCCTAGTATAATAAATAAAGTTCTCCCTGGGGATAACACAAAGGTGGGTCATCAGCAGTGGCGTGCCATGCAAAAATTCGCAAAATAAAAATAAGTCTTAAAAAATTTTCCACATTTTTGCTAGTTTTGCAGTTACCTACCACGCACCTTGTTGGCGATTCTTATGTAAAATGACCTCCTGAATCCAAATATCTCCGTTTCTCCCCATCACCCCCCATTTTTGGGGGAGACCCCCCTACCTGTTTTTACTGCTTTTCGATAGTTTGGTGGGACGGAAAGGATTTTTTTGGCCTTAACATCATTATTTCTGAGAGACTGGAGAGTTTAATATTCTCAAACATTAATATTTATAGCAAGGTGGTAAGATATTTGTTTTGGGGGGGGGGGGGGTTTTGCATAAATGGTAAATGGACATTGTCGATTTTACCGTTTTATATACATTTTCTAATTATTTTTATAAAATTTTAGCTGCCAGCAGCTTAACGGTAAAGGTAATAAACATTATAGCAAAATATAAAGCAACATATTAGTATATAAAAGTATATATATATATATATATATATATATATATATATATATATATATATATATATATATATATATATATATATATATATATATATATATATATATATATATATATATATATATATATATATATACAAAAACCACTGGCTTATACAAAAAATCGCCTTGGAGGGGCTTGGAAATTTTTTCCACTTTTATTTATTAACATACTAAAAAGTAGGAAAATAAATAGTTTTAACATAATCTATTTTTAGATTCTTAGGGGCGCTTTCGGCCTCAAGCCCCCCTCCCCCGTTGTATACGCTCATGCAGAAACTATAGTAAAAAAATAAAATATTATTGCTTTATTTGTGAATGGGACAGCCGAGCACGGGACAAACATTACATTGTACGGAACTGGACTTTGCGAGAAAGATTTACTCCCGGTCAGAAAAATGTCGCCAACGATCCTTATTAGTCCCGCAAGATAATATTTACTTGCCGCCTTTGCACATCAAACTTGGATTGATCAAAGTTTGTAAAAGCACTGGACAAAACAGACGCATTCATATTTTTGAAAACTAAATTTCCTCGTCTTAGTGAGGCCAAAATCAAGGAAGGTGTTTTTGTGGGGCCCCAGATTAGACAACTTTTTCAAGATTCGACGATTGTTGAACACCTGAATCAAAAAGAAAAACGAGAAGAACTTTTTTAGTAATCATAAAAGTGATGATTATGTCGCTCAGGTCGAGGAATTGCTCTTAGCGCACAAGGCCATGGGATGTAACCTGTCCCTTAAAGTGCACTTCCTTCTCTCGCATCTGGACTTCTTTCCTGAAAATTTAGGAGCAGTCTCGGATGAATACGGGGACCGGTTTCATCAAGACATCGCTAAGTTGAAAAAGAGGTTTTTAGGGAGGTAAAATGCAAGCATGTTGGCGGAGTACTGCTGGTTTTTGAAACGAGAGGGTTGTACCTTAGGGTATAAAAGGAAAGTAAGCACCAAATGAAGGTACGAAAGTTCTTATTTATCAGTGACGCACCCAGGAATATGTCATGGGGGGCCCGACGCCTCTATAGCCTCATGATGTCGAATTTTAAGCTACTTTTTGTCTTTTTTTATGAAATATGTGGAATATGTGTAAAAAAAATCTAAGGCTTGGGGGCCGGGCCCCAAGGCCCCCTCCTCTAGGTGCGCCCATGTATTTATTATTGTTTGAAACTAAAATAACTCAGGGCGTCGTCTTACATAAGAATCAGCGGAGATATTGCCAGGGCTCAAGAATTTTTTTTTTTTTGCAGACCAGTGTTATTGATGTGTTCGGTTGCGATTAATCGCTAATCAACCAAACAAGCAAATTTTTGAACTGTAGTCATACTCGTTTCTGCTGTAGTTATGCAATCGTGTTTTAGCTTGTGGCCTTTCGCTATTTCGGTCGCCTTACCCAACTAACATTTATAGTAGCGGCTACATGTTCTAAAGGCTTTGCTACTTTCTTATAGTAGAAATGTGGTGATCCCAACCAAAATTTGTTACTTTTTAGTTCTAACTACTATTTAGTATCAGGAAATAGTAGATGTTTCGTAAAAACGACCCTCTAAACTACTTCTTAGGATTGTTTCTTGATAGTCGATTCTGATAGTCTTCTCTACCACAATAGGACGTTGCTAAAGTTTTACTTTCTTTTTAGTCGTTATTTCGTAGTCGCCCTGACTTTTATATCTCACTTAATTGCCACTAGAAAGTTAAGCTTCATTGGAGTCCCAAACAAGTGTATCCGACAACTACATTATAACTTTAATTTTTACCACAAAAGTTTGTGTCATCATAGTAACATCTGATGTAACAATGTAGACAAAATAACTTTGTGGATCAACTTTAAAGCCGCAACTACTTTGACTTTTTTTAATGTCGATCTTTTAAAGTAATCTCTCCTTCCTGTTTCTACTTTGAAAACGTAGTCTTTTTGAAGTCGCATCTTTGTCGCACACATTCTTAACCCTACTTTTTGTGGCTCCTTTTATAATATGGGAATATTAGGAATAGTTTTGCAAATATTTTTTTAACTACCTTGAGCAGTCCATTTTTTCGAGCTCATTGCTTGACCGTTTTGCAAAACAATCAAAATGCAAAATATTGATCCAAAGTATCGAGTACCGCACCCGGATTTTAAGAATTCCCTGGTCCATGCTTAATCTCCATCCTTAATCTTTTACGCTACTTGTGGCTGTTCTATTCACTGTCTTTACGGTCGTTCGTGGTTTGTGCTGTGGCACCACCCAATCGCCATCGTAACCCTCTTGTGCGGACTAAACCGAATTCGTTTATCTATGCCTCTTGTACTGACGTGTCGTGTCTCACTGTGATTCATTTTATGTGTTGAGCTTGGGTCAATAATTCTTTTTGGTCTTCTTCAAATTTGTGCTGTTGTTAAAGCTTGGTTTGAAGTGAATAAACTTAAATTTGTGCTGTGTTACATTTTAAAAAACTCTTTTTATTGGCACTTCATTTATTGTTCTAATGGAATTTAATTTATCTTGTTTTTGTTTTAAAACCTACCACAAATTCACGCTCGTACATAACCTATAAGCTGTGGTGTTGTTGTTGACAGAAACGGCAAATGACAAGTGGCGACACCCCAATAACTTGAGGGTAGTAGTTATACTTATCGCGTGGTTCCTATCACTCTGTAGACGTTTTCTAGTGGCGAAAGCTAGTTAATAATACGTTTCTGCAACGAAGGAGTAGAAATTCGAGTGTGTTATCTAGAACTAAAAAGGAATGCCGACATAAAAGTCGTAAGTGACACGTTGCCGTAACTTAGGCTCACTTTCAAGTAACCCTTTCGACTATCAGGGAATATAGTTTGGGACGCCATGTTTTTATTTAAGAAAGAAAATTTAATATTTTTGTTGTCGTTTTATGAGCTCATATTAAAGAGCTATACTATTTTAGGAACAAATTAGTTGAAGCTTACCAAAAATGCTCTTCTTAAGCACCATTTGTTGGAGTTAACTGTCGATTATGAAAACATAACCTCCAAAATCACAATACAAAAATTCCATCAGCTACCAGAAAACGGCTCAATTTTACGGGCGCACCGGTTTTTTGCAATATATATAATGCATGTTATACAAAAAACTTTGCGTCGCACTCGAATTTTGATCCTCTGCTCGTAAATTCTCACACTTTTGGATAACATAGTACATATTATAACCATAACCAAACAAAAAAACTAAGCGAGTCTGTTTACTGTTGTGTCCACCATATTGTGTAACAATTCTACCAAAAAGAAACGATTATATTATTTGCAACTACATCGCAACTTTTATGATATTACGGAAAAAAAACAGCCTCTACGACGTAGTAGATACCTGGCTACGACGTAGTAGTGTAGTTGTTACTACAGTGACTTTAAACACTTGGCCAAGTAGTTATAACCAGAAATTGGTTCCCCACTTAGGGAATTATACCGTCGCTGTATGGTATACTGAGACGTCGCGGGAGTACGTTGCGGTTACTCTTAAGAAATTCTTTCTAGTTGGGGTTTCGTCGTTACAACTTTAAATGTTTGTTGGGTAAGCGAGTCAAAATATGCAAAATACGACAATCTCATTTGTCTTAAAACCACAAACTCACGAATTAAAGCCTCAAAACTACTAAACTTGGCGAAAGCAGAGCTTATAACTAATAACAAACGCAAAGCTCAAACAAACAACTCTTCGTTTTGGTAAAACATTGCTTTCCAAATTCCCGTTTCTACATGAGAAGATTTAATAGATTTAATAGCTTCTATTTTTATCTTATACGTAATATTCCAATACTCCCTGTCAAGCGCGGATCTGGGTCAAAATCTAGGGGGGGTAATGGTCGACGAAAATTTTTTTTGTCATATAATTTTTTTTCTAGAGGGGGTAATTCTCTTGTTTTCCCTTATTTTATTAGGAAAAAGTGCATATTTTTGTTTCTAGGGGGGGGTAGTTACCCCGTTACCCCCCCCCCCCGCGCTTACTCCCTGTTACCTATTTACACAATGGTTGGCGGTTGATGCAAACATTCAGAAATAAAGATACGAAAAATGCACAGATACCAAATTTACATAGATAGAGTTTTTGTCAACTGTACGCCGATGATTTACGAGCGGATACAAGAATAAAATAATATTCATGCGTAAAAGTATAACCAATCAGGATATTTTATCTTAAGGACCGCAAAAAGGATAGACTTATACCCATTGATATTGCTATTTCGAATATGTTTGCATTCTGCATCGTAAGGTACCGTAGGTATTGCAATAATACGTACTATATGGAAATAATATGCATATGTCTTTGAAAGCAACCAATTAGGTATTTTTTGCTTAAGGACCCCAAGGCCCTCATGTTTGCATCATGAATGGGCAGTTACCGTGGGTATTGGAATATTATGTATATGATTTTGACCTCCTAGCCCGAGCAGGAATCGCTCGAGAAGGTGTTGTTTTCGACTAATTTTTCTTTTTTAAATAACGCTGAAAATGTATTTGGACCTATTTTAGAATCTAGCTGTGACGTCTGTCCGGGTGTGTGTCCGTATCGGCCTGCGTAATACTTAGACAAGGGCTATCAAAACAGCCGGGCCACGATCCTCCACTTTCTTGACGTCACATCCGGGGCTGATTTTTTTTTTTTTGATAGTCACCTTACGACCCAGCTGATTGTCTTTAAAATATTGAAGTTGGAATAACGGTTTATGAATATTTGATTTTTTTTTTTAAATAAAGCTGGTTTTGAGATTGGTTTCACTATATTCCTTCAGAATATTTTTTTTTAATTTATAGTAATCCTTATTTTTTCCGAGCCGCTTCATTCGCTTACACAAAAATTAAGTTTAAAGCAGAAGCGAATGTGACAAACGCAGATGACAAAGTCAAATACATGTCAAATATAACAGTTGGCATGTGGTACATGGCGGGTAATTTAAATTTAAAATAAGGAATGCTAAATCTTGAAGATTTTAACCTTTTTATCATGTTGCTTCCTTACAAAACTTTGGTTGAATATCGGGATGGTGTCTGAGAATATTTCACTGAAATTTCGCGGAAATCTGTAGTGCCATTTTGAAAATGTCATAAAAAAACATCTGATCTGCCATAAGACATTATGTAAAAATCAGGCCCCGGAGAACAGTTGATTTTTTCAGGGTCGTGGCCTCTATTTTTGTTTTGGCCTTGCTTAAACTTTAGACTTAACCAAAAACAATCAGTTATAGAAAGAACTATCTACTATGGCTACTTTATCTATACCTAAAAAAGAGTCTTTTTGGTGGATTTTAGTGTCTTTTTTGGGGGGATATTATGTAAACTATATCCTTATCTTGCCGATCAATATGGTAATTTATATTCAACGATAAGGCGCACGTCATTGGTATCCAAAGAAATAGGGGAGAAACTAAGAAAAATATTTAAATAAATCTTAGGGGTTCTTCTCAGAAAACGTACCCAATCTTTCACCAGTGATCTTTTTATACTATACTAAGGTGAAAGAAGACCGGAATGGCACAACTGGGCGCCGCCAACTCGACGCCGCCAACTGGGCGCCGGGCAAACTGGGCGCCGGGCCAACTCGGCGCCGGACTAAAAATTTTTTTTTCGATAAAATGTGCAGATGAAAACTAAATAGATATATTATTTATACAAAAACATTTTTAAAAAATCCTTCACGCAATTTTCTTGAAATTTTGATTTGTTAAGTAAAGTTAAATTCATTAAGTGTTGAAATTTGGTAGGTGTAGTGTTTGGTAACCTGGTAACACTACAATTTACATTTTTTATTACAACAATGGCGGATCCAAAATGGCGGATTTCTTTATTTTTAAACCGATTTGTCTCAAACTTGAAAGTTTGCAGTGCCTGAGATCACTTAATACAGTTTTATCCTCAAACTTAAAAAAATCAAAATGGCGAATCCAAAATGGCGGATTTTCTTATTTACTAACCGATTTGTCTCAAACTTAAAATATTACATTGCTTAAGATCATTTAACACAATTTGTTACTCTAACTTAAAGAAATCGAAATGGCTGATCCAAAATGGCTGACTTTCTTATTTACCAACCGATTTGTCTCAACCAGGTTACCAAACACTACACCTACCAAATTTTAACATTCGACCTAATGAATTTAACTTTACTTAACAAAACCAAATTTCAAGAAAATTGCGTAAAGGATTTTTTAAAGATGTTTTTCTATAATAAAAAATATATCTTTTTTGTTTTTCATCTGCACATTTTACCAAAAATAAATTTTTAGTCCGGCGCCGAGTTGGCACGGCGCCCAGTTGGCCCGGCGCCCAGTTGGCGGCGCCCAGTTGTCCTAGGCCGAAGAAGACAGCTAAGAAATTTGATACGCACGGAAAAAAAATGAAATTTTTGAGCGCAAATGCCACGTTATAAAAACACACGCAGGAGGTAGGAAATTTATTTCTACGGTAAAAAAAACCCAACAAAAGACAAAGTAAACATTCAGATCATCAAAGCAGAACAATCGACAGAACACTACAAGGAACTTCTGCAGGAAACGAGACCCGAATATCTGTCAGCCTCTCCGAGAAGAGACATAAGTAGATGGAGAGGAAGTAATTGTAGAGTGGCCAGGCTAAATGATCTAAGTGCCAAAATATACAAATTTTAGATTTTCCACCCAAAATGATGTATGTGTCAAGGCCAATACAGAGCTATAAGAACTAAGTGCAATTTCCCCACCTTATGCCCTAACAAACATGTTTAAAATCACGTCATCCGTACAGTTTTTTTAGTTTCCCACAAAAACGCTTTTTGGCACTTAGATCAATTAGCCTTTCCACTCTACAATTATCAAAAAAGAAAAGATTAAGAACAGTATTTAAAACCCTAAACACGGAAAAGCTAGTGGAACTGGGTGAATATACTCTAAAATGCTCAAATATGGATCAGAGAAACTATTAGAAAATCTCACATATATTCTTATATCCTCAATATATAAAAAAGGAAACAAGCTAAAATGCAAAAATTACAGAGGAATTTCAGTAACCAGTAAGTAAATTGTACGGTAGGATACTTAGAGATCTAATGGAGAATGATTTTCAAGAACAAGAAGAAGACTAAAGTGTGTTTCGTGCAGGCAGATCTGGTAGTGATAATGTTTTTTGTGTTAAACAAGTAATTAAGAAAAGAAGTGCCAGAAATATACCTTTGTGCACCTACAAAAAGTTTATGAAACCGTAACAGTAGAAAAATTATGGACAGCACAGAACAAACTAATATCAATAATACATACATAAAAGCGATAAAAGAACTATAAAAAGGGGCAAAATCTAAAATTAAAATTGGAAATCGACTTTCAAAAGAATTTCTGGTAACGAAAGGCTTAAGACAGGGATGTTGTATCTCTCCAACTATTTTTAAAATATATATCGTGGAATCCCTAAAAAACTGGAAACGTAAAGTACACGGCATGGGATTAAAACTTAATGACCGATTAAACATATACACACTAAAGTTTACTGACATCCAAGTAATTGTAGCTAATGATAAAGAAGACATGTAGGATATAATGAGAAAGTTAACAGAAGAATATCAAAAGTAGGGATTAACAGTGAACGTGGACAAAACACAGTACTTATGTATTGGAAACGAATCAAGTGAGTTATGAGAACCAGATATTGGAAAATAAAATATTTGATAAGACAAGAACAGACTGAAAAGGACTGGACAAAAGAATAGTAAAAGCAAAAAAGGTTAATGGATGTCTTAAAGTATTTTATGGAGCAGAGAGATAAAAAAATATAAAATTTAACATATATAAAACAATGGTGAAAAGCATGCTGTGGTAAAATACAAAACAAAAATGGAAAGTGTCGAAATAGATGCAATAAGAAGATCAATGAGAATATCTAGAAAAGATCATATAAGAAATTAGATCATAGAAGATAGTGTGACGATTATCCCAAAAAGGCATTTAATATTCCTTCAAAGTTATAAATTGCATGTGGAATTTTTGGGTGACGCAGTTATTCTAAACAATTACGCAAATATTGTAATGGGTTCGTTGCTTTGGGTTCCTAGGCGAAAAACTAGGTTACGCTGACCCTGCAGATATCGAAAACATTTCGGGGTTTGCGTGAATTGACCAATAGAACGTTGACATACTGGACTTTTGCGAGACGTGGAAGTGAGCTGTCACGCAAAAGGACGGACGTGGAAGCGGAACGGAGAAGGTGACGGTGGCTTTTTGGGGGTCGTGGCATTGAGTTTTTGGGGGCCACGTCAAGTGGCCGAGGGCAGAAAAATCGAGAGGGCGAGAAGTGTTCAGAAAAAATAGCGGAGTCAAGGGGCGTGAATAGAAGTTCCAAAAAGTGCAGTGCCGGTACAACCATAATGTGAGTAATAACCCTTATTATTATTGTATTTATTCCCAAAGCAAGCATTATAATTTGTACTACCAATATCCTGTTTTCTCTGGACAGCGTATCTAGTCACTGGATCTTTCGCTCTTAAGGGAACGATCCCGAAGGACCTGGAAACCGTCGCGGCTTGTGGCAACCCTGTTGACACAATCCGGGCGTTAAAAGTGGTCAGGGGGGAAAAAACAAGCTTGGACGGTCTTGGAAGGCGACGGGGAATTAGCGCCCTGAAGGCATCTAAGGCCGCTAAGCGTGACAATAGAATGGGAAAGAAACATATACATAATATTCCAATAACCACGGTAACTACCCATTCTAAGCAAAAAAGACCTGATTGGTTGCTTTCAAAGACATATGCATATTATTTCCATATAGTACGTATTATTGCAATACCTTCGGTACCTTACGATGCAGAATGCAAACATATTTGAAATAGCAATATCAATGGGTATAAGTCTATTATTTTTGCGGTCTCTAAGATAAAATGTCCTGATTGGTTATACTTTTACGCATGAATATTATTTTATTCTTGTATTCGTTACGTCAAATCATTGGCGTTCATTTGACAAAAACTCTATCTATGTAAATTTGGTATCTGTGCATTTTTCGTACCTTTATTTCTGAATGTTTGCATCAAACGCCAACCATTGTGTAAATAGGTAACCAGGGAGTATTTGAATATTACGTATATGGAAAGAAAGACAACTGATATGGTACGGTCATGTACAATGGAAGAACGGCGAGAGATAACCAAATCAGGTCCTAGAATGGCAACCAATCGTGCGTCCTAAACTGGAATGGCAACAGTCAATCCAAAGATCAATGAGTCAAAAAACCTGACAAAAGATGATTCTCAGGATCGAACGAGGTGGAGAATAGGCGTCGGACAACGTAGACAAACGTTCTAAACAGACATAATAGAACTAAGGTGGTGGTGTATACCCTAAGAAATTTATAATTTTTAGGGTATACACCACCATGTTTAAGAGTAAGAAACATAAATTAGTCCAGAATAAAGCTCTTGTAAAACTTACAAAAATTTTGTTGTCGACGATATGTTTTAAATAATTATAAATTTATTTTCAAAAAAGCAGGTGATTGAAATATCACCATATAAAAAAGCATTAATAAGAAAAAACAACTATCTATTTTAAAGAGAACATAGGAATAATAGGAATAAGAAGAATATAAAGCCTACATTGCAAAATTCTTACCAAATAAAGGAAAAAAAAACAACTTTTCGACTTTTTTTAAAATGTATTTATTTGCCCTAATTATTTTTATTTGTGTTATTTGCTTAAAATACGTATTTTAAACGGAAAATTCTAAAAAGAACATGCGCATATTGCCAACTCCGCATGTTGTTACAGATGAAGACAAATTACGTTGGGTTTTATTTTTGTTAATCAATTGCATACCCAACTAACATTTATAGTAGCGGCTACATGTTCTAAAGGCTTTGCTACTTTCTTATAGTAGAAATGTGGTGATCCCAACCAAAATTTGTTACTTTTTAGTTCTAACAACTATTTAGTATCAGGAAATAGTAGATGTTTCGTAAAAACGACCCTCTAAACTACTTCATAGGATTGTTTCTTGATAGTCGATTCTGATAGTCTTCTCTACCACAATAGGACGTTGCTAAAGTTTTACTTTCTTTTTAGTCGTTATTTCGTAGTCGCCCTGACTTTTATATCCTACTTAATTACCACTAGAAAGTTAAGCTTCATTGGAGTCCCAAACAAGTGTATCCGACAACTACATTATAACTTTAATTTTTACCACAAAAGTTTGTGTCATCATAGTAACATCTGATGTAACAATGTAGACAAAATAACTTTTTGGATCAACTTTAAAGCCGCAACTACTTTCAAGTAACCTTTTCGACTATCAGGGAATATAGTTTGGGACGCCATGTTTTTATGTAAGAAAGAAAATTTAATATTTTTGTTGTCGTTTTATGAGCTCATATTAAAGAGCCATACTATTTTATAAACAAATTAGTTGAAGCTTACCAAAAATGCTCTTCTTAAGCACCATTTGTTGGAGTTAACTGTCGATTATGAAAACATAACCTCCAAAATCACAACACAAAAATTCCATCAGCTACCAGAAAACGGCTTAATTTTACGGGCGCACCGGTTTTTTGCAATATATATAATGCATGTTATACAAAAAACTTTGCGTCGCACTCGAATTTTGATCCTCTGCTCGTAAATTCTCACACTTTTGGATAACATTTTTCATATTATAACCATAACCAAACAAAAAAACTAAGCGAGTCTGTTTACTGTTGTGTCCACCATATTGTGTAACAATTCTACCAAAAAGAAACGATTATATTATTTGCAACTACATCGCAACTTTTATGCCATTACGGAAAAAAAAACAGCCTCTACGACGTAGTAGATACCTGGCTACGACGTAGTAGTGTAGTTGTTACTACAGTGACTTTAAACACTTGGCCAAGTAGTTATAACCAGAAATTGGTTCCCCACTTAGGGAATTATAACGTCGCTGTATGGTATACTGAGACGTAGCGGGAGTACGTTGCGGTTACTTTTAAGAAATTCTTTCTAGTTGGGGTTTCGTCGTTACAACTTTAATTGTTTGTTGGGTATTGTTATGATCTAAGCTTAAATTGCTACTTGTGGAGTACAAGTTATTGCAATTTATTAACACTTCTGTTTTACAACTCCACAGCTTAAAAACCTAGTAGACGGCTGAGTGCCTGAAGGGGAGAAGAATAGAGATTTCACAAAAAAAATTACCCCAAAGTTAAATTCACCCCGTCTGGGAAAACAGACGTTTATTGAACTAAAACAAGGGAAAAAAATCGGCAACAGCTAGAAGCTTACTTTCTTTCATTTAACAGCAGTTCCACAGTTTCACTCGCGGCGCCGCGGACTTTCTTGTGGATGGAATTTTGGTCTTAATCTTAAAACACGTGTGACATCTTTCAGTGTCTTTTCGGAAGTGGTTCTTCATTCCCCTGTCAAATACAGGGAGGCGCTTCAAACTCTCAGCGTGTGCAAAGCGCGCATGATTTTTGCCAAAATGGTCAGGTGTTCAAAAAGAAAATAACTTTCAACAAAGAGAAAAATTATCACCTGATCGGAATTTTCCCAAAAAAGGAGTTTTTTTTAAAGGTTTGGCTAAAGAGCCCAAAAATATCAAAACAAAATTTAAGGTTAGGTTTTCCCAAAAATTCAAATAAAAACAAAAACAAAAATAACTGGCAGCATTAAATACCAAGCATATAACTTTATAATGGCCTAAAAGTTTAGTTATACAGGGTGTTCCAACTGAAAGGTAACAGACGTGTTTTTTGGTATTTTTTGTGTGAATTTGGAGAAACGCTCGGACACGTCGATTTTGTTTGCGAGGGGTCACCTTTGGGTTATCTTGAAATTTGTAGCACTCACCATCTTCGAGGGGTATACTTTACCCCTATATTTTGAATAGGAAAAGTGGCTCTAGTGATACCTTGTTTTGAAGCCTCTTGAATGTTTTTACAACCTTGTAAAAATTTCAAAAATCTATCCATTAGTGTTTGAGATAATTGCCTTCAAACTTTCAAATTAACATGGTCTGATAAAATAAAAATTTAATCAGAATTTTATATTTTTCGGATTTGATTTTTATTTTATCATTCCATGTAAAATTTGAAAATTTGAAAGCAAATATCTCAAAAACTAATCTATTGATTTTCGAAATTTTTACACGGTTTTAGATATTCAAAAGAACTTCAAAAGAAGGTATCACTAGACCCACTTTCCCTATTCAAAATATAGGGGTAAAGTATACCCCTCAAAGATGGTGCGCGCTACAAAAATTTCAAGAAAGCCAAAAGGTGTCCCCCTCGCAAACAAAATCGACGTGTCCGAGCGTTTCTCCAAATTCACACAAAAAATACCAAAAAACACGTCTGTTACCTTTTAGTTGGAACACCCTGTATTTGTCAATATAGGTTAATAGTAAACGAAGCATATGCGTGGTGCTACCATCTACCATCGAAATGTGACCCATAATGTATAATGCGCATATTGTCTTCACCTACTTTTTATCCCTTAAGTGCGAAAAGGTCATGAAATCAAGTGGACAATTTGAATATTCAACCAATTTAAAAAATTGATCAAATCAACATTACCATAAATTTTGTGAAAAATGCGGATGAAATTATAAAATGTTACGGTTTTTAAGGAAATACCTCTAAAACATAGCCAAAGTAAAATTGTATTGAAAAGAAGGGTGCATAAAATAAGAATTAGAATGATCTTTTGCTTATATTTATGTTCAAATTATGCTGGTTTTAAAGTTATGGGTTTCAAAAAGTCATAAAAATAATCAAACTGAACCTACCATACATCGAAATAACATAAAAATTAAATGACGTGACTTTCACCTCTAAATACTAGTAACAAATAGTAAAAATAAAATTAAAAAAAAAACGCTAACCAACATACAATTCTGTTTTCTCACTATAAACGCATTGACCGAGCAGTACGAAGTCTGCGTTTTGTATCTTGATATCTTGTCTATACACGTCCCAAAACACGTTTCCGTCACTATTATAGTATTTGTACAGTAGCGGTTTGAAACGAACGTGTTTTTTTCTCGTGCCGAAAACCATGTGTGACGAAAAACAGGAGCAACGTATCAATCTCAAATTTCTGGTTAAATTGAAAAAAAACTCCGAGTGAGTGGTATAAATTGCTGCAAGAGGCTTATGGGGACAATTCTCTATCTCGTGCGCGTGTTTTTGAGTGGTGTAAGCGCTTTAGTGAGGGCCGAGAGACCACTGAAGATGACCAGCGCCTAGGTCGCCCTGTGACTGTTTCAACTCCAATGTTGATCGTTTTTTTCGACATTAACAGTATCGTGATGACTGAATGGGTTCCAGAGGGTCAGACTGTCAACCAGACTTTCTATTTGTCAGTTTTTGCAACACTGCGATAACGAGTTCGTAAAAAAACGGCCCGAGTTGTGGAAGAACAACTCATGGATTTTGCACCAGGACAACGCACCTGCCCATAACGCACTATCTGTGAAGCAGTATTTGGCCAGCAGGTGCACTCCAGTGCTCGAACACCCGCCGTACTCACCACATTTGGCACCGTGCGACTTTTTCTTGTTTCCGAAGATAAAATCTGCTTTGAAAAGGACCCGGTTTTAGTCGAAGCGGAAAGCAAACAACGGCAGAGCTCATAAAGGCCCCCACCAAAGAAGACTTCCAGCCCTGCTTCGATCAATGGAAAAAACGTATGAAATGGTTTGTGGCAAGAGGAGGGGAGTATATTGAAGGGGAGCATTCGAATGTATTTTATAGCTAGGCCTCGTATTTTGAACAGATAACTGGCAACACCTATTAGGTAGGTGTCCAGTAAATCTTGGAACATCGTGAGTTTATATACTCAAATCATGGAAGTGGAGAATTTAAGTTGGAGAATATTTTCTTAGTTAAAGCTGTAGTAAATTATAGTTTTCTCATTATTTTCAGATTTTTGTATTTAAAACCTGTGGCGGCGCGTGATAAAAAGTTTGGGGTGCACACCAAAAAAAAAAAATTGCGGCACGCTAACTTTTTGGGCCTTCGAGTGGGCCGTCATATCATATAATTTAGAGCAAATAATTAAAAAATGAGATATTTAGTTAGAGATTAGTTACCTATCTATTATTATTGTTTTTATAAATAAATAATAAATTATCACACCTAGTTTATTTTCTCTTCTAATAGCAAAGATGAAAATTTAATTGTCTTTAAATATTGCACGCTAATGCTATCAGAATTAGAAACATCCGCCATTGTCGTAAATACCAAATCGTCGAAATCAAAACAAACCGCCCGCGCCCGACCGATAATGCCAAGTTGTCTAAGCGCTAGTGGTGTGCAAATACTATCTACTCGATACTTTAATAATATCTGAGACATGGACGGATTTGAAGTAATTGAATCTTTCGACGCCAAATACCCGTTACTCGAATCCCGAATGGGACCGAAGCCGAAGTGTTACTTTCGTATGAATCGTATCTCCAACGGCCGTATGAGTAACGAGTTTGGAGTACTTGTAATCATTTGGACCGATATTTATTTACTTAAATATTTGATTATTTGATTCAATAGCTGTTGATGTGTTATGTCTAGCGGGGCGTATTTTCCCCAGAATGTATTTGAAAAGTTGCCAGATTTTGAACAAAATTTTCCAGATAGATATGTGCTTAAGAGACGGCAGAAGTGTAAACTTCAACAAGGCGAAATTAATAATACTGGCCCATAACATATTCTGCAAAGCGGACCGAACCGAACTCTTCTGTGTACTGGTCTTCATCTGCATTATCATATCGCTCGCTGAATGTTTGTCACAGTTAGTCGACTCGAGCCGATTTCACCCGAATGAGCGTTACATAGCCGAGCCTGACGGCTCACTTGAATTCACTACTCACAAAAACGGCTAAACGCGCCTAAAGAAGTTTACACTTCAAAAACTACAAAAATATAAAACATCAATATTTTTATTTTTTGCATACTTAGTACTTAATATTTCAACTCTACTCAGTATTTATTGGATTTACCGATAATATAATGATTACTTAGTACCGAATACAAAATATCTGATACTCGAATAGGAAATATCAGTATCAACTCGATACTTCGAAAAGTAATCGTTGCACACACACAACTACTAAGCGCACGAATTAAAAGTGCCCGTGATCTGCTCTAACATGCAACACGAACCGGTGACGCAGGAGTCATCACGCGCTGTGCTGAAGGAAGGTTCAGATTCTATGTACTGTAAAATTCTATTGGGACATGTCATCCTCTCTTTCTATATTTCGTAATTAGAATGCGACATAATATCTAGAGTGCATAGAATTTGGTTCCAGTAAATAAAAGCGTTGTTTGTTGGAGAGTTTGAACATAAATACAAACACTTACATACCAGGTATGAATGCTTAGATTATATTCCAGTCTTTAGTGAATTTCTTTTGGGGTAATTATGAATTAAATTAAGGAATGATCAAAGTTTAATATTTTTTTTAAGTAAAATTTGGGAGTGCACGTGCACATGTGCACTTATAGAGAAACCACTACTGTTTAAAACTTATCTACATCATTTTAATTGAATCTGTTTTTTTTATACCCAAAAACTTATTTAGGGAACGCGTCCATAACTCAATAAGAGCAGTTTAAATAGTTACAAAACATTTTAAATTCTTCTAAATTCAATATTTTAAAATCAGTAAGGTTTATGAATTTCCACATAATTCACAATAAATTTAATTAATATTCATATGAAATAAAACCACTAGAAGTAACAGTAGCGGTGGACTGAGCAGCCGTCAAGTTACTTCAAGAGCCTTTCTGCCCTACATCCCTAGAGTGACAGATAGGATCGGACGTATTCTGGGAAAACACAACATAAAAACGATCTTTAAGCCATCTAAGAAGATCGAGAACCACCTCAGATCTGCGAAGGATATAAGGAACCCACTAAGTTCTTCGGGGGTATACCGCATTCCCTGTACCTGTGGATGTGTCTACATCGGAACAACCAAACGGTCCGTAAACACAAGAATCAAAGAACACAAAGCCAACTGTCGACTCGGACATACGGAAAAATCCGCAGTTGCAGAACACACACTAAACAATGAAGACTCTGCGCTTCCTCTTCATACTATCCAAGACTCTATAGAGAAGCAATCGAAATTCATAAACACCAGCAGAACTTCAACAGATCTGAAGAAACTCTTAAAATTAACAGAACATGGGTACCGGTTCTTAAAAACACTAAACGGCTCGCTTACAATAACAAAACGGAATCAAGGGAATGTGACCAATCACCGACCAGCTCTGATATACGCCCCGCCCACCATAGCGTATATAACCTGCGCCCGCGACAGACTAACCACCAGTCTTCGAGAAGCCGACAAACAGTCAACATCTCCTGAAGATGCCATCCAGATGGCGAAACGTCGAGAACGAATTTCCAACGACGACGGCCGAACAGGCCAAAAGCACACCCTCCATTGGACGATGGCCGCGAAAGCCTTTCACAAATTTTAAGTAAACACTAATTATTTTACTTATTATTAAAGCTGTCCGACCAGGCGTCATTTGGTGAATAGACACATAAAATATTATTGTCAGAGAAGAAGTAGCAAAATTAAAATGATATTTTGCCGGTCACAATATCAGACAGAAAGACGATCGATGAAACAAATGTATTGTAAACTGGAGACATTGGTAAAATAAAAGAATAAGGGGAAGACACCATTTCATTTGGTGTGGGGTGTGGGGTGGACGATTTGAAGAAACATACGGGGACTCGATGGATGAACACGGCGACAGACAGAGAAGAGTGGAAGATATTGGGGGAGGCCTATGTCTAAGGATGGATTAAAGAACACGTGGAAACGAGATCGATAAACACAGCGACAGATAGAGAAGAGTGGAAGCTATTAAGTGAGGCCTATAAACCCATAAAAATAAAAAAATTCACAAAACGTTTGCCAAACCTGCGCAGGCAGGTGGAAATGGGAACAAAATGAAATTTGCCATTTTTTAGTAGTTCATACTCAAGCCTATATTTTTAGCTGCTGTATTCAGTTCTTTTATCGTTTTTTTGAATTCTTCTTTCTTATCTGTTATTATCGTCAGCATATCGTCGTTGATCTTACAAACTGACTGAAAAAATGCAGTTTTGAGATAAGACCACAATACTACCTTTTTTGTGTCGTTCTTTCATCTCACAAAGTGTCGTCGTGTGTGAGCGTGTGTATCTGTGATCTATTCTTTTGAATTAGTGTTACAAATCATTTTAAAAAGTACGTGGGGAAGCGACTGGAATGAAGTGATGATTTTTACGGGCAATTTAGCTTCGCGGTAATCAAATTAGCAGCTTAACGAAAGCTGTGCTAAAATGGCGCTCCCAGCTACGACTGTTTAGATGAATAACTGTGTATGCACGTGTGTACGAAAACCGAATGAACGTTCGGAGTCGTTACACACGAACACAAGATACCTATGAACAAAAAAATCTGGGGGCACGGCAGTGCCCCGCAAAGTTTGAGGAGTCTGCTGTACAATCTTTGCTTAAAACATTTCAGCCCATATTTGAACTAGAGTCCCTGCATGATGACATGATGACATGTTGACATATTTGGATATATATATATATATATATATATATATATATATATATATCCAAATATGTCAATATACAGGTCATAAAGATCATCAAAATTCTACTGTACTTTCAGACATGCTTCAAAACTGAAATTTGGCAGACTGATAGAAAACCATTGAAAAAAACCAAAAAATTCCAAAATTCTAATTTACTCCCCGCCTTATACATAACAATAAAGTTATGTAGGGAGCTGACCTTTGAAAGGCTGATAGGAACTATGATAAAACCATTGGAAAAAAATTTAAAAACCTCAAAATTTTAAATAAGGCATTGCAAAAGTTTTAAACAATATTTTGCATATTTTACTACTTTAAAACTTAAATATAATCCAACTCCTTTAAAAAAGAGTCAAATCTTAACAAAAACATTTTATGGGTACTCAGTAAAAATAATTTTGGTAAAAGTAAAGCCAAATGTTTTTCTAAAAATTGACATACCAAAGTCAAATTAAAAATAAAGTCGCTAACTTTAATTTAATAAAAACAGACACTTATAATTCCGGTTCTTAAATACACAAAAGCCGAATTTTCAAAGAAAACAGCTGCCTTGTTTTTGTAAATCTGTCACAATACTGTCGATTTTAAAATAAAGTCAGGTTTTATTCCACAAAGTCCCTTATCTTATGTTTACAGTTTTTGTTTGAAAACTTAATAAAAATTATGATAAAATAACGAACTTTTTTGTTTTTCTAAGAAAGACTTGGTCCGGAAAAACAAATCAACAGAAAAACAAAAAAAGCATCCCGGGAGGAGCGCAAAAATATCACCTAACATTTTTCAACATTTTCAACGCGCTTTTTCCGTTGCTCTTTATTAAAAGCTATAAACACATATTTCTTAAGGGCAGAAAAATTTGTCAAAATATAAAAACCAGAAATAAAGGTACTGGAAGGTTTTTCCATATCATAATATTCCAATCTATACCCTTTTGTCACAGAGAAATACGAAAATCCCTTAAAAAGTTGGATACAAACAAAGCAATGGGTCCAGATGGCATTCTCGCCATAGTACTCAAAAATTGTGCTAACGAACTCAACCCAACTTTCGCTAAATTATTCAATTTATCTTACAGGCAAGGAGTATATCCATCATCATGGAAGTCTGCCGCAGATCCGTTAAACTATAGATCAACTGCTCTACTTCCGGTGATAACAAAAGTAATGGAAAGAGTTGTGAACAATCACCTAACCAAGTACTTGGAAAAGTACAAAATTTTCAACGACAAGCAATACGGATTTCGAAAATATAGGTCAACTGGCGATTTACTTACATACGTCACTCACTTATGGCAAAAAGCGATTGAGTAACGCGGCGAAACAAGAACAATTGCCTTAGATATATCTAAAGCATTCGATACAGTCTGGCATGAAAATCTGCTCTACAAGCTCAAAGCACTGGGATTGTCGCCGAAACTTTGCACTTGGTTTGAAAGTTACGTTAAGGATAGATCCATTTATGTTGCACTGGATGGCCGGAACTCCAACTCTTACCAAATAAATGCTGGTGTGCCACAGGGAACAATCTTTTCGCCAACACTTTTTCTGATTTACATAAATGACCTCATAGATAAAACAGTAAATCCACTTTATTGCTTTGCAGATGATGGCAATGTAGTCTCCTCAGTCATACCACCCACTCAGTGTCTATCCGCACGTGAATTCCATCATCTTAGACTCAATATATCTCAGATAAATAACGACCGGAAGTTAAGGACTGGGGTAACAAAAACCTTGTACAGTTCAACGCGCAGAAAACCCAAGCAGCCCTGTTTTCAAAAAAGACCAGCACCGGTGAGCCAAACATCATGCTATCTGGAACTGCTGTCACATTGCAGAGCCAGTTGTAATCTTAGGAGTTACTGTAGAGACCAACATGTCTTGGCACAGTCACGTGGCAGATATAGCTAAAAGGGCGTCCCAAAAGCTTGGGGTGCTGTTTCGTACAAGACATCTGTATACACCAAGCCAACTGCTGACACTCTACAAAGCCCAGATTCGACCAACTATGGAGTACTGCTTACATATCGTCGCCCTAGTGGTGAACTGTCCTAACCCACATAAACAAAACTAGAAATAGCACGCTTTAAAAAAAAATCATTAATAAAATCATGTTTTTTGTTTATGAAACTGTTAACAGAAGATTAAAACGTCGTCTTTTGTTTAGAATTTTAGACACGAAAACATGCATTTTTCCATTAAAAAACATTTTAAAAGTGTGCTACCTCAAGTTTGTGTTTATGTGGGTTAGGACAGTTCACCACTAGGGCGACGATATATGGAGTGCGGCACCCACACATACCTTAATGCTTTTGAACACCGTGCAAAAACGAGCTATTAAGCTGATCAATGACCCCGCACTTACCCGTAGCTTGGATAGTCTCGAACATCGAACATTTTAATTTTAGTATTTCTCCTCTGACATCCCTTACTTTTGTTTTATTTCTTATCCATTCATTTCTTTTTCTGTCTGCTTTACATGTAACATTTATTTGTCTTCGGCTCTGAAGAAGACAAAAAATATAGTAGAAACGTCAGCAAAATTTAATTGTCTTTTGAATACGCTTAGTCCTAAACCTATGAACCTCTAGACCTGTAATAATGATGAATTAAAAAATTATAGCACGCCACTGGACAGATAAAGATAGTGCTCATTTTATTCTGGCCGGACAATAGTGGAAAGACGAAAAAGTTGGGTTTGATCATTTAAAAGATTGATTGATTGATTCATATTTTAACATGCCAGAATTTATCCAAAACTTTTTTTTTAGATTAAAAAATAATACTAACATTAAATTATTAAATAAGAATAAAAAAAATAATAAACAAACAAATTTTTCCAGAGAGAAAAATATAAGGGAAACAAAAAACTCCTTTTTGCCCGATTAGCCATTAAACTTGTTTGATTTTTAAATTAACGGGTACGAAATTTCACGTTTGTTAGTATTATCTGGCTTAAAAATTCCGTTGATTGACGCTCACTGTCTTGATGACGGGTAAAAATGCAAAATGCGTTGATCCGGCCTGAAAAGACAAAGAGCTTCGTAGGTCACGGACGTTAGTTGTTTTCTTTTATTTGCATTCGATCTTTTCATTGATCGATATTGTATAGCAGTGTTTTCCCTGCTTTTGGTTTTTTGTATCTCTCGTATCTCGGTAGATGGCACCTCTTGCTATAGTTCGCTCACTAATTACATTTAATTAGAGACAAAACCGTCTGATTAACTTCGCAAGATTTGTCACTTGACCAGCAGTGTTCTGAGGAGTCCCATAAGGACGAAACGGTTTACTGTCAACACTTATTAGGTGTCCATTAGATCTTGGACCCCCGTGAGGTTAAGCTTTCAAGCTACCCACGGAAAAATATAAGCGAAACAAAAAACTCCTTTTTGCCCGATTCGCCATTAAACTTGTTTGATTATTAAAAAATAATCTTCACAATTAATAAAAATAAATTCAGTAGGGCTGCTCGCACGCAGCAAACATTTTTTATTAATGGTATAAATTCGCTTTCCTTGTACAGATAAATTTTCGATTCAAGGCACATGAGGGTACAGGCCAAAAAGACAAAAAAACAAACAAACCTAATTAAACTTTTGACTCTTGTTGGTGTGGTAAATTGTAAAACCAATGTTTTTTTTATACCCGCGACCAAAGCAAGCGCGGATTTGAGGGGGGTAACGGGGTAATTACCCCCCCCTAGAAAATAATGGAAAACAAGAAAATTACCCCCCCCCCTAGAAAAAAAAATTATATTGCAAAAAAAAAATTCGTCGACTATTACCCCCCCCCCCCTAGATTTTAAGACAGATCGGCGCTTGGACCAAAGGATGGGTAGATTAGCAGTTGGGTGGTTTTTTTTTAATTTTTACCCAACTGCAGCACGGCGAAAGGAAGGGTAATCTTTTTCGATTGTTGTATGTATGTAAGTAGATATGTACAGCGTGTCCCATTTTCGATGGGATTAATTGGGAGACTCGGTTATTATTAAAGATATCGATTTTCGGATTGCACCTTACCGTGCACTTAAAAATGGTGTAATCAGATTTTTGCTATACCGCGTGGTTTTGCTAATACAGGGAGTTTTTGAAAAAATGGCATTTTTAATAATTCCTTGTATCTCGCTTATTTTGCAAGATATTTTTATTCTGTGAAAACCTCTTTATGGCAGCTTTTTTAGAGCAAAATAATGACGTTGTCGGTTTTTTTAAATATTGTTTAGTTTGTGAGATATGGTATTTATCATTAAAAAATTAAATACGGACCTGAATTTTTTTTATTACTATTTTGATTGGTTTCATGCTATTATTATCCTAAAATAATAGAACTTTAATATTTTTTTGTTTTAAGATTGAAAAAAATATTTAAAAAATTCTTTAAAAAATTTTAGTCCAATCCTGGAAATTTCCAACGTAAGTATAAATTAAAAATTGCAAGACACCTAGTGTGGATGATTTTTAGTTTATCTTTCTTGAAACGTTAATTAAAAGATTTATAAATAAAGTAAAAAACCAAATAATTTGATGGTAGCAAGGCAACTCATGAAAGTTACTTCAACATTGAAAAACAATAGCTCACTCAAAATTATTCTAAAAGGCTAGAAATCAACGATATCCAGATTTTGAGAAATGTAATATTTTTGACTGCTTTATTCAAACAACAAAATCCCAAGATTTAAACGGCAGAAATATTATTAAGCAAAATGCGTTAAGAAAAATTACTCAAAAATGCCAAAAATGTCTCACACATAATGGCAATCAGTTTGAACATTTAGACCATTAAAGAAAAATTAGTTCTTATTTTTTGTAATTCGTTATTTTTTTTTGTATTTGTCAAATAAATCCTTAAAATAACGTAAAACCATTTTAATTTGCTATTATTAGTATCAAAACAGTTAAACTAAAAATCGTTAAACTAGCAATTTTTAATTTATATTTATGTTGGAAATTTCCAGGTTCGGACTATTTTTTTTTTAATGGTAAATATTTTTTTTAAATCTTAAAAAAATATCAAATTTTTATTTTTTTGTGATAATAATAGCATAAAGCCAATCAAAATAGTGATAAAAAAAATACAGGTCCATATTTAATTTTTTTATGATAAATACCATATCTCAAAAACTAAACAACATTTAAAAAAACTGACAACGTCATTATTTTCCTTTAAAAAAGTTGCTATAGAAAAGTTTTTACAGAATAAAAATATCTCCTAAAATAAGCGAGATATAAGGGATTATTAAAAATGCAATTTTTTCAAAACCTCCCTGTATTAGCGAAACTACAAGGTATATCAAACTTGTAACTACTAGTCGCAGTTGGGTACAAAATTACCCAATAACCTGATTCATGAAAATACAAAACTGTATAAGTTCGTAAGTGCACTTTGGGCATCAAAACTAAAAGTTGAAGCATGTCGTACATTATATACTCCATATCATAATGTTTGAGATAACTTTTTGACAGTTATCAGCTGTTTACCATAATAAATAGCGCAGCCAACGATAAAGACCCGCCATGGCGCGTTATAAGCAAGTCGGCAGTCACGTGATCTTAGGAGTCCCAGGATTCTTATTGTATTGCTTAATATAATATATGTTTTTACACAATTTAAATAAATTAACAAAAAATTTTTGTTCTTTTATAGGCAAAAATTGAAAAAAATATTTTGCTGATATATGTGTTTATTGTGGATAAAAGATCTGAATCTATAAAATAAAAAATTATATATATTAGGTACATAATATCGTAAGTAACTTCAAATCTATACAAGTCTTTCAAAATTGGACATATCAAACCTAAGCTTTTAGTTTTTTAATTTTTCTTTGACTATCATTTTTGAGTTCTTATTCAAAGATTTATTAGCAGACACTAAATCATTGTGCTTTTTAATTAAATTATTTAAAAAACTTTATATGCCCTTAAACTAATTTTTTCAAGCTTTGACAATAGTTTTTCTCCACAAAAACACTCGCTAGAGTTATCTGAAGAAAAATTTTCAATATAAAACATTCCACAATAACGTATTAAAAAGAAACAAGTGATTTTGTGAATAAGTGAGATGGTTTTCCCATTCAATGAACTGAATGTAGTGGTCGTCAATAATTTTTTTTTAAAATTACCCAGCACAATGTTTAATATCTATTTCAATAAAGTGTAAGTTAACTACCAACTCATGTTCTTTTAAAAGCTGTATCTTACTTTTTAAATATTTCACACTACCAGAGAGATTACTATCTGTTAACAATATTTTACAAATCAGTTTTTTAATATTGCGAGGGTGCGGAAGACATATTACCTTAGAATTGTAAATTGACGTGTATGCACTTGATAACTGGATAAACAAAGATGAAGCCAACATTAAAGTGTATCCACCATATCTTCGATTCTCAGGTTACCTTTTCAAGAGACCTAATTGTTCAATAAGAAATAACAACTGAACACATTTTTCACTCTCACTATCAGTGGCGCACCCAGGAATGTGTCTTGGGGGGGGCCCGACAGCTAAAAAAAGGGAGCCTCTCCAAAAACGTGCGAACAAAAAAACAAGGTCATCATGTGTGGGGGTGGCCGACAGCTACAAAGGGAGCCCTCAAAAAACTTGCGACCAAAAAAAAAAAAGTCATCATGTCTTTTCGCACCTACGCCGCTGCTTGGGGTTGGGGGGGCCCGACGCCTCCTGATGTCAAATTTTAGGGTATTTTTCGTGTTTTATCATTAAATATGTAGCAAATATATTAAAAAATCTAAGGCTTGGGGGGGCCCGGGCCCCGGCCCCCCCCCTGGGTACGCCCATGCTCACTATCGAAAATGTCACTAAGGATGTCTATTACTTGATCAATCTTATCCAAGATCTTATCTTTTACCACTTCTTTCCTTTTTGCTACATATTAGGTTTCAGTTTATTATAGTTGGACCGACAAGGAACAACACTAATTACACGTTCGCGGCATTGTTTATCTTATAGGTATTTTCTTTATAATTTACACATTAGCCATTAATTATTTTAACGCAGCCCACTACAGTCTTTTTCGTGGGCTGCGTTATTTTAATAACTTTAATAAAATTCACATAAAATTCGTGCCCGAATTAAAAAAAAATCGACGTAAACAAACATACCAAAACAAAACACACATGTTTTATAATGACAGCGGGCCGTGAGGCGTTTTTTTGTGGGACTCCTACAGTCACGTGATATTTCCGCGCTCGGGCCGGTCTTTCTCGTGGGCTGCGAAAAATAGCATAAGCCAACAATAAAAAGTTGTAAAAAGTTGTCTCAAAAATAACGATATGGACTGTAGGTATACCTATCAATTTTGTACTGAACTGCGACTGGTACCTACAAGTAAATTTAGCAATTGGGTGATTTTTTTATAAATTTTTTATTATTTTATTTGTTTTTGTATCGCGCTTGATGCCACCAAGACAAGAATTCCTAGCTCATTTTGTCAACGTCTTAAGCGGTTATGGTCTCATATCTCCTTCCATGGTTTTCTCCAAGGATATATTTCTCTGCGAAATGAGCAAAAGAGAAGCTTCTAAAAAATAGATATTGTCGCAATATTTGTTTTTTGCCTTTCCTAGATATCTTTAAGTTACGTTTACATTTGGAGAGTTTACTGGCGGAAAGTACTGGCAGCCACTAAGCTTGCCATATGTAAACTACAAGAAAGTTCACTTGCTACTCTCCCGCAAGTACAGCTACGTTTATATTTAGAGAGTTTAAAGGCGGAAAGTACTGGCAGTAGCACTTGCTACTCTTCCGCAAGTACTTTCCAAAAGTTGACGGGCCGGCTAGTTTAGTGGCTGTCAGTACTTTCCGCCAGTACTCTCCAAATGTAAACACATGTCAGCAAGGGTTCTGTGAGAAAGTGTCCACGTTTTTTACAATGAATAAGTGGGATGGAAATCAGATAATTTCCTTTTGAAACATATATCAAAAATATGATATTTTGTGGAATATCAAGTCCATCATCAACCTAAGTGGGATGGAAATCAGATAATTTCCTTTTTAAACATATATCAAAAATATGAAATTTTGTGAAATATCAAGTTCAACCTCCGGTAAAAAAACTGAAATAGTGCATTTCTGTAGTCTGTATAAATACTGCAAGGAAGCACCAGTGGCCAGATAGCGTAATGTGACTTACAATTTATTTTTTGGGAGAAATAGGACTGCTCATACACGTTTCCGATTTGGTCAGTTTATGTTAACCTAGTCTTATCAGTTCTTTAAGGATATTTTTTTCTTAATGTTGTATTGTCATGGGACCACTATGTGTGTACCACATTTTATCCAAATCGGATAATGGGAAGTGTGTCAAAAACGCTTCACAAAATTTGATAGATAGTTAGTTAGATAGTTAGTTAGATAGTTAGTTAGATAGTTAGTTAGATAGTTAGTTAGATAGTTAGTTAGATAGTTAGTTAGATAGTTAGTTAGATAGTTAGTTAGATAGTTAGTTAGATAGTTAGTTAGATAGTTAGTTAGATAGTTAGTTAGATAGTTAGTTAGATAGTTAGTTAGATAGTTAGTTAGATAGTTAGTTAGATAGTTAGTTAGACAGAACATCTGAAGCTAAATAAAAGCTTGTAAAAATATATGAGCGTTTTAATAAAAAGTGTGTCACATTATACCAAACTCTCGTACTCAAGAAAAAAATCTGTAGCAAAACTTTTTCCCTCAATTTTTACTGCATAGCTTTTTATACATGTTGAAAAAAAAGTTTAGGCTTTTATATTTTTGCATGATAACAAATTTATTTGGCCCGTTGGCGGGTAATCGATAGCTTAAAAGCATATTTTTCTTTAAAAGAAAAATGTAAAAAGGAGGATCCGAAGGATTTTACTCAAGTAGTGACAGGTTGTCTGATAGGGTGAATTAGGGAATGATTAGGGTTCCGTTAATTTTTTCGCTGTGGGTAACTCGATTTTTATTATAAATAGCGATCTGTAATTTTTAGGGCTTAAGAAAATTGTATCAAAAATCGGTTTTTATAAAAATATATTTTTTCAAAAACCAACTTTTAAAAAAACATTTTTTTCAAACGAAAATTTTTTCAAAAAATGATTTTCTTCAACTAGCTCCATGAGCTTTTTAATGCTTAAAAGTATATTTTTCTTTAAAAGGAAATATAAAAAAAGAGGATCCGAAGGATTTTGCTCAAGTAGAGTAGTGACAGGTTGTCTGATAGGGTGAATTAGGGGATGATTAGGGTTCCTTTAATTTTTTTTCGTTAAGTAAGTGGGTAACTCGATTTTTATTATAAATTGCGATCTGTAATTTTTAGGGCTTAAGAAAATTGTATCAAAAATCGGTTTTTATAAAATATATTTTTTCAAAAATAAACTTTTCAAAAAACATTTTTTTCAAACGAAAATTTTTTCAAGAAAAGATTTTCTTCAACTAGCTTTTCTTTTCTCCTTTTGAGAGATCATTCATCTATCATTATTCTAACCTATGCCAATTGATCACAAACGTAACCTGTCCAGAGACCTCCATGAGCTTTTTAATGCTTAAAAGTATATTTTTCTTTAAAAGAAAATATAAAAAAAGAGGATCCGAAGGATTTTGCTCAAGTAGAGTAGTGACAGGTTGTCTGATAGGGTAAATTAGGGGATGATTAGGGTTCCTTTAATTTTTTTTCGTTAAGTAAGTGGGTAACTCGATTTTTATTATAAATTGCGATCTGTAATTTTTAGGGCTTAGAAAATTGTATCAAAAATCGGTTTTTAAAAAATATATTTTTTCAAAAATCAACTTTTCGAAAAACATTTTTTGAAACGAAAATTTTTTCAAAAAATTATTTTCTTCAACTAACTTTTTTGCTCTCCTTTTGACAGATCAAAAATCAGTGTTATCCTAACCTATGTCAATTGATCACAAACGTAACCTGTCCAGACACCTCCCTGAGCTTTTTAAAGCTTAAAAGGAAAATATAGAAAAAGAGGATCCAAAGGATTTTACTCAAGTAGTGACAGGTTGTCTGATAGGGTGAATTAGGGGATGATTAGGGTTCCTTTAATTTTTTTTTGTTAAGTAAGTGGGTAACTCGATTTTTATTATAAATAGCGATCTGTAATTTTTAGGGCTTAAGAAAATTGTATCAAAAATCGGTTTTTATAAAATATATTTTTTCAAAAATCAACTTTTCGAAAAAAAATTTTTGAAACGAAAATTTTTTCAAAAAATGATTTTTTTTCAACTAGCTTTTTTTTTCTCCTTTTGACAGATCAAAAATCAGTGTTATCCTAACCTATGTCAATTGATCACAAACGTAACCTGTCCAGACACCTCCCTGAGCTTTTTAATGCTTAAAAGTAAATTTTTCTTTAAAAGAAAAATGTAAAAAACAGGATCCGAAGGATTTTGCTCAAGTAGTGACAGGTTGTCTGATAGGATGAATTAGGGAATGATTAGGGTTCTTTTAATTTTTTTTCGGCTATACAGCGTGTAATATTTTTGATGGTCCTGAGTAGGTAATTTGTAATGTTTTACTTGATGACGAAAGACGGATCAGGCAAAACCTCTCGTATAGACAATAAAACGTATGTTTTGCCTAAACTGAACAGGACTGACCTGTTTAAAAGCTTTGTTTCCGGCAAAACTTCATAATTTGTGCTTTCCTATTCACCAAGAGATTATTTTCTTGATATAGCACAGAAAATGTTTTGCCTCTCTATTTTAATATAAAACAGAAATTGTTTTATTTTAAATTGGAACTGAATTAATCTAAGGCACCGTTTTCTCTGCAAGCAAAATATTACTTATATGAAGACAATTTGCTGTATTATAAAATGAAGTATAATGAAAGAAAACAATTAAAGAAGAAAAATACAGTCTCATTTCAAGATAAAACGCTGCGTTGAACTAGAAAGAAACATTTTAATTCAAAACAAATTGTTTTAAGATAAACCAATTTATTCAAGAAAAGTACCTGTTTTCATTGTAGACAAAATTTTTTACTGTGTGGGTCTTGAACGATGTGATATTTTCCATCACATGCTTCGGTCAATGTCAAACTTTAAATTAGCTCTGAGCCGTTACGTACTATGCGAAAAGCCCCCTATTGCGCAAGCCTCTCCTACGATCCGATCGTGAAACGTTCAGTCGGTACAAGGCAGGAGAACAGATTTTACTTCAGACGCTTAAAATTCACTAACTCTGAGGAGCGGACGACTATGCCATTGGGCGAGACGAGCCATTTCGCACAAAACGTGACCGCTCAGCGTTTGCTATTGGTCAAAGCGTGTGATGTGGATGGTCACATCGTTCAAGATCCAGAATAGATACCCAGTCGAGGCACAGAAAGATTTTTATATAATTTTTCGGTTTTTAATTTCTTCCCTGGTTTGAAATTGTTGTTTACGATTTTGAGTAAAACCTGACAGAAGATTATTGGCAGCAGTGGCGCACCCAGGAATATGTCTTGGGGGGGCCGAGACCTCTTGGGGGGGGCGAGACCTCATTATGTCGTATTTTATACTATTTTATCTTTTTATTCATGAAATATGTGGAAAATATGTAAAAAAATCTTGGGCTTGGGGAGGGTCCCCCCCCTGGGTGCGCCCATGCAGGATTGAAGAAGGTGGAGAATAGCCGTCGCACAACGTAGAAAAACGTTTTAAACCGACATAGTGGTTGTAGTAAAACCTAGCATTATAATTATATTATTATTAAAAAAATGTTTTTTTCTTACAGCAATGGCCTACTTCCATCTGACCTCCAGCGCCGACCTCCAAGGGCCCCTGTTCGTAGTGGAACCCATGCATCGAGTCGATTTTAGCAACACGGCTGGTGGAAAGGCTGACTGCGTGGGCCACGGTAGCCCAACGCCCGAGGCGGAATGGGTGGGGCCCGATGGCCAGCCCATAAACCAGGTAAAGTTTTAACTGTAGTTTAACGCGTGGCCAGCCTTCTATCTTGGGCTAGGATTTTTGTATGGGTCATAAGGATTGCATGGAAGAACAGACCAACGTTGTTAGTTTAGCGAAAATATCAGCATAATCCGCTACTTGGTTGCGAAAGGTCAACTTTTCAGTTTTATGTAAGTGCGTTCATCAAACGGGGTAATAAACAACCAGAATAATACTTTAAAATTCTGCTTGTTCCTAAATGTAAATAATTTACTTGCTTTTACAAACAAACAGAATATTAAAGTGTTATTCTTGTTATTGATTTTCTATTCACATTCACTGTGCAAGCTATGCTTGACAATTACACTTGCTTAACTCGGCTTGGTTAAGCAGCGGGACTAAAGTAAAAGTTTACTGCCAGGGAGCAGCCTCACTCCCTGCAATGACCAAGAAGGCTTATGGTACAGTAAACTAAGTAGGTATAGTGAGAACTACTATCAAATGTTGAATCTTCGTGTCTCTTACTAAGGTTTCGTCTTGTATAACCAAGAGGACTGGAGTTATCTGAGCATATTTTTTGTTCTGATATACATGATCTGGGTAACATTCTAAGTTCTGTTCTTTTTCAGTTTGTTCTATTTGAATAAAGTTGCTTATTTTATGGTTTGTCTTTGTTTCTTTGCTTCCTTCTTTCTTCTTAAGTGCATACATTTCTTTTTTTTTAAATTGAAAAAAGTCTTCTAGTGTGGGGATTTTGTTTTCAAACGCTTAAAACCATCTATGGTATGACTTTTCTACTTCAGATGTCAATTTCTTTGACAATAATTTCATCAATGGTAGGTCCCAAGTTTCTGTATTTTGCCCAGAGGTTTGAATCTCTCTAAGGCACTGACGGCTCATCTCATAAAGCTGTTGTAATTCTTTAACTGTTTCTTCATCCATACTTGGGATGTCTCGGATATCATCTAAATGATCCATAATGACGTTTGGAATCTGAAAAATTTAATTGTACTTAAAATCAGTTGATGGGTTCTTGTTCAACTCTTCTATTCTTTCAATTAAGTACTGAAGAACTTCTTTCAATGTGGGCAATCTGCCTAGTTCGTAGTTTACCCATTCATGGTGTAAAATGTGCGTCTCGACATCCCATTTCTGGTAAATTATGTTTTCGACGCTTGTAGAATGGATGGACTTTCTCGTGGAAGGTCGCTCTGGTTGAAGCTCTCTTTACGTATTGGCTTCGGACAGGACAAGTGTACGGACAGTCGTACAGGCAGGTGGACGGACTTTCTCGTAGGTGGAAGGTCGCTCTAGTGGACGGTTGGGCTGTAGTGGTGTTCTTCTTACGGGCGTCGGCGGTGGTTTCTTTCTTCGAAGGACCAATGTGCAAGCTGTGCTTGACAATTACACTTGCTTAACTCGGCTTGGTTAAGCAGCGGGATTAAAGTAAAAAGTTTACTGCCAGGGTGCAGCCTCACACCCTGCTATGACCAAGAAGGCTTATGGTACAGTAAACTAAGTAGGTATAGTGAGAACAACTATCAAATGTTGAATCTGTTTTATTAAGATAAATCCTTTCTTTTTATATTAAAAAATTGTTATAGTTCGTGATAAATTATAAAATATAAAATTCAATATAATGTGTTGTTTTATTAATTAAATAATTTATATTATTTAAATAGGTAAACTTGAAAAGGTTAGTTTATGTTATTAAAACCTAATTTCTCAAGATCACCTGTGTTTAAATAATAAATTTAACTAAAAATGAAGATTTATGAAAAATGGTAAAAAAAGAAAAGCTGTTTAATTTTGTAATTAAACATTCACTAAAGTCAATTTTTTTACACTTCAGTTTACCAATCTAGTGGTAAGCTAACTATTATTTTAATTTAAGGTTTTTTTTTAATGAATTTTTAGTCTAACCCTAACAAAGGTAATGGTAGACCACAGTGAACGCAGCGTGGTTATAGGACACGGGAGGGTGGTCGAGACCTTAGGGGGCGGCAGAGGTGATATTGAGCCTCAAAAGTAGTTCCGCGGAGCTCATTTATTACTTTTTTTAAGACAAATATCATAATTATGAGTAGTAATGCCTTTTAAACTAAAAACGAAAATTTTTAGATTGGCGACATGTGCCACAAGCAAAAATTTTTTAAATACAAAAGGAACATTTTTAAACAAAAATCGATAGAACAAGAAAAGTTGATGGTAAATTTGAATGTTTTAAGGTAAAATTGGTTAAATAAAACTTTTCTAACCCTTTCTTTTAACCAAAATCTAATGCCGACATAAAACTTGTGTATCATATTGGGTGAAAATCGTTTGAGGTGATCTTGAGTTATCGTGTTTTAAGACAGACAATCTATTTTATTATTCGATCTAGATATTTTAGGAACTAAATAACTCACATTTAATAAAATTTTAAAAATAAAATGTTTACGTTTTTAATAGTCCACTATGGTGACAAGTCCAGTAATAATTCTCGCCCTAAAAAAATTTTTCAGATTGTCAGCCCTTTGACGAGTGCGACCGCCTGAAGTAATTTATTAAGGTTACCTTTGACAACCCGGCAAAGCTTTCTGAGGGACTCGGATGAATCGCGGTCTCTTTTTAATAAATACTATATTTTATCTGAGGGCACGGCAGTGCCTCGCCAAGTTCGCGCGCCGTAACCATCTTTTCTTGAAACATTTCAGCCGATATTTGACCTACCTAAAACTCTACTTCGGAATGAGCTACGAATCTCAAACTTTGCACAGTCGTAGATCTCCATGGAGTTAACAACCCCTCTAAGTTTTATGGAATTCCATAAAGTAGTAAAGTAGTTACGAAATTTCAAAAAACGTCGAAATTGCCACTCACTCACTCACTCATGTATAGATCATCAATATTCTACTGTACTTCCAGACATGCTACAAAGCTGAAATTTGGCAGACTGATAGAAATTATGACCAAATCCCTGGAAAAAATAAAAAAACCCCAAAATTTTAATTTACTCCCCTCCCCTATACATTTAAAGTAATGTAAAAGTAGCATCGCCCACTTCCAGATATGCTAGAGAGTTGAGCTTTGGCAGACTGATAGGAACTGTGATAAAATTATAGGAAAAAATTAAAACACCCCAAAATTCTAATTTACTTCCCTCCCCTATAAATGTAAAATTAAGTAAAAGTAACATTGCCTACTTCCAGACATGCTAGAGAGCTGAGCTTTGGAAGATTCATAGTAACTATGATAAAGTTATAGAAAAAAATTAAAACACCCCAAAATTCTAATTTACTTCCTTCCCCTATAAATGTAAATTTATGTAAAAGTAACACTGCCCAATTCCAGAAACGCTAGAGAGCTGAAGTTTTTAAGACTGAAAGAAAATATGATAAAACTATATGAAAAAAATTAAAAACACCAACATTTTAATTTACTTCCCTCTCCTATAAATGTAAATTTATATAAAACTAACCACTTCCAGAAACGCTAGAGAGCTGAGCATTGGAATGCTGATAGAAATTATGATAAAACCATGGGAAAAAATTTAGAAAGTCCAATATTTTCATTTACTCTCCTCCCCTATAAATGTAAAGTTATGTAAAAGTAACATTACCCACTTCCAGAAACGCTAGAGAGCTGAGCATTGGAAGACTGATAGGAACTATGATAAAACTATAGGACAAAATTTAAAAACACGGCAATTTTAATTTATTTCCCTCCCCTATACATGTAAAGTTATGTAAAAGTAACATTGTGCACTTTCAGAAACGCTAGAGAGCTGAGCTTTGCAAGGCTGATAGGAACTACGATAAAACCATGGAAAAAAATTTAAAAACCTCAAAAATTTAAGTAAGGCATTGCAAAAGTTTTGAACAATATTCCGCATATTTTGCTACTTTAAAAATTAAGTATTATCCAATCCCTTTAAAAAAGAAGTGAAATCATAACAAAAACATTTCATGTAAAAAAAAGTCAAGTACGCGAAAATGGCATTCCGTAAAAAGAATTGAGATAAAAGTAAAGCCAAGTTCTCCAATACAAATTTCAAAATGAAAGGTTCTTACTAGTGTGGAAATATTTTTCTAAACTTGGCTATTGGCGTTTTGTCACGCTACCGACCCTTCGGTATCGTGACAATACGGAGCCTGCCGCTGTAATGTCAATTCTGCGTCGTCAAACGTGTCCTTGACCGTACGGTGACGTGACGGTGGTGGTACATATAGTTTGAATCGCGCCTAGTCTAATTGTTGCCTGCAAAAAATCTTCTTTTAATTAATGTTCAATCCATAACAAAACAAGGGAACTATGGTTAAATCATTGCATAAATAATCACATTAACTTTTTACCTAAACATAGAAACCTACTAGAAATACAAAAAAAATATGTGTAAATAAAACATGGTCAAAAAGTTAGACGAAAAATGGTCAATTAGCCCTTTTTCACATATGGCCGCTGGGAAATGCCGAAATAAACGAAACGATCGCGATCCTCCGTTTTCGTGTCATTAACTTCTAAACAAGATCCTCATCAACTCAATGATTAGAGTCCAAAACTGCGAAAAAGTTTCTCATTTTAGGAGCGTCGAGTCATATACATTACATTAACTTATGTAGAAATTAACGAAAAATAAATCTTCTTCGTAAAATGTGAACACAAGTTATTTATAGAAAAACACGCTCTTCAGACGCCATTTTGTCACTTGATGTAGGCTTTAAAGCGGGGTCTACACATAACGTTTTGCCTGACGTTTTACTTGATCAGGTAAAACGGCTAAGGCAAAACCTTTCGTTTTGCCTGAACTGAACAGGAATGAAGTCGGACCTGTTGAACTGACCGGTAGAGGCTTTGTTTCCGGTAAAACGTCAGTTTTAGCGGCATTTCTTGTGATAGTGCATACAATTTTTAATTCCTTTCGAGTGCAACTTAGAAGTTGGTATACGAAACGTCCAACATTAGATAAGATCATTTTTTAGGAAATCAAACAGGTTATTGTCTTCCTCCACTAATTTTTAATTTGTTTTAAACAAATAGTCCCGACATGTTTCGTCAGCAGAAGCTTACATCTTCAGGGGACATTATTAAACTAAATCAGCACAACATTTTAAAAAACTGGTTAAAAAACTATGTTTAGCTACTGAAACGGTTAAGTCATAGACATTTAAAACAAAAAACATTATTGACAAAAGCAGTGCTTTCTCCATGGTGTATCAAAAACTGATCTAAAAACGTACGTTAAAACTATCAAGTGTGTACGCTAGTCTTTCAACCGTCATACTTGACCCTTTTGACTGACAGGCAAGACGTAAGGTAAAATCTTATGTCTAGACCGGGCTTTAGGCATACAAACTATCTAATACTGTTCGCGTCCGTAGAAAATCTACACGTACTTTTTGGGTAAAAGTTACTTCGCTAACTTCATATGAAGTTAGCGAAACACACAAAAAAAAACGGTCAAAAATAAGAGCGACAAAATTAATTTTTCCACAACTAATTCACGACTAATTAACGGTAAATTATCCACCTAGTCCCGATTCGATCTGCGATGTGTGCTTCGCTAACTTCATGCTCATTATTATGAGTTATATAAATTTATATTTTATATTTTGAATGTACACCTGTGTCAATTTGGGCTTTACAGCGGCAATTTAAAATTTCGCCGCTATGTTGAACGCCATCTTGAATATCTTAGCCCCTGTCAACATTTCAAGGTGGCAACAGGGATATTCCGATTCCGCGGGGTCGAAATAGGGGGAATAGGGTATTTGACATATTTTAGAAAAGAGTTTAGAATGATACATAGATCCCTAATTTGCTATGCAAAATTGTTAAAATAGTATATTTTATCATGGAACACATTTAAAATTAAGTTTTCTAATTTCCGATTTGAATTTGCCGCTAAAACGCTCATTTCTAGCATGGCGTTGCAATGACGTCACAGCGCAGTAAACTCGCGGACAGATACATGGCACTCAAGTGTTTATTTGTTTTTGGTCTGTGTTTTTACTGTTTTTTATGTAAGAAAATCTCCTATAAAAGGTGTGTAGTGCCTGAGTGTTCGAATACTACCATAAAAACACATAAAAAACTATTTATTTATGTGCGTACAGCAGTAAAATAACGGAAAAAGTGGCTAAAACTTGTTTAAAGAGACCCAAGGGCCTTATCTAATACATCTTCACTTTACATTTGTAAAGATCACTTTGATGTGAGTATAACTAAATTGTTTCTATTAATTTTTCTCACGTTGTCTATAATATATATAACTATTTCGTAAATGACGATGAAATTTTTGAGGTTATGGTTATTACAAGGGGTAAACAACTATAATAGGCAGATAGGTGTACAAATTTTTAGGCGGTGCTAGGCAGTTATTAGGCAGGACTAGGGAGTACCTCTAAATGTAGGATTAGGCAGTGCACATGCAGGCTAAATGTAGGACTGAGCAGTGCATAGTGCATATGCAAGACTAGGCAGTGCATAGGCAGGAGTAGGCAGTACCTACGCAGGACTATGCAGTGTAACCTATACTCTCCCTCCCTCGGTTTATTACATGATTTTTATTTTTGTTTTTTTCAGATAATGAATCTATTGTAAGTGGCATATTAATCAAAAAAGCAAAACATATAACTTAACCTCAAAATCTAAATGAGTAAAAGTAGGCGAAGAATATCGTAAAAAAGCTTTCAGTTATATACAAAACAACTCATCGAATGCTTACATCAATATTTTAACGTTTCTAAATTCCGCAGAACAAAAATTACTGTTGTTGGCAAAGAAGCCTGCCACCATAAAGGAGTTCAGCATTGGCAAGTTGGAGCTATCGGCTTTGGAGAATCCGTTTTCCATTGAAAATGTTTTTTATAAGCAAAACACAAAATAAAATCTAATTTAGGACGATAATTCACCCTTTAAACCAAAGCAAACATTACCTTCCATAAGAAAATAACACAGAAAATAGGTTCGTTCGAGGCGTTTACTATTTTGTGACGTCACTCGCAGCTGATTGGTAGCCCGCCTGTTTTGATTCACGTGGCTAATTTTTTTAATTCAATGAATTTATTTAATTAAAAGAACTATGAATTTGAGAAAAAATTAAACAAAAAAGTTTTTTTTTTATTATTCCCAAGACCTAAAAACATATCTAAAAATAAATATATATTATTATATACTGTCAAACACCCTATTGACCATTTTCCAAAAAGTAATATAAAATGCTTCTAGAAAGTGGATTTTCCGATATCTTGCCTTAATTAATTTGGTTAACAGTCTATGAGGCAAAACTCTGTTGTGGAAATGTTCCGGTATACACGATAATGGGCACATTTATCTTTTACAACGTGCTAAAAAGGAAGGTTGAATTAGATAGGACCGAAAAGGGAGTAAAAAGGGAAATATTACATCCGATAATGGCTGTCAACGATGTCACACATTTCTTTTGTGCAGAAATATATTGGGTCTCTTTATTACAAACATTTAGGTGTTAGTAATAAACAAGTTTAATTTAAAAAATGTTGTTTTACTGCCTATTTATTTAAAAAAAGATTGAATCAGTATTAGGTAGATGCCTATGGTGCTGCTGGAAGATTTACGCTAGATCGATTGGTAATATATCACTCATTTTTAATTCACCAGGTGTTTGAGTTGGAGGGCGGTTGTGACGTCATAAATCCAAGATGGCGGCCTCTTTCATGTTTTTTCACAATTTTTTGCTTAGGACTTGCAAAATTAGTTTAACAAAAAAACTATTAATATATTTTTCATTTGCAATAGAACAGTAAATAAGATAGTAAAGAAATTAGATTTATATCATAAAAACTAACATATAAAATAGTAAAAAAAAGAAACTTTTTTTGCCCAAAAAAAATTTTTTTTCGAAAGAATTTTAGACTATACCAGAGCGATTGGTTATGGATCACTCAATTTTAAGTTGCCGGATGCTTACTTCAAATTTAAGAAAAGGCGCGTGTCTGACGCAAATTTTTCCATGATTTTTCACAAACTTTTGCTTTTAACTTTTGCCATATCAACTTTACAGGAAATTTGTATGCGTTATGAATGATTTGTTTGCAATAGAGCATCAAAATAACTGTCGTTTTAATAGGCTTTGTATGCCCGCAATTAGAAAAACGATAACTGCAGTGGACTGGATATATTTTATTAAATGAAGCGCGAACAAACATAAATATATTGATACGAAATCACGAAATAATCAAAGGTCCATAGGTTAAATGCTTTTACCACACAACGGAAATCAGAAACAAAGCACTCACCAGTTTGCAGCCAATTTCTCCACGTTCCAAGGGCCCCTTTCTGGATCTAATGATGGCACCACGTAGCTGAAGGGCTGAAGTTTCCAGTTCTATGCTTCAGTACACCAAAATCGAGCACTTTCAAGTGTAGAAATTTGTAAATGTTGGAGAAAGTAAATTAACACGCCATTTTCTCAAGGCGGTAGAAAAGGATCTCCCTGATTCTTGGTGCGCATGTCAAAATGCGCGAAAATGTACTCTGTCCGTCATCCAATTGTGTGGTTTTAAAAAGTAAAAACAACCGCGAAATTTAGCGGGAGCTAACAAGGCTTTGTATATTAAAAATAAAAAAAAATTATGTTATTTCTTTTAATATTATTTTTTTATATATTTTTGATTAAACAAGAAAGTTTAGGACGACCCTCGGTCGATTGGTGATGGATCACCTAATTTAAAGTCCCAGGGTGTTTGATAAGAAGGGCCTTTATAACGTCGTAAATACAAAATAACGGCATTTTCCGTGGTTTTTGAAGCTTTGGCTTACAATTTTTGCTAAATTAGTTTTAGAAAGAAACTGCAAACACATTTTTTGTTTCGAAGAGAACAACAATTATTAAAGTATTTTTTTTTTAAATACAAAGAAATTGTAGTTTTTTTTATTTAAAAAAAAATCATATCTTTGCTACCAAAACCACCACATTATGAATGAAAAAGAAACAGAAAGCTCGAAGTAAATTTTTGAGAAGTTTGTTAAAATATTGTGAAAAGTTTTGTCTTATATTCTCCAATCTTTTTATTTTTAAAGACTTTTTTTGTACTATCTTTTGATCCTAATTAATTAATTAAAATTAATTTTAATTAAAATTTTAACAAAACATTTTTTTTTGTTTTGTTTGGTCTTCAATTTGATTAAATAAAAACCTGTTCTGGTTTATTTTATTAAAGTCACCTATCTTTGTAGGAAATAGCTATTTTCCTAACAAGTGCAAAAAATTGATTTTTTCCCACGCAAATGCCGTTAACAAAATGATGCGTAGCGAGTTCCCTTAAGCTTTAAAGTCTAAAAAAATAGGTTTCTGAAGCGCTAGAAACATTAGGGAACTTGCCCATTTTTTTTTATTTTACTAAACTGTGTGTTTCTGTATGAAAACGCATTATACTAAATATCAGCCCTTAAATCGAAATACTTATTTTACAATAAATAATTAAAGTTGGAATCGCTGACTGGTATATTCAAACACAGCAAAATGCGCGGCCGCCGCTGTGACGTCATTCCTTAAAAAAATCCCGGGCCCCTTATGAGTATAACGGCCATTCGGTTCATAACTTTTTTATTTATGAATATTTTTTATTTCTGTAAAAACATTCACTTTTTTAAGAGCAATTGAACTGTCAAATTAAAGTTTATTTGTCACTTTTAGTTTTTGAGATATTACATAAAGTTTATATTTTACTTATGGATTGATCCTTATTTTATTCGATTTTTAAAATTAGCGTAAAATTTCCTTTAAAATGATGTTCCACACTTAATATTAAATTTTTTTATTTTTTTATATTTTTATTTTTTTATTACTTCTCATTTTTTATATTTTTTTAAATAATTTAAAAATAATTTAAACCAATTCTTATTCAGCATACTAAAAAAAAAGTTAAGAGGTAACTAAAAACTAAAAATATAAAAACAATAAAAAAAATAAAAAATAAAATATTAAGTGTGACATGTCATTTAAAAAAAAATTACGCTGATTTCAAAAATCGAATAAAAAAAAGGTCATTCCATAAGAAAAATACAAACCTTTTTTAATATCTCAAAAACTAAAAGTGACAGATAAAATTTAATTTGACAGTTGAATTGCTCTTAAAAAAGTGCCTTAGGAATCTTTTTACAGTAATAAAAAATATTCATAAATAAAAAAGTTACGGGGGTGGGTCGAAAATGCACCCAATTGAAAATATATACATATCTTGAAAGTAGTTTAAGATATCGATGTGCGGTTTTCGGCATTAATGTTTTAACAAAAATCGAGCTCGTAACATGTAGGTTAGTTTTTTTCTATCTCCTCTAGAAATGGGCGTTTCTTATCAAAAGTGTCCAATTTGGACCACTCTGTACCTATGTGGGTAGGTATAAATGAAAATAAATCAGCACTAATATTTATAGAGCTCATTCTAAACAGTGTTTGAAATAGGTGGTTACCTACTTAATTAATATACTTATTTTTAATAAGACTTATTAGTATGGTTATATACAGTGTGTCCACGTAAGTTGGCGGCATATGGGAAACTTTTTTATTATTAGCTTTACGAAAAAAAGTTATTCTTCATAAAAAGTTCTGCATGGTCCAAAACCTAAAATGCAACCATCAGATGTTAAATTTTTTCAGTCATATTACGAGGTTTGTCAAAAAATGTGATTTTTGCTCCAGAGTAAAGTACCTTTCTTTTTGACAATATCGAAAATTGTTATAAAGAAAAGATGTTTAGAATTAAAAATAGCTTTCAAATATTCAACATTGTTTATTTACATGTCGTTTAACGGTCGCATGGATCGAGATCCAAAGACGTGACGTCACAACCAATGGCAGCGCGTTTTAAGAACAGGTCAAGTTATTCAAATTTCAAACCTTTATTTCTCAGGTAATTTAATTGTTATTGGAATTTTTCTTTTTCTAGGAAGTTTCTTATGAACCTTACGATTTTAATTGTTTTTAAAGGATTCGATTTTTTGGGCAAGTTCCCTATTGTTTTTGTACGAGCGTCAGGAAAAATTAAAAAAATTAAATTATTAGAAAAATAAACAAAAATACATATACACCACATCACGTTACTGCTTCCAAAACACAAGTTTTTAGCGAAATTTACCATGTTACCTTTACACCATAGCAATTTTTTTTTATACTGGGACTTTTTACCTAAATTGTTGCCGAGATGTGCCTTGTTGGGACATTACAAAAACAACCATTTGCCGAGGTGGAACTCGAACCCACAAAATACGCAGCACGCCTAGTCTACGCACGGTCGGTCCAGTCCAAGTACGTTATAGCATAAAGGAGACTTTACACATGCATGGATTTGCTGGCGCCAATAAAAACTGGCGCGCCAGTAAGTTAAATTTGCAAGTGTAAACACCGACTTGCACACAAGTTATTTTTTTGCATGCATGTATCAAAAAAGTCTGCAGCTGACTGAATTTGCTGGCGCCAGTGGTGACGCATGCGCGCAGAAAAGGAAAATTTTCATGTGTATAAACAAGTGCTTGCACGTCGGCTCGCCAGTTTTAAGTTCATTATTTTACATTATTTTTTATTTTCATTGTGTTTGAGCTTAAAAATTTTGTTTATTTTTGTTTTTATAGCTTAATATGGCTAAAAAAAGTGGTCAGCAGATCTGACCATACAGTTTCTTGAAGGCTATGAATGTTTTCCTTGTTTATGGGATGTACACAGTAGTTCGTATAAAAACAAAGATAGTCGAGATAATGCTTCCAAAAAAATTAGTAAAATAATGACTATTGAAGGCTTTGAAGTTGCAGAAGTAAAAGCAAAAATATGATCCATAAGAAACACATATGCTTTGGAATTGACAAAAATTAAAAAAAGCCAACGTTCCGGAGCCGGCGCAAATGAAGTATACACCCCAAAAGTACCATGGTTTAAAGTAGCAGACCGAGTTTTAAAGAATGTTGTTTAAATAAGAGAAACTCTAGAAGAATATCAAAATGTTGCTTTGTCATTCGAAGATGGTTTTTATAGCTCGCAGGATCTTCTGCTGCAAGTTCTCCTAAAAGCTTTTCGAGAGCACCCAAAGTAGATCGACTAGCAATCCATGCTTTAACCCATGCAGATACGGCCTTTTCGTTGTTCCTTTTCCTGAATCTCTTTTATTTTTTTTTTCAATAAAAGTTTAGCGACTATTTTGCATTCTTCCGAGAGTTCAGCCGACATATCGCGTTTCGTGTACACTTTAAAAATGAAACTGGCGTGCCAGTCTTTTTAATTTTCGCACAATAGTGTAAACCTTTACTGGCGTGCCAATAGAACTGGCGCGAACACTGGCGCCACTAAATTCATGCATGTGTAAACCCACTATAAATACATGTTCAAAGAATCGAAAAGTGAAGTCCTCTTAGCTGGCTTTGGAAACAATGGCAAACTTAAATTCGCGGATGCGATTTTTCAAGTGCGCATGAGTGTGTGTTGTCATGTAGACCCAGCTGCTAGGTGGGTGGAGGCCATATTCACTTTTTGCAGTGTTTTGCGTTTGTCGTGTAAAATTATGTTTTTTTCTGTGAAAAATGGGAAATAATTCATGTAAAACATTTGCGGTTTGTGGAAAAATATCCGGAAGAGTAAGGGAGTGGTATTCCAAAGGTAACTACGTGTATTTTTTTTTATAATTTGTTAATTAATAAAGTTAAGAGTGGTTTATAGATGCCATTAAACACTCTTGATGGTGTCCACAATAAATCTGCACAATTACTTTTAGAAAAACTACAATTTTAATCCACAATTTGAAAAATTTCACCCAATCAACTAGAAAAAAATAATAGACATAACCCTAAACTTAAAAAAAAAACTTTAAGTATACAGTCTCTCCAGAATCGTAGGATAATAATTGATTTATGCTTTATAAGTAAATTGATAAAAGGTGAGATCGACTGTACAACTTTGCTTGATTGTGTAGGCTTAAATGCTGCTCGCCATACTCGGGTATGCATATCATAACCCCATTAGTAGATCTCTTCGGTTGGCAAATAATCTCTCAGACAACTTAATTCATGTTTGTAAAATGTTTAACAGTGAATGTTTATTTTTAATTACCTAAGTGTTTTTTATATATTTAGGGACTCTAGTGAATTTTTTAGGTTATTTTAAGTATTTTGTAATTCAAAACTGTAAAATGGTGCTATTCGTTTAATAAATAAACTAAACTAAACTAAACTAAACTTTTGACAATTGTCAAATAATGTAGTGCCCCACATAGCACAAACATCACATCAACGTTAAATTAACGTGAACAGAAATAACAAAGTTTTTGTTTACTTGAAAACAACCTCATACCATGTAATAATTATTTTTTTAAATATACATGCTTAAAGATAACTTAAAAACAAGGAGAAATCAAGCTATAAAAATGTACTTTTTCCTGAAGTTTCTTGTGCTGTGTATATAACGTGTTTTTTACCCTCGTTATTTTCATATACCGAATTCACACTTGGAAAGTCCTCCACAACATGTTCTAAAACGCCACTAGATTAAGACTTTTAAAACCTACTAACTTTCTGCGTCTTTTTTGGTCATGTTTTTTTAATAACATTTTTTTAACTTAAAAGAGACGCAAAAGGAAGTTATAAAAGTTCACTAGTTTAAGACTACAACACTTCAAGACCATTTTAAAGATGGCGCTCAAGGCAATACAAAATATCTATATATCTATCTATATATATATATTATGTTTTTTTTAAAGCTAAACAAGATTTTTTAACAGTAAACACTTTCACAGAATTTTAATGTGTCTTTATCAGGTTAATAACAGATGCGTCGCGTGATCGTGCAGGATCAGGGATCAGTTCCTTAACAGGTTTTTGGAGTTTAGAGGCCAAAGCACTGCCTGATAGATTTCGTCAAAGTGAAAAATGCCGACAATAGGTGGCGCTGCTGCTAGTAAAATCTCAAAGATAATCGGTAGAAAAGCCATGCAAGTTGCGTTTTAAAATTCGTGTTGAAAAGGCGTGAATCTAATGTGATTTAACCATTGATAAAAATCACTTGAAACTACGTAAAAACATTGCTTTTTAATTTGATAATGGCGTTATTACAACGCAGTTTTTAGCAACGTTATTTTTTATAACGTTAATGAATGACCTTTTAACGAGGGGTCATCAGCTTTCAACAGTACTGTACAAATTTCACAACAGTACCCGACAGTACCACGACAGGATCCAACAGTACTCGACAGTACACGACAGTACCCAACAGTACTCGACAGGACCCAACAGTACACGACAGGACCCAACAGTACCCGACAGTACACGACAGTACACGACAGTACCCAACAGTACTCGACAGTACACGACAGGACCCAACAGTACTCGACAGTACACGACAGTACCCAACAGTACACGACAGTACTCAACAGTACACGATAGAATCCAACAGTACAGTACTCGACACAACCCTCTTACCCGAAACAGTGGCGTAGATGCAAAACAAAAAGACAGGATGACCTTTTTTTTTTTGGTCGCAAGTTTTTTTAGTGCGCGCTAAGCGCGGCGCGGGTCCCCAAAGATGATGACCTTTTTTTTTTTGTTTTTTTTTTTTTTTAGTCGCCAGTGTTTTGAGGATGCGCTAAGGCCCTATCGGCCTTCCCCAGGATGACCTTTTTTTTGGTCGCAAGATTTGTGAGCGCGGCGCGGTTCCCCAAAGATGATGACCTTTTTTTTTTTTTTTTTTGCTCGCATGTGTTTGGAGGGCGCGCTTTGTCCCTGTCGGACCCCCCCAAGGCACGACGACAGTACTCAACAGGACCCAACAGTACACCGACAGGACCCAACAGTACTCGACAGTACACGACAGTACACGACAGTACCCAACAGTACACCGACAGGACCCAACAGTACTCGACAATACACGACAGTACTCAACAGTACTCGACAGTACACGACAGTACCCAACAGTACACCGACAGGACCCAACAGTACTCGACAGTACACGACAGTACCCAACAGTACTCAACAGGACCCAACAGTACATGACAGGACCCAAGTCCTGTTGGACGCTGTACAAAATTTTAGGGTGCCGATGACCCCTCGCCTTTTAAGCATGTTTCCATCTACGAAATAAACGTTTTTTTCTAGCAGCTTTTAAAATCAACGTTTATTTTCTCACGCCTTTTTTACGTGTTAAACACGTGATTGTGCTATGTGGGGCCGTATCGGAGTATGTTCCAAAACCATCAAAACTAACGCATGCGCAGTAACCGAAATCCTGTCTACCCGAAAAAGGAACATTAAGAATTAAATAGGGGCCCTGAATGCATGGGTATGCCCCATATTTATGCTATAACCTATTTGATCCTCAGAGTAATAATTATTATTACTCTAAGATTTGATCCAATCATATAGCAAGCACTGCAGCCATACTCACGAACCAACGCGCTAAACCGGTCGGTCACGGTTCCCAACATTTACATCATAGCAATAGAATTGTAGAATTTTCTGCACTAAAAATAGTGTGGAAAATCACATTTCTTACATGCTCGTAAAAAATTGTCTGATTGTGGAACAATTTCACCTGCTTTATTCTTTTTCTAGATCCCCGAATTAAGACTGATTTACCCGAACGGTTCACTGGTTTTCCCGCCATTCCCGAACGACCGATACCGCCACGACATTCACGCCGCCATCTACCGGTGCAAACTGAAAAGTACCCTGGGTACCATCATCAGTCGAGAGGTGCATGTTAAAGCAGGTGAGCCATCTATTAGTTCTTAATACAGTCTTACAGTATTGGATAAAATTATTGCAACAAATTATAAAACTATATCAAAAAGCTTAGAAATATGGATGTCTCACCATTTTTAATTAAATTAATGATATCATATCTGGGCAGCAACAAAGGGAAAAGATATCAATATGTCGAAATTAAAGGCTGCAAATCTGAGATTTATGCAAGTTCATCAGGAGTTCCTCAAGGTTCAAACCTTGGGCCATTGCTTTTTATAGCTGCATTTAACAAAATTCTAACAAGAACAAAAAATGTGCAATCATTGGCATTTGCTGATGATTTTAAATTATTTTTTAGAATTGTCTGTTTGGATGATTGTAAAGTACTTCAAAATGAGTTTCATAAGGTTGCAGATTGGTCAAGTGATAATAGCTTTAACTTAAATTTGGATAAATGTTCTTGTATATCTTTTACCCGTATTAAAAATACTATTGATTTTAAATATTCACTAGATAGTATAGATATTAAGCGTGTGAACTGTCAGAAGGATTTGGGGGTCATATTTGATGAAAATATGTCATTCTCAGAACACATATTATTAAAAATAAAGAGCGCTCAAAAAGTTTCTGGACTTATAGTTCGGAATACAAAGTCATTTAATACTGATGTTAGTCTCAAACTTTTTGATAGTTTAGTGTTGCCAATAATAGAATATGGTAGTGTAATATGGTCTCCACAGTATCAAATTTGGATAAGTGCTATTAAAGGAGTACAACAAAGATTTTTAAAATGTATGTTTTATAGAAAGTTTGGTTTTTACCTCAACGTGGCTGTGAAGATGCTTTTTTGCTTCATGTGTTTAATAGACTGTCCTTGGATAAGCGTCGTGTTAAAATATGCCTCTGTACAATGTTCAAATTGCTGAAAAATGATATTGATTGTCCAGAAATATTGGATCAGCTCTCTTTTTTCGTTAACAGATTGAATTCTAGAAGTAGAAGTGTTTTTTACTTAGCTGTAACAAAACGGGATTTGAGCATAAATGGTATTTTTGCCATTTATAAGTTTTTAAAGATTTTTAATTAAATATTGTTTTGACATCAACAAGCATTAATTATATGCAAGACTAGGTTATGATTAAGTCAAATTTATGGCAACTCAGCGACTTGTTTTTAGGCATATTTTCAGGTTCGCCGTATTTTAATAAAAGTTTTATTCGGCTAATATGTCCTTTGAGCCACTAACATCAAAATAATTCTTATTTTGCAACTGGAAACAAATTTTAAACTATTTTCAATTTAAAAAAAAATACTGTGTAATTTTACTTTCTAACGGGTTTTTAAGTCTGGCTTGCATTGCTATTTTGTCTCTTAGTGGAGCGCTTAAAGCGCAGTCTATCTCTTTCTCGCCAAGGCGAAAGGGAGTAGAATTCTAGCCAATTAACGCCAAGATATTTGTCCCTTCAAGCGCAGGGTCGCTTTAACTGAGACTGAAACTTTCGAAAGTCTAGAGGGAGTTCACTCTTTAGTTCGCCTTTGCTTTTATCGTTACGCTTCCGTTCACACTTCTTAAGGGGGGTTTTATTTCAACTGGAGAAATTTATCAATTACTTTAACTTTGTGTAAGCTATTATCTTTATTATTCATAATTATTTTAGTCTTTTCTTTTGGAGTTTATTAATTTTAAAACTTTTAATTAATACTGTTTCCAGTGTTTTGAAATAATCTTTTTATCTATTTTATGGTTTTTTTTAACATCAAAATACAAACCATTAGTTGCCCTAAAATCGGCATTTTTCTTCAACAATATATCCCAAACCTAAACAGTAATATTAAGTAAATTAAACAGTTGATTGAATAGTTTCACTCATTCAATCAACGTTTAAAATGTTGATAAATAAATATATTTACAACAAACATACCAAAGGTTTATAAAACCTGAAAGTTTAAGAAGTGTAAATATTTGAATACAAAAGTTTAATAGTAGTAAAAAGTTGATATTTAAATAATAAATATTAGAAGTGAAAGTGTGAAGCTACAAGAAGAAAATTGAAAAGGTATGTATGATTATCCTACATTAGTTATACATTTGAGAAAAACGTTTATAGCATACTTTTCCTCCAAGAACCGTCAAATTCCCTTTCGAGATCGTGTAAATTTAATAACATATAGTAACATTTAATCTTTTTATAATTTATATAAGTTGTAGCCTAAGTTGGTAGCTTACAACATTTAAGCCTTGGCCACTTGAGGTGACAGTACCACTGTCACATCCTAGGCCCCTGTTACATAGCTTATCCAAGGACTACCTAGTTAAGAGTTCTCCTATATATAGTTTATGCAACCTGTTTAATCAGTATGCCTCAAAAATATTGATAATTGGCGTAATGCTGTAGATACATTGAAGAATAAATAAATAAATAAATAAATAAATAAATAAAAAAGCGAAATAAGTACATAATATGCATATACAGTGAAACCTCTCCTTGCCGACACCTCCATTAAACGGACACTCCCTTTAGACGGACAAATTTGTTGGAACCAAGATTTTCCCTATTTGTTTACATGTAAAATTCACTCCTATAACCGGACACTCTAATAACCGGACGCGGACAATTTATTTTGGTTAAAAAATTCTGAAACCTCCCTTAACCGGACATGAAACTCTGACAACGGGACGAAGTTCTGCGCTACATGGGCATACATATTATGTAGTATGTTGGCAACAACGCACTCTGCAGCCGGAGAATTACCTCTTTCCGTTTTAATGCGGTAAGTAAATACTTCTGTCGTATTTACAACATATTTTATTTGGCGGGACTGCTGTTTTTATTTATATTATTCGGTAGGGTATTAATAGATATCTTTGAATTGGAGTTTAGTAAAAAACTTCTTAGGTTACGTGAAAAAATGGAAGTTGTTAACGTTTCAGAGAAGAACATTAGCACGAAAGATCGCTGAAAATTTTAATATCGGAAACACTCCAGCAGCGGGAATTGTTAATAAATATATATTAAACTTTTGCAGTTCTCTCTCAGAAGAGGACATCTCCAATAAGCGGACAAAATCGAAGAAACCGTCAGTGTCCGCTTATAGGATGTTTCACTGTAGACTAGAGATTGGCTTTCGACAAATTATAAGAGCACATGTTTTCTAAATCGTATGAGATAAGCACTCGTTTATATTTTCTCTGGATTGGAAAATATTATTTTTTTATTAAACTGACTACACCTTTCTGCTGGACATAAATAGAGCAACAAACATTTATTTTATCTCCTCATGTTTTTATAGTCGTAGATATTTATACTTAATGTTGTATTAAAGTGGCACCGCGTCATGAAAACCGCGATTACTTGCTTTTTATTTATGTCTTCTTCTAAACGATTTTATTTTATTATATTATTATTTATTATATATTAGAAATTAACATATGTTATGCCCGCTGTTAGAAAAACGATAACTGCAATGGACTGTAAATATTTTAATTAAATGAAGCGCGAACAAACATAAATATATTGATATGAAATTACGAAATAGTCAAACGTCCATAGGTTATCAGAAACAAAGGCACTCACCAGTTTGCAGCCAATTTCTCCACGTTCCAAGGGGCCCCCGATTGGATCTAATGATGTCACCACGTAGCTGAAGGGCTGAAGTTTCTAGTTCTATGCTTCTGTGCGTGCAAGGGCTGAAAAATAACGGAATTTCCTTCGATAGGTCGCCGGTATTGGCTTCACAAGCACATTTAAAAATAAATGTCAGTATTGACGATTGAAAATGGAAAGTTACGATACATATGGAATTTTATATGAAAAGGCACCTACCTCGGACTCTCTTGCAGCTCCAGTCGACGTTTAAACGTCCAGTTTTTTCACCTCAAATTCACTTTTTTCACCTCAAATTCACTTTTTTCGGGAACGTGATTTTGCTAGTGTCTTGTTGTGACGGTGGTTCTTTGCGCACCCATCGCGGCGCTGCTTGTCTTCCACGTGTCCGGTGCCGTGAAACCCCATATGCATATTTTAGAGCGCGAAAATTTAAATTATTTTAAACGCGCAGAAAAGGAAAAGAAAATGAAAATTAGGAAATTTCTTGCTTGCACCAACAGCTTCAGTACACCAAAATCGAGCACTTTCAGGTGTAGAAATTTGAAATAGTTGGAGAACGAAATTAACACGCCATTTCTCGAGGCGCTTGACAAAGGATCTCTCTGGTTGTTGGTGCGCATGTCCAAATGCGCGAAATGCACTCTGCCCTTCATACAATTGTGTGGTTTTAAAAATATATAAACAACCGCGAAATTTAGCGGGAGCTAACATTAACATATATACTCTTTTGTCTGGTTGTTACGAACATATTGATTTAGCTGGGCTATGACGTTTTCTATTCGTTGTTGTTTTGACTGTTTTAATGTCAAACAACCGACCGACTTCTTAAAAAACAACTAAATCAATATTTGCGCCCATTTTAATATAATTTTGGATCCTCTTTTATGTTTCGGATCTTTATTTATTAGGTAAGTACCTATTTTATATCTCCTTTAAAAGGTCTCGGTGTTTTATTATAGACATATAAAGCAGCACACTGCAGGTGCAAAGTGAAACAACAATTTTTTGGTGCTTTTTTACATAGATTTTCCCGCAAAACTTGGTTTACCACAGCTATGACGCGGTGCCACTTATATACATACTCAACTTATAGTTTGTGTTATTTATGTTAAACTTATAGGTGGTATAGTAACTAATGAAAATAAATATTTAAAATCAAGTTATGAAAATGTACAATTAGGGTATCAAGTAAGTCGAAACAGCCCAAGTAACATTTCTTTATTTATAGCAGAAGCTAAAAGGTTGCCAGCGCCTTTCCTTAAAACCATTAGTTTCAATGTTTGGTCGCTAGCACTTTCCCATTACCCTTATATACCCCTTAGACCTCCTAAATGGGACTCCCCAATTGGTGGTGGCAACCTATGTATTAAACTCACTATAAAACCATAAGAAATAAACTCCAGCTTCGCCCTCTAGCGGTTCCACCAGTATAGAACCTTTTAGAGCCTAAAGCTATTATGCCAGGTTCTAAAAGCAAAACGTCCTCTATCCTATTATAAAACTAGATTTGGTATCCTGGCGATTCTGTTGAATACCATAATACCTTTAGAGTAAAGAAGTTTTCCTATAAAAGCTATGGCGATATTTTAGATTCACAATGGCTATATAAAATAATTTAGGTCACAAATTTGCCAAAAATGTCAGTCCCAAAATTATTTTATCACATAAAAATATACCGAGTTTGTCGTTTTGTTGATGATCAAATTGCCTGCCAGATTTATTTTTCTGATAAAATCGTATCTGAAAAGCTCTCAATACAAGCGCGCCAGCTCAAGAATGCTTTTTAATAGTCTTTTGATAACAAAATGTAAAGGTCGGGGTTTATTTAATAAAATATAAAAATATTTTATCAAAAATATGAGAAGTTTCAAGATTTCCGTTTAGTTGATAATAATATTTAACACGATGAAAAATAAATAAGTAAAAAAAATAAATTAGATATTATTTGTTTAAAAAAAAATAATATTCATTAAAGTTCAAATTAAAAAAAAAATAATTAAAAAAAGATATATAATAATTAATTTTTTTTTAAGAAAAAGATTCATTAAAACTTAAATTGAAAATATTAAAAACATATTCTAAAACTGGCAGAAAATATACAAGTATTATCGAAGCAAGAAAGTGAAAAAAATCACAACAATAAAAAAATATTATTTTTAAAATAAAATAATAAAAACCAAAAATTTAAAATAATAAATTCAAAATAATAAAAACAAATATTGAGAGACCAGTCCATGAACAAGTAATATTTAAACCAAAAAATGAAAAAACAAGAGTTAAAATAAAAATCATTGAGACTCACATGAAACCAGCTGAACTAAAACCCTAACACTTATTTTCACTAGAGAGCACTGTTGATTCGATCGATCGCAAAATTACAAATGAAATTAATTAACACTGGCTCGATCTAATACACAAAAGCTTGAAAAACACATTGACCTGTTTCGTCATAAAAATTGTGGGATCAACAAGAGGGGATCGCCTATAAATTCGATTTCTTGAATTATATCCGGGCATTATTAAAGTACCAGTGTTAAAGTTGCAGCCAAAAATAGTAAACAGTTAAAATTAAAGTGAATTAGTAAAAGTTGAGTTAACCATTTTATATAAAAATGTAGTCTTCAAGAAAATCTAGTTTTTGCTCTAGAATAAAAAATATATGTTAGTGATTCGATGACAGAAAGTAAGTTAAAACTATTTGAACATTGATTTAAAAAGAAAATATTACCGTTTATTTAATTGCTGTAGACAATTAAATTATTAGACTTTTATACGTAAATAAGGATTAGTAATTATAGTAAAGATGAAAAGATGAAGAATGATTTTGAACTTTTGATAGTGCATTTAGTATTTAACGAGATTTAGACTATTGGAATAAATTTACTGATATGTTTACGGACTTATTATGTATGTGTTACCATTGAGTTAATTTCACAATATTATGTCCTACAACGTTTTTTTAGACTCTATCATTCTAATTTGCGAAGACTTGTGTCGGAAAAATTGTAATAAAACCAATCAGCTTTGTTCGTAGATAGACTCTAAGGTATTGGCTAATGTTAATTTTAGCGCATTTTCGTAATTAATTTGAATGTTAGGACCATGCTAGACTTTGGATCTACGATTTTGTATTAATAATTTTTGACTTTAAATATAACGTATTCTTTATAACAATAATTGGTGTCTAATTTAATAACAACCAAAAGTCAATAACAACAACTGGTTTTAATCATAGCTATGTGCAACTAGGACGCCTACCTCCAAATAAATTTAATGTAATCGTGGAAAGGGACAAGTTGTATAAATATACCGCTCGACAAAAGCACCCCTAACCGCAGCGTTACAAAAATAACAAATCTTTAAAATTAAAAAAAAAATCATTTACACTATTCACCATTAAAAAAGTCTGTTTGGTTTACATAAATCAAAATTAAAGTAAAATTATTGTTAAAAAACACTGCTAAAACGACTAGATAAATATTTTCTCTTTACAATATTTTTTAAATAAATTTATATACGCCATTATGGTCTTATAGTGGTCACTTGGTTTTATTTGTTACTGTATGGCAACAAGAATTTTTGAGTGCCCTTATGAAACCAATAAAAAAGAACAATGTAAACATGGTCAACATAACCTCACTTAAATTTTTTGTATTTGTTTTTAAAGTGTTTAAAAGCGTATAATTTAACACTTTTAAATGTTTTTTATCGTGCAATTTCGACACAATCGAGAGGGCCAGTCCAATGATATTCGTTGTGCCTGCAGGTTGGAGGGCAACCTCTTATATTGGCCGTCTAAACAGGCCTTATCTAGGCCTGGGTGTTCTACCCAGGAGGACGGAAACTCAACAATTATTAATTATTGGGCTTTAAATAATCAATCTTGCAATAGGTAGGTACCAATCTGTACCTAGGTATATCTATTATTTTTACAAGAAATACCTAAAAAAATAAAACACGAAAGTATTTACTTACTTCTGTTAGAACTCTTAAGGAAACCAGGTTTTATATGGCCGCCTATTTAAATAATATTTAATATACAGCTATGGGTAACTATAAATACAAAAGAATTAAGTTTACCTTTAAGCTTTCCTATAAAACCTTTTTAAAATTCCTAAAAGTAATAGCAAAAACCAAAAGTCTAAAGTTTATATTTACCACTCTTAAAAACCTTAAGGACACTAGGTTCTATATGGCCGCCTATCTAATCATATTTACTTTTAAACTACTGGTAACTATAAAAACAAAAGGATATAAGATAACCGTTTAGCTCTATTATAAAACACTTTTGTGATGACCTAAAGTAATGAAAAAAACTAAATGACCAAAGTTTATATTTATTTCTTTTTAAAAACTTTAGGTAAAATGGTTTTATGAGACCATCTTTATAAATCAGAAATCAATAAAACCAATAGTATCTAAAAGGAACAGAAGGAATATCAGTTTTATTATACTACCTTTATAAATCACTTTTTGGATGTATAACACCCCTTTAGGTAATTGGCAATATAAATTACCTTTATGTAGCCAAATTGATCCTAAAACCCATAACAGCACCCCCTAAATAACCTAGGATCCAAATTAATAAAACCTTGAGTGGTATTAATGTTACTTGGGAGCTAAAAATGTATTATTATGTTAATCAACGGGGTGTCTCTAAAACGTCTGTACAAAATCTTAGCACATATTTCTGAGGTCTTAATAAGTCTATTTAATGCAAATTACCTTAGTCCAAAATTGCTCCGTTTCAGAGATACCGGGTGGTAAATTTAAAAATTAAAAATTGATTTTATTAAAATTTATGAACATTTCTCAACGCATTACTTTAAAAATAGGTACTAGGGGGTTTTTGGGATGCAAAACCCAAATATGGACACTTTTTCACTGTGGCCGTTAGAGGGCGCTTCACGATGCTCATCCTATGGTTTAACATGACCATAACAATTTCTCAGTGTATCTTTTAACTTTTTTTGATAATCAAATAATTTCCTGAACTGTTTTAAGCAAAAAAGGTACTTTTGATAAAATCTGCTAGGGTGAGCCGTTTTCGAGATATTTCTGTTTTTAGTGTTCGATGCCGCAACGGAATATTGAAATTATTTTGGAACAAAAGATTTTACTGCTACCTTTAAAGATTAAATTTAGTCAGTAAATGAGATTAATTTTTTTTTGTCGTTTATTCATTTTCGGTAGGTATCAGTCAATTTCTGGGAAAATAGTTTTACTTGGTTCAATTAAAATAAAAAACACCCTGTTTCTCTGAAACGGAGCAATTTCGGACTAAGGTAAATTGCTTTAAATCGACTTATTTTGACCTCAGGAATATGTGCTAAGATTTTGTACAGACCTTTTAGAGACATCCTGTATAGTATGAAAAACCTCCGCTGAGAATTACCTGACGTCAAAGAAAGTAATAATATGGTATTTTATTCATTTGAACAATATAAGTGCGGATTTTTCCAAAATATTGGCCTGTGTGTGTTTTACTTGTTTTACACTATAAATCTATTTATAAAATTTATGTTGTTGAAAGGTGTGCAGGTGATTTTTTTTGTTTTATACTTATTATTTAACCAGATTATTTGTTTCTTGTATTTTTTATTAGGTATATATTTTTTTGTAAATGTTTTTTTTTTACTTGTGCAAGTGCTTTAGCACAATAATATCAATAAATAAACTTGAACTATTTGAAAGTTGGGTTGTCAAGGACACCGAAAAAAAAATTATGTTACCGATTCTAGGGTTTTCGGAGAGTGCGGAAATAGTTATTTACCTAACAAGTGCGGAAAGTGATACTTTTCCGCACGCGACGGAAGTTGCACGAACGACGCGGAGCGGAGTTCGGGCAACCGTCAAGGGCGGAAAAGACATTTTCCGCAAGTGTTAGGTACAACATTTTTCCTATGAACGTGGAAATCGTCAGTTTTTTAGAAAAAAAATAGTTTTTATCGGACAATTTTTTGGTCTTTTAGGTTAGAACACGCCAAGCACAAAGAATAAGGAATGAAATTGATGCATTCTTCTTTAATAACTTAAAAATAAAGTTATAAAAAATGAGTGCGGAAAAGTTACTTTTCCGCACTAGTGCGGCAAAGTTACTTTTCCGCACTCAAAACTATTAATTTTGCATAAAATTAAATAAGAAACTAAAGATTTGTTAATATTTTCTTTATTTTTTAAAATAATAACAGAAAAATCGGAAAACTTTAAACTAATTTTACTATTTACTATAAAAATTAAAATTGAAGCTACAATTTGTAGCGCATTGCAGGTTCACTGCTGAGTCAACTCCTTTTAAATGTGCTTTCATTTCACTGGCGTTTATAATTTGGCCCGTTTTTGAAGTAAAAATATGAGATTCCTGGATTTCCATGGATTTTACGACACTGGAACTTTCTTCTTGGCCTTGATAAATAATGGAAGATGGTGCCTCACTTTCAATGTGATCTAGCTGCAGATTCTGATACATGTTGTTTAATGGTTTTTCTGATAAAATGTTTTCCGCAATTTTTTTCTTATTTTGTAGGGAATCCTCTATATAGGATTCCGCCACAGAAGTGGACTTCTAGCCCCCATGCCTTTTAATATTTGTGATATTGCTTCCTGCGTCAGCTAGCATTGTGGCCGATGATCATCTAAAGCAATGGCCGGTGTACATTTCAGGATTTTTGAGGCCCAGATATCCTGCAATGTTACTTGGCATTTTTCCAAACGTATTAATGCCGACGCATTGATTACCGCACTTTCCAGCTTTGTAGTTTAGGAAAAAACGATTTGTGGTGCAGTTTAAAGGACGTAACGACTTGTATTTTTTATATAAAGCGATGTAGCTGTCTTCGCAAACCACAAATTTTCTACATACCTTTGTTTTAGTATCTGGTATGGTAATCAAGAGAATGTCGTCTTTTTCTTCAATGTTGTCGATGGTTAGTTTCGTTAGTTCTTCCCTGCGACACGCCCCAGCTACGCCGAAGATGGTGGCAACTTTCATCATGAGATAAACCGAGTCTGGCGCTTGGGTCAAAAATTTTTCCGTGTCCTCCTTTTCAAATATTCTGGATTTTTTTGGTTTAAAGCCTTTATTTTTGCGTTTTAGAAAGGCTGTCAATTTACAAAAATTTTTAAGATCGATGTTATGTTTGACTTTAAGGACCATTTTAACCATGGAATACTTGGACCATAAAGTAGAAGGAGAGAGTTTCTTCGATAAATAATAAAAATAGGCCAATATTACCTCCTCTTTTGAAGCAGCCACTGCTAAGATCATACTCTTGCTTTTACACCATGATTCTAAAGCTTCGTATTCTTTGTTGTATCTTGGCGAAGATTTCTCGGGTATCAACGATAGTGTGGCCGCATTTGCTGCCTCCAAAATCTCCTGGGGCGTTTCCTGTTCGGAATCTGAGTCCATTGGGTCAAAAATAGTGGATAATATTATACTATAACGACGCTGCAGCTCAAAAAGCTATCAAACCGTTTGTTTGTATTTTAATTTGTTGCTATGGTATCTAAACAGTGATGCTATACTTACTCATAGCCACCTTAAAAATAATGACATCTACATGTTGGGTGTCAGTTCTGTTATTCTGTTAATAGAGTGCTTGACAAAGTAAAAAACTGTCATTAATAAAGGCAGCTTCTAAAAAACTTTGCTTATTAATAGAGTACCTATGAGAAACAATAGTAATACTCACATAATAAATATTGCAAAAAACTGTTTACTGTTATTGCAGTTCCATATTTTCATTAAAACTCATGTAAAAACAAAATTCAAGGGGCAGTGCGGAAAAGTAACTTTTCCGCACTAGTGCGGAAAAGTGCTACTTCCCGCACGCAAAAGAGTGCGGAAAAGTACACTTTTCCGCACGCGAGTAGGAAAAATACTTTTTCTACAGCCCACATAGTACAAACGCATACAAAAAGCGTGAGAAAAAAAAACGTTGATTTTAAAAGGTGCTAAAAAAACGTTTATTTCATATATGAAAACAAGCTTAATAGCTCATTAATTAACGTTATAAAAAATAACTTTGCTAAAAATGGCGTTGTAATAACGCCATTATCAAATTAGAACAGCAATGTTTTTACGTTATTTTCAAGTTAAATCTAAATAGATTTTCATCAACGTCAAAATTACATTAGATTCTCACCTTTTCTACACGAATTTTCAACCGCGACTTCCATGGCTTTTCTACCAAATTTGACGACATTTTTTACTTCGACGAATTCTATCCGGGAATGCTTTGGCCTCTAAACTCCAAAAACCAGTTAATGATCTGATCCCTGATCCTTCACGGTCACGACGCATCAGTTATTAACCTGATAAAGACACATTATTGTGTGAAAGTGTTTACTGCTGAAAAATCCTGTTTAGCTTTTAAAGAAAACATAATGTATGTATAGAGACTTTGTCTTGCCTTGGGCGCCATCTTTTAAAATTGTTCAAGACAATTGTTGTAGTCTTAAACTAGTGAACTTTTAGAACTTCCTTTCGCGTCACTTATAAGTTAAAAAAAAGTTATTAAAAAGCGTGACAAAAAAGACGCAGAAAGTTATTACTTTTAAAAAGTCTTTCTTTTATAACAGGCTTTCGCGGCTTTTTTTAATAAAAAAACATATAGAGAAAAAACGTGACAAAATAATACGCAAAAAGTTAGTAGGTTTGAGAAGTCTTAATCTAGTGGCGTTTTAGAACATGTTATGAAGGAATTTTCAAGTGTGAATTTGGCACATGAAAATAACAAGGGTAAAAAAGACGGTATATACACAGCACCAGAAACTTCTTCAGCAACTCCTTGTTTAAGTTAAGTTATCTTTAAGCATGTAGATGTAACAAAACAAATATTACATGGTATGAGGTTGTTTTCTAGTAAAAAATAACTTTAATATTTTTGTTCACGTTAATTTAACGTTAATGTAATTTTCGTGCTACGTGAGAAGCGTGCGGAAAATTGTCACTAACGCACTTGTTGGATAACCTACTATTTCCGCATGCAGTGCGGACATGTAGCACTTTAAAAACTAAGACACGTGCGGAAAAGTGTCACTTTTCTCACGCTCGCTCGTAGAATAATTAATTAACAAACAAATAGGGAAACGGTCCACTAAGCACAAAATCGTAAAAAACGTTAAATAAATGTTAGAAAAACAAAATGTTTTTTTTTTCTAACACAAATTAAAATGTGTTAAAATTAAGTCAACTTTTGACATTAAAAAAACATGTAGAAAATCCTAACGAAAATTTCATTTAAAAGCAATACCAAAAATATATTTCTTAATAACGTTAAGAAACCGGCATTAAAAAAACCATAATTTCACTAACATTAAAAATAATACCATCAATAATATATGGTTATTTTTATAATGTTTTTTTAGATCTCATTTCTAACGTTGAATTCAAGATATATGGAGCTAATAAATGTTTTGTTTTTTAAACATTAAAACAAATTATACTATAGAGGGCGCTGCCGCATAGTTCCACTGCCAGAACGGGCCATCGCCATTTTTAGTTGCATTTTGCTGCGAGTTCATACGAGTCGATAGCAGATACGCTTTGTGCAATTTTGGTTACAATACTTACCTTTCGTAGAAGCAAACATGGCAAATTAAAAGCACAATTATTATTAATGATAGTGAATACATATTTGGATAGGAATATGCACCAGTTGTGTGGAAAAGATGGTAAAGAATAACCAATATGTATCCAGTGATTTAAATAAAGCATCACAAAATTAGGTAAGAAAAGTAAACAAAAGTAAAAAAATTGTTTTGTATTAAATATCGCATACATACGTTACAGTTAATCAGACAGGGAATGCGACAATTCACCGCGAATGATTAGCCGCCGGACCTAAAGCCGCGTATTCATTTGAGGCAGAATTCGCAAGCCTCGCAGCGGGACCAAACGAATGCTTCGTTTGCATTCATGCTAAAGTGAATACGCGCCTTGAAATTGTTTGCCTTATATTCACTTGAGCATGAATTGTTTGGCCTCGTAGCGAGGCATTTACTACAAAATTATTGTGTACATAGAATTTTAAATTTTATTTTCAGAAGCTACGGATCTGAATTTCCTTTACTGAGTGTCGAGTTCACGAAAACCTCAACGGACTGTTGCTGCCCAGCGTTTTCAAGATAGAAGAATTTTATTTACGTTATTTATGTTACCTTATCTTTAGAGATATTTGAAAAAAATATATTTTTAATTGTTAAAAAAACATTTATTTTTCAATGTTTGAAAAACATTTATTTTTTACTGTTAAAAATCAATATTTCTTTAACGTTCGAAAAACACTTTAAAAAAACGTTATAAAAACATAAGATTATTTTTCTAACGTCAGAAAACGGGTTATTAAGCTTCTTTTTCCCTATGAATATGACGTTAGAACTAACATCCAACCTAACGTTATGTTTTTAAATTATACATTATTTTGACATTATTAAAATGTTTTTGTGTTAAGTGGGGGGTGTGTAAAAAATATAACGATTTTAAAGAACTTTTACATTTTATTTAACTGATATACAAAACTTTTTTATAAATACAGGGTGTTTCAGAATTGGATTTCCAAAAGCTCAGGGTAGATTCCTCTCATGAAAATATGAAAAAATTTTTATATGAACAGGTGTCCATATGATTTTTTTTATTTTTTCATGAGTAGAATCTACCCTAGGCTTTTGGCAATAAAACTCTGAAACACCCTGTATAACTTAGTCTTACTTAGTCAAAAATATACCAATTACTGACGGTGCCTGAATGCTTTTGGTCCTGTTACTTGCCCTGGCCTGCCGGAGTGGCAGCTGTGGCCGCAGTGGCCGCAGTGGCTGCAGTAGCCGCAGTAGCCGCAGTAGCCGCAGTGGCAGGAGTGGCCGCAGCAGCCTTAATTTGTGTCAACTGTAAATAAAACGTTTTATCTTAATTGGATCATAGCGGACATAACAAGACCGGTCTAGGACAACTGGGCGCCGCCAACTGGGCGCCGCCAACTCGGCGCCGCCAACTGGGCGTCGGGCCAACTGGGCGCCGGGCCAACTCGGCGCCGGATTAAAAATTTTTTTTTAAATAAAATATGTAGATGAAAAATAAAATATATTATTTATATAAAAACATCTTTAAAAAATCCTTTACGCAATTTGTTTGAAATTTCTTTTTGTTAAGTAAAGTTAAATACTGTTGAATCTTGGTAGTTCTAGTGTTTGGTAACCTGGTAATACTACAATTTATGTTTTTTATTACAACAATGGCGGATCCAAAATGGCGGATTTTCTTATTTACTAACCGATTTGTCTCAAACTTGAAATATTAGATTGCTTGAGGTCATTTAACAAAATTTTTTACTCAAACTTAAAAAAATTAAAATGGCGGATCCAAAATGGCGGATTTTCTTATTTACTAACCGATTTGTCTCAAACTTGAAATATTACATTGCTTGAGGTCATTTAAAACAAATTTTTAACTCAAACTTAATAAAATCAAAATGGCGGATCCAAAATGGCGGATTTTCTTATTTACTAACCGATTTGTCTCAAACTTAACTAATTAAAAACATAATTTTTAATATATTTCTTTACTTTCTTTAAAAAAAAAATATTGTCAAGGAAGGAATATTTCCATGTCAACCCAGCCACCTTTTACACTGAACAATTTTTATTTTAATAAAAATTAATTTTTTGGTTCCTCTACAGATACCGATTACACACAAATAAAAAATTTTAAAAAATGTTGTGATTCCTTAAATCTACAGGGTGTTTTATCCGAGGTTTTATCTTCTTAATTGGCTAAAACATATCTATGGTTTATGATTTTTCCTGAAGAAATTCGAACTTTGCAAAAAAGAAATTAATAAGAACAAGAGACTTTAAGAAAAATAATTAAAAATGACAAATAATCGCATCAGTGAGCTTAGTACAAGACAATAAATTTAAAAAATCGCCATTTTGGAAATGTGACCCCTTTGATTTTTTATATTTTTTTGAAAAAAGATGCTCCAGTATTTTGTCTATTTCCATTAAAAATTTGAGAGTGGGCCGAGAAGTGTAAATGGCAAAAAGAAAAATTCTTGTGAGAGTGCACGGAGACCTGGGCCGTACTTATATTATGTATATGGGCAAGCGAGCAGTACTATTGAGGCGCCCGGGATGTGAACCAACATACACTTTATTAAAAAAAGTTGTTTTGCTTTAAGAAAAAAATCTTGTCGGCGGCAACACGATTATGTACACACAAAAAAAAAACTATTTTCATTTACTGATTTTTTATTAGGTCATTCACTGGTATTTTAAATCACCTTTCTTAAAAATGGTTAAATTTTTCAAATAAACTTAGATATAGTATTTTATTTAAAAGAAAGGTATAAAATTTTAAACAATATTTAGATTTTCTTTAAAAATCAAAACGTATATTCTGACAGGCATTTTTATATGCCTCTTCCCTTAAGTGATCATTCACTGGTCGGTTCACCCTACCTTACCTTAATCTGATATAATACTTACGGAAAAAGTTCCAAAAGACGTGGAAGCAATCGCAATAAAGAAAAAAACTAGCCACAAAAACTTCATTTTAATTATATGATTAGAATTTTTTCTGATTTAAATAAGTTTCTGTAGTTTGTAGTGAAATTCAATGTTCATCAGAGATTCTAACTTATTATATTGAATTAAATATAAATCCAATTTTTTATTTATAAAAAAATCCTGTCGGTTAATGCGGTGAGATCTTGTTTTTTATAATTATACATATAATTTATTATTTAGGAAAATCCAAATAAAACGGAAATATACTAGCGTGCTTTGTCCACTTTGAAAAAAAGGGCTTACGCAACTTTATAGGCCCCTGATTTTGTGTTTTTTGATTTTTTCTTAATTGACTAAATCATTAGTAACCTAAGAATAGTTGTATTAGTCTGTTTGTTGTTTAATTTTAAAATGTTTTCGTGTGATCGTCTTTTTAAAATAGTTTTTTGACAAATGTAATGTGTGAATGTGAGTGAATGTTCTGAAGAAGGTCTTTAGACAGACCGAAACGTCAATAAATGTAAAGGAGGAGGCACTAAATACATTGTTTACCGGGACGCGTCAGATGAGCTGAATTTGAGATATGTTGAAGGCCAAACCTTCCTAATATTTTTACCAAAAAAAATTGGGGGGGTCATAGGATTCGTTTTCTAGTTATACTTATTTAAATGCGCGCCACTGAAATATGGAAAAATATGACCTTTTGTCGTTGTTTTGTAATAACTTATCGCCAAATAAAAACAAAAAAATGATATTAGTCTTATCTTATTGACAAAAGAGTCCTTTTCGGAATTTTGTCAATTTTTAACATAAAGTTTGCGTCACATACCTACAGAGTGGCTCAAAATAATTTAAAAAAATACAGGAAAAATACCTGAGATTTATTACGTATAAAGAAAGGGAACTAAAAATGCATACTTAAAATTAACTTCACTTGCTTTCATGTGAGTCGTTTTAACTATTCTAGAGTGATGTTTGTATAATAGGTTATGTTATAAGCTAACAGGGTATTTCAAATAAAAATTAATTCAACGCATGACATATTTACTAATTGTCTACGAAATAGTGTGTTTACTGGGATACGTCAAATGAGGTGTATTTAAGATATGTTTGAGCCTAAACCGTCCGGATGCTTTCAAAAAAATTGGGGGGGTCATCGGTTTCGTTTTCGAGCTATAATTTTCGTTCAGAGACCTTCTTCAGGACAGTCACACGTTTATAATCACTCATTACATTACATAGGTCAAAACAAACAAATTCAAAACAGGCATATCACAATTTACACCAAACATTCTTAAAAATTCAACAATAAACAAACACATATTCTTGCTCAAATTGAGAAAGGCTTTCGCGGCCATCGTCCAATGGTGGGTGTGCTTTCGGGCTGTTCGGCCGTCGTCGTTGGAAATTCGTTTCGCCATCTCGAGTGGATGGCATATTCAGGAGATGTTGACTGTTTGTCGGCTTCTCGAAGACTGGTGGTTAGTCTGTCGTGGGCGCAGGTTATATACGCTATGGTGGGCGGGGCGTATATCAGAGCTGGTCGGTGATTGGTCACATTCCCTTGATTCAGTTTTGTTATTGTAAGCGAGCCGTTTATTGTTTTTAAGAACCGGTACCCATGTTCTGTTAATTTTAAGAGTTTCTTCAGATCTGTTGAAGTTCTGGTGGTGTTTATGAATTTCGATTGCTTCTCTATAGAGTCTTGGATAGTATGAAGAGGAGGCGCAGAGAACTTGTGTGTCTTCGAATTTTATTCGGTGGTCTTCATTGTTTAGTGTGTGGTCTGCAACTGCTGATTTTTCCGTATGTCCGAGTCGACAGTTGGCTTTGTGTTCTTTGATTCTTGTGTTTACGGACCGTTTGGTTGTTCCGATGTAGACACTTCCACAGGTACAGGGAATGCGGTATACCCCCGAAGAACTTAGTGGGTTCCTTATATCCTTCGCAGATCTGAGGTGGTTCTCGATCTTCTTAGATGGCTTGAAGATCGTTTTTATGTTGTGTTTTCCCAGAATACGTCCGATCCTATCTGTCACTCTAGGGATGTAGGGCAGAAAGGCTCTTGAAGTAACTTCGCGGCTGCTCAGTCCACCGCTACTGTTACTTCTAGTGCTCGGCTTTGGTCGTATACATTTATCTATGTCGCTTTGAGTGTTTCCATTTGCTACGAGGGCGTTTTTAAGATGGTTTAATTCTTTGTCTAGATGTTCTGGTTCGCAGATTCTTTTCGCCCTCTCTACCAATGTTCTTATTACAGCTTTTCGTTGGCACGGGTGGTGGTTAGATGTGTTGTTTAGGTAGCGGTCTGTGTGAGTAGGTTTTCTGTATATGGTATGTCCTAGTCGTCCCTCTTTCCTCGTTACTAGTACGTCAAGAAATGCTAATTCTCTGTTGTTCTCTGTTTCCATTGTAAATTGTATACTGGGGTGTATGCTGTTAATGTGGTTGAGAAATTCATTAAGGCTGTCTCTACCATAAGGCCAAACGACAAAAGTGTCATCTACATATCGAAACCAGACTTTGGGTTTATGAGGGGCATTATTCAACGCCTTCTCTTCTAGTTTCTCCATGAAAAAGTTCGCAATCACTGGCGATAAAGGGCTACCCATTGATACTCCATCGATCTGTTCATAAATTTGTTCATTGAAGGTGAAATATGATGTCGTTAGGCAGATTTTAAACAGGTCGGTGATGTCCTTCGGAAAAATGTGTTTCACTTCCCTCATTGCCTCGGCCAAAGGTACCTTCGTGAACAAAGACACAACATCAAAGCTAACTAAGATGTCTTTCTCGTCCATGACGATGTTTTTGATCTTCTCAATAAAGTGGGTGGAGTCTCTTACATACGAATCCGTTAGTCCGATGTGGCGTTGCAAGAGGGAAGCAAGATGTTTCGCAAGTTTGTATGTTGGTGAGCCTATAGTACTGACAATGGGACGAAGAGGCACATCGTTTTTGTGGATTTTTGGTAGTCCATACAATCTCGGAGTCAGGGCTTCACTTTGGCATAGCATCTTCTTGACTGGGTCCTCCAATGAAGAAATCTTTTTACGGATTCACTTTTTTAATTGCGGGTTGTGTAGGATCTCTTTTTAGCTTCTTGCATGTTGAGGGTTCTTTTTCTTCTTCAAATTCGTGCTGCCTGCAATGATCAAAATACTTCAATATTCGTAGAACTCAGGACCACCTCTAAATCAGTCAATTTTTGAGGTTTTTGGAATAATATATATTATAATCTATAATCTTTGGTATTTGGTAATTTGTTTGTCTGTTGAGACCTGATGTCAGAATAGTGATTTTTTTAAACAAGTGAAATTAAAGACAGAAAAATAGGAAAAACGTCTTCTGTCTGTGGGCGGGACTCGAACCCGGAATCTCTTGCTATGCACGCAAACGCTCTATACTATAAGACTATACATAAATTTTCGGAAAAGTTCCATCTATGCGTTTCTGCGGTGTCTCAATACAAGAACGAGAAACTCTCAGGGTATTAACTTGACCAAGCCATCCAACTGATCTCTATACTTCTTCCTTCACACTGTCAAAGGTATGAAAACTCAAATTAGACGTAAAGTATCAACGGTTGAAAACATGAGATCACCTTTTCGTGTGTTAAAATTATATGGAGAGAGCGTTTGCGTACATAGCAAGAGATTCCGGGTTTGAGTCCCGGCCTTTCTTTTCCTATTTTTCTTTCTTTAATTTCACCTGTTGTTTGTAATTTTAGGTCCTTGTATTATTTCACGTTTGCTTTTTTATTAATTAAAAAAAAAGTAGTAACAACACACAAAAAAAACAGCCACTTACCGGGAAAATTTTCCATACACAAATTCACATTAAAAGCTTCACGTTACCTAAAAGTCAACGAAGCGCGACGAAACTACAGTTTTAATTCCTTTAGAGAATATGGCGTTGATTCGTATAATTACACAACCTTGGTGAAAAAATATTTATCATAACAAAAACATTTCATGTAAAAAGCCAAGTACGCGAAAGTGGTATTCCGTAAAAAGAATTGAAATAAAAGTAAAGCCAAGTTCTCCAATACAAATTTCAAAATGAAAGGTTCTTACCTCAAGTAACATTATTACCACTCAAGGTTTTATTAATTTGGTTCCTAGGTTATTTAGAGGGTGCTGTTATGGGTCTTAGGATCAATTTGGCTACATAAAGGTAATTTATATTGCCAATTACCTAAAGGAGTGTTATACAACCAAAAAGTGATTTATAAAGGGAGCATAATAAAACTGATATTCCTTCTGTTCCTTTTAGATCTTTTTGTTTTATTGATTTCTGATTTATAAAGATGGTCTTATAAAACCATTTTACCTAAAGTTTTTAAAAAGAAATAAATATAAACTTTGGTCATTTAGTTTTTTTCATTATTTTATCACAAAAGTGTTTTATAATAGAGCTAAAAGGTTATCTTATATCCTTTTGTTTTTATAGTTACCAGTAGTTTAAAAGTAAATATGATTAGATAGGCGGCCAAATAGAACCTAGTTTCCTTAAGGTTTTTAAGAGTGGTAAATATAAACTTTAGACTTTTGGTTTTTGCCATTATTTTTAGGCATTTTAAAAAGGTTTTATAGGAAGGCTTAAAGGTAAACTTAATTCTTTTGTATTTATAGTTACCCATAGCTGTATATTAAATATTATTTAAATAGGCGGCCATATAAAACCTTGTTTCCTTAAGGGTTCTAACAGAAGTAAGTAAATACTTTCGTGTTTTATTTTTTTAGGTATTTCTTGTAAAAATAATAGATATACCTAGGTACAGATTGATACCTACCTATTGCATGAAAAAAAACATTTAAGTGTTCAATTATACGCTTTTAAACACTTTAAAAACAAATACAAAAAATTTAAGTGAGGTTATGTTGACTATGTTTACATTTTTCATAAGGGCACTCAAAAATCCTAGTTGCGATACAGTAACAAATAAAACCAAGTGACCACTATAATACCATAATGGCGTATATAAATTTATGTAAAAAATATTGTAAAGAGAAAATATTTATCTAGTCGTTTTAGCAGTGTTTTTTAACAATAATTTTACTTTAATTTTGATTTATGTAAACCAAACAGACTTTTTTAATGGTGAATAGTGTAAATGATTTTTTTTTAATTTTAAATATTTGTTATTTTGTTATCAAAAAACTATTAAAAAGCATTCTTGAGGTGGCGCGCTTGTTTTGAGAGCTTTTCAGACACGATTTTATCAGAAAAATAAATCTGGCAGGCAATTTGATCATTAACAAAACGACAAACTCGGTATATGTTTATGTGATAAAATAATTTTGGGACTCTGACATTTTTGACAATTTTGTCACCTAAATTATTTTATATAGCCATTGTGAATCTAAAATATCGCCATAGCTTTTATAGGAAAACTTCTTTAGTCTAAAGTTATTATGGTATTCAACAGAATCGCCAGGATACCAAAGTACCAAATCTAGTTTTATAATAGGATAGAGGACGTTTCTGAGTTGCTTTTAGAACCTGGCATAATAGCTTTAGGCTCTAAAAGGTTCTATACTGGTGGAACCGCTAGAGGGCGAAGCTGGAGTTTATTTCTTATGGTTTTATAGTGAGTTTAATACATAGGTTGCCACCACCAATTGGGGAGTCCCATTTAGGAGGTCTAAGGGGTATATAAGGGTAATGAATACGTGCTAGCGACCAAACATTGAAACTAATGGTTTTAAGGAAAGGCGATGGCAACATTTTAGCTTCTGCTATAAATAAAGACATGTTACTTGGGACTAGTTTGAAAATGTTTTTTTAAACTTTGCTATTTCAGCCAAACTTCTTTATGTTCAATTTAGCACTGAGCCTAAGAGTCATTTGCAGCCGTAATAGCCAAGCTTAGAAAAATATTTCCAAAATAGTAAGAACCTTTCATTTTGAAATTTGTATTGGAGAACTTGGCTTTACTTTTAACTCAATTCTTTTTACAGAATACCACTTTCGTGTACTTGACTTTTTTTACATAAAATATTTTTGTTAAGATTTCACTCCTTTGTTAAAGGATTTGGATAATATTTAAGTTTTAAAGTAGAAAAATATGCGGAACATTGTTTAAAACTTTTGCAAGGGTTTTTAAATTTTTTCTTATAGTTTTATCATATTTCCTATCAGTCTGCTAAAGCTTAGCTCTCCAGCGTTTCTGGAAGTGGGCAATGTTACTTTTACATAATTTTAAATTTATAGGGAAGAGAAGTAAATTAAAATTTTGGTGTTTTAATACTTTTTTTTAATAGTTTTATCATAGTTTCTATCAGTCTTTCAAAGCTCAGCTCTCTAGTGTTTCTGGAAGTGGGCAATGTTACTTTTATAGTTATATAACTTTACATTTATAGGAGAAGAAAGTTAACTGAAATTTTGGGGTTTTTTAATTTTTTTCTATAGTTTTATCATATTTTTTATTAGTCTGCCAAAGCTCAGCTCTCTAGCGTTTTTGAAAGTGGACAATGTTACTTTTACATAACTTGACATGTTCTTAGTAAGACCTAGAGACCATGTATGCATGACATATTTTAAATCTGTATGCATGGCATATTTAAAAATATGTCATACATACAGGGTCTCTAGTAAAACCCACCTATCTACGTTTTCACTTATTTCGAGAAAAGCGAGTTTAAAGTTTAAATGTGTTAAGAGTACATAGAAATATTTTATTTTGTTTTTCAAAATAAAATACTTCCAAACAAAAATTTGGGTATTTTTCTTTAAACAGATGAAAGTAACCTATTTAAAGCCATTTTCAGTCCTAACTCATTTTTGATTTTTTTGCAGATAGGTGGTCGGCATATCCTTTAAAGAAAGTGACATGGGCGGCGGTAGATATACTCATGAAAATTATTTCATTTAATTATGGCGTAAACTAAAGAAATAAAAATAGATAATAAAACTTTCTATTCCTACACCTACAGAAACGACACTGATTTATTTTCTAACTCTGCATACTGCCGACTCAAGGGGTCCCGAAACGAACACCTGAAAGCAATTAAAAGCGCATCTCAAAAAAATCTGCCAATCAGGTGCCGTCTATCCACCTGCACTGGGTGGGTCCAAAAACAAATACTTTGTGGTCGGACCGCAAAGAGTCGCGCCTCTTCTCTGTCGGTAGGGTTGAAATTAAACCAGGAAGATGTTATATGAATTTGGATATCTTTTGAAGGGCAGAATGAAGCAAAATTTCATAACATCGATAGAACCCCGTCAAGTGACTTTGCAAAAACTATACCTACATACAATGATTTATTGCTTTATTTTTAAGGATTTATATTGCTGGCAAAACACAAAATAATATTCTATCAACAAACACTTGGGATTTTAGGTACAGTATTAAATATATAAAGCGATGCAAAACTTTTTCACAGTTTTTATATCATCGGCATCAACGAGATATTTTAGTACATGTATTGTATTTACTTCTTTATTTATTGTATGTGTATGCATAGAGAGTATATCCCAGAATGGACTTTAAAACACTTTATTTTGGAAAAAATGTATATATATATATATATATATATATATATATATATATATATATATATATATATATATTTATCGGTTTCACAACATTCTACGTCTTCCGATACCCAATCTCCACTCGCTTCTGTTTGCCCATAATTCATCATCTAGGCCTCTTATTCTTATTTCACTGTCTATTCCTTCTCTCCAGCTTCTCCTTGGCCGTCCTCGTTTTCTTCGGCCAGTTGGTTTCCATTGTAGTATTTGTTTAGGTAGTCTTTCATCATTCATTCTTTGTACATGTCCGTACCACACCAGTTGGTTTGTTCTTATATCATCCACTAAAGTACGTTCACCCACTGTCATAATTTCTCTTATTCTTTGATTTGTAACTCTTTATCTTTTTGATTTCCCTGCTGCTCTTCTCCAATAGTCCATCTCCGTAGCGGAAAGCATTTTTTCTGTTCTATCCTTGATTGGCCATACTTCTGAGCCGTATGTAATAATACTTTTTACAATGGTGTTATATATAAGCTTTTTGTTATGATTTGATATACTTTGGTCCCAAATTATTCCATTTAATAAAGTTATTGCTTTTCTTCCTTGTACGTTTCGATTTTTTATAGCTTTGTCTAGTGTTTCGTCAGCTGTAATTTTTAGACCTAAGTATTTATACTCATCACAGAACTGAATTCACTGCCCGGTATTTAAGATTAGATCCTGTTTCATTCCACCGATACACATATACTCTGTCTTATTGAGATTAAACTCTAGTCCCCACTTATTGTACTCTTCTATTAGTTTTCGTGTCATATATTCGAAGTCGTCATAATCCTGAGCCACTACTATCTGATCATCGGCGAAACATAAAGTATACAAGGTGGTAAATTTAATTTTATTAATATTATAAATAAAAAGATTCACCTTGAAAAAACACTTTTACACAGAGTGTCTCAAAAACGTTAAGCTGAAATAAATCACGAGACACGCGACGAGAGAAAGGCTCTCTTGAGCGATAGAAGAGTCCCATCATCGAGACGAGAGACCCATTTTCTCTCGCATAACCAGGCAAGACGAGAGAAGGCCTTGGCAAAAAACCTGACTAAAAGCACCATAATATGTTTTAATTTTTTTTTATATAGAGATTTAATTCTTATAGGTAGATAGCAATAAATCTAAAAATTGAATCAAGGAAGAGCTCGGTTGTCATAAGCCATAAGTCTAGCTGTAGTTTCATTTTACGACATACGATAGAGCACGACTGCTGCTGCCGCAAGCCATCGCCTCCTTTTACTTTCAAGACTAGACTATACCTGCCCTGCATGTATTATTAGATAGTTTTTGGTCATGCCAAAGACGGCCGACGACTAACGCAACTTGACACTGTTGACATTTGAACTTCACATGTCGTTAGCGGCTTCCGTGGAACGCCGGAATCTCACGAGTCGTTAAATACCGAGATGAATTCCATCAAAGGAGCATGCGCCAAAATTAACATCAAAATGTCTAATTTAAATTATTGGCGCGAATACCGTGATTGGCGCGAGATCGAAGAGCTTAACGTATAATAAAAAATTCAAGGTATAAAATAATGGTCAATTCTAATTTTTGGGTATGATTTTATGTAGGTACCGGGTGGTTTTTTATAACCGGAGCACTCAGCAACTTTATCATTGAAAATAAAGGGCTATAATAAATTGTAGATTTTTTTTTGGTTAATTATGATGATGATGAACTTTAAAAGCCAACATAATTTTTTTCTATCCGTCACCATGTACAGGGTGTCCCAAATTCGATGTTTTTGGGGAGTTTCGGGTATTTCTAGAGGAACTAAAAAAACCTCATCAACCTTTGCGACACTCAAATTTCAAAAGAAGCTTAAAGGTGAAAATCGCATTTTGATATAGCAAGCCGTTTTTAAACTACGGGGTGTTTTTAAAAAGTCTGCATTTTGGGAAGGGGTCTATAACTTGTTGTATTTATTAATATTTTTATTTCTGTGAAAACATTCTTTAGACACTTTTTTAAGAGGAATTCAACTGTTAAATTAAATTTCATTTGTCACGTTTAGTTTTTGAGATATCACATAAAATTAATTTTTCTTTATGGGATTAGTGGGATTTCTTTATATTTTTGTTTTTTTTTATTTTTACCACATATTTTAGTTTGCTTAATATTAAAAAATAATAAAGAGGTGATTAAAAAATAAAAATAAAGAAAACAATAAAAAAAATTAAAAATTAAAATATTGAGTGTGATACATCATTTTAAAGGAAATTTTAGAGAGAGTTTTAGAGTTATTCTGTAAGAAAAATAACAACTTTATGCAATATTTTAAAAACCAAAAGAGATAAACAAAAACCGTTGACATCTGTCAATTCTTCAAGAAAAGATCTATAAGAAAGCTATTTACACAAAAGCAAAATGCAGACAAAAACACTCCGTAGCTTAAAAACGGCTTGCTATATCTAAATGTAGTTTTCACCTTTAGGCTTCTCTTAAAATTTGAGCGTCGCAAAGGGGGCTCAGTTTTTTTCTTTCTCCCCTAGAAATACCCGACACCACAAAAAAACAACGAATTTGGGACACCCTGTACAGGGTGTGACAATAAAGTCGATTTTTTGAGAGGGAACACCCTGTATATTTTTGCATTTTAAGATTCGTCTTTTCTTTTTGAATTCAAAAATATACAATATCTATGTGCTGCGATTAATATTTTTTGAGGTATATGCAGTATTTCTTCTATATGCATTTCACGTTTATTTTGTTTTGCCATGGGAATATTGACAAATTTAAATGCGCTAAATCTTTTAAAAAAATGTTTATCGTAGCATAGACATACCGTAGAACCCCGATGACAGTGTTTATTCAAATTAAATTGGGCACTAAATAATTTGTCACACAACTTGCACGTCACCGGCATTTTCACAGAACAAAAACGACGAATTTTCATCAAAAAGAACTGGGAATTATTAAAGTTTTGCTGTATAAAACCGTACTGAAATATCTCTCAGTTGATTGGTTGGCAGAAGTGACAGATCAACGCTTGCGCACGTCTTGGAATTCATCTCGGTATTTAACGACTCGTGGAATCTCACGGACGGTTAACATGGGTATTTTGACGTACGTAGAACGTGCGCGAATCTGTTTTAGCGAGATTCTAATAAATTTCACGCCATTTGGTGGCGCTGGCTGCACAGGTCACAGCAGTGTTGAGCGTACGGTCCCTAGGGAACGTGTGTTGAGGGGAATCATGGACAGATGGAAGAAGATTCTGCAGTCTCTGGCGAAACCCATTTATTTCACGTAGGGGAAGATGGGGTAGTAGATAATAGGAAATATTATTTTGCTACTCTTCCGGTTTGTCTTTTGTCATTTCGTCGTTGATCTTACAAACTGACGTATCTCGAAAAAATGCAGTTTTGAGATGACCATAATACTACCTTATTTGTGTCATTCTTTCATCTCACAAAGTGTCGTAACTCATAAAAATCCTTTAAATAGCACCAAAACCATTAGATCCAAGAACATTTTTAGTGATATAAATCCAATATAAACTTTCACTAAAACTTGAAGTTGCTTTCTTGTAAAATTACAATAAATGAGTTACGTCAGTTTGTGAGATCAACGACGATTTGAAATTTTTAAAAAAACATTTAAAACTTTTTTGCTACAATATCAGTGGCGGCTCGTGACAGTAAAGTTTGTGAGTTCTGCCGATAGGGTATAAAAAATGCTATTTTTTTACAGTCTCTAGATCACGTGTCTATTATAAAAAGTAAAAAATTGTTTTGGCAAAAATTACAATGCCTAGGAAAAAATTGCGTTTTTACAAAAGATTTAATTCACATTCACTACCTTAGCATAATATGTACTCACCAATGTTTTGCCTGCACGTATTTTCTAGACATCTGAGAACTCGTACTCCTAAACTTTTGGGCAGTACTCGAATAAGTTTGTATACTTAAATGTATTTAACAGTGGCGGATATAGAAAAAATTTTCGGGGGGGCCGAGACAGTTTTGGGGGGAGGCGAGACAGTTTCGGGGGGGCGGGCAAGACCTCATGAGGTCGTATTTTATGCTATTTTATGTTTGTATTCATGAAATATGTGGAAAATATCTTAAAAAATCTTAGTTTCGGGGGGGGGGGGGGGCAGGCCCCTCCTTATATACGCCACTGGTATTTAAATTTAACTTCACATTTAACTCACACTAACAAGTTTTTTATTGCATCCGCATATCCAGTCGTTTCTGGCATAAATTTTTGATTTCCCCGGCTTGAACCACACTTTTCTATTGAAATATCGGGCAATGGCCCTCCTTCTTCTTTCAGTTTTAGTTTTTCTCCATAAGTAAAGAGAGAGAATTTTTTTACATTAATTAAATTATCCACCACATTCATTGTGACACAATTATACAAAAACCAACAACAAACACGACCATACCTCCCGCTCATGCGTTTGGCGTCTTCTAAATAAATAAATGCGCCCGCAAGCACGCAACGCTGAGCCCGCCCGCCCGGAAGTGTACTGGAACTGCAAGTTTTGCAGCTCTATTTTTGGCTAGATTTCGCTATCTAAACCCAAGAGCAAGTGCGGTGCGGGGTGAAGGAAGGGGATCCTAGCCGAGCACAGATCTCGTTAGCCACCCAGGTACGTTGTGTTGCAATTTAGCAGCGCACCAATGCCAATAACTTCATTTGACCGACTGTGAAATGCGGCCTTCGGCGACGGCGCGCGGCGTCATCTCAACACAAGTACGCGATTTGAAGGCCTACTATACCAACACCGGACCGAAAATATACTGCTATATATTAGAAAAATAGCAGCGGCTGAAAAATAGTCAAATAATGTGAAAATTTTGGGGGTTCAGCAGTTCTGCAGCCCTTATGCATTGGCCGCCCCCGTACAATATTAATAATAATAAGTTTGTTGTCAAATGTTCTATGTTTGAAGGAGACGCTTTTTTTTAAAGAATAGTGACCAGCGACGAGGTGTGGATCCATCACTACGACAGTGAGACCAAAAGGCAGAGTATGGAGTGAAAACACACTAGCTCTCCAGTTAAGTTAAAGTAAAGTGATGCTGACCATCTTTTGGGACTCACAGAGTCCAGTCTATTTCGATTTCCTTGAAGATCTGCGAACTATCAATAGTCAGTACTACTCTGAGATGCTAGAACACAAAGTTAGACCAGCTATCAGGAGCAAACGTCGTAGACTCTTGTCAGCACGATAACACCCGCACCATTGGCGTAGCTAGGGGGGGCCAGGGGGGGCCTGCCCCCCCTGAAGTCCCTCAGCCCCCCCCTAAGATAATTTAGGCCTCCCCTACCGACTACTAGTAAAAGAACATGACGCTGAAAATACATACTTTTCTATTATTATTCGGGAAATATTCAAATAAAATAGGTGCATTAAAATTTAAAATCATTCAGATAATGTTTACATTTCAGGAAAAAGCCCTTGTCTTGCGAAATTAGGCTTTTTCTCTTTAAATTATCGGTAACTTTTCTGCACTTATGCAATTTCCCGAAAATATTTTTTAAATTTAAACATAATTATGCATATTGAATATTTCATACATATTGGCGACATCTTGTAAAATATTATAGAAGTGTAAGTTAAATTTCGCATTTAATAAAGACAGCGACCTTTGCCCCTCTGTTTTCGAAATCGGGTTGTAGATGTCGTAAGGTTATAAAAGACCTTTTTAAACTGTTTTTCTAAAATAAATATAATTATCTTTTTAGTTTTTTTGAGGTTAGCGTTTAGTGTCTTATGAAAATTTTCCGATTTTGGTGACAATTTCATAACCATTTTCATATTAAGTTTTCCCACGTCGTTAAATGGAATAAATTCGTCGAGCAATACCGGGAAATTTTTAATATTAATACTTCTACTCTAAGAGCAGAAATGACCGTTTTAAAGAATTGTATTTTTCGGTTAAATCAAACTGTTGGTCATGATTCTATCAAACAACATATAGCAGAAAACACCTATCCAAACCCCTACCAATTTTTTAAAGTTGCGAGTATTCTTCCAATTTCAAGTGCAACTTGCGAGAGGTCTTTCTCTGCCATGAGGAGAGTTTTTAATTGGCTTAGAACAACTATGACTCAAGAGAGACACTCAGGTTTGTCATTGTTATTCATAGAAAAAGATGTTGAGGTCGACTTAGACAGTGTGGTAGACGCTTTCAGTCAGCGACGTAGAAAACTTTCTTTGTAGAATTGCTGAATCACATACTTCCTGTGTATACATATAAATAAGTTGGTAAATGTATTATTAAATTTGTTATATTAAAATATTAGAACATTTAATGCGCGTATTTTTTTTTATTCATTGCACACTTTGCACGACTCTTTAAAACCTATGTTTGCTTTTTGTTCAAGATAGACCGGGGCCACGGCCCCCCCTGAAAAGCAAGGCTAGCTACGCCAATGACCCGCACTCATACAGCCCAGCTGACCCGTGAAAAGCTTCAAGAATTGGGTTGGGAGGTCTTACCTCATCCTGCCTATAGTCCCGACTGATTTTTGTTGTTTGGACCACTCAAAGACGCCCTACGTGGATAAAGATTTGCTAACAATGAGGAAGTTAAGGAAGCGGTTCAAAAGTGGCTTCGGGGTAAATCGAAAGAATTCTTTACCAAGGGAATTAGGCTGCAAGAAAGATGAGACAAGTGCGTAACTGTGGGGGGGGGGGGTGATTATGTTGAAAAATAGCCCTAATTCTGGAAGATTGAAAAAAACCGTTTTTGAGCTATAGCCATTTGTCTCTTTACTTATTGAATGACTCGTATAATGGCTCAAAAAGTTGGCGTGGCAGTCAATTTTTTTTGCTTGCGTCGCAAATTGTTTTACTTTACGCGATGCCACTGGGTTTCGATCATCCACTTATGAGCCTTATTGGTAGAAAGGGTGTTGCACAAACCAGTAAAAATCAAAAGACAAAAAGGCGGAAAAATAAGACCTGAAAGGTAAAGGAGAAGAGAACAAAACGATCCCCAGGGATAGACGTTTTAGTCACTTTTTATTTTGTTTGTTGTGTGTACTTCATAGAAATTGAGGGCGAATAGAATGCACACAGGCTTTTAAGGTGAATCACACACAGTTTTCCAGTGGCGTATATAAGGAGCGGCTGGGGGACCCGGCCACCCCGAAGCTAAGATTTTTTTAGATATTTTTCATAAATTTCATGAATAGAATATAAAATAGCATAAAATATGGCCTTATGGGGTCTCGCCCCCCCCCCCACCCCAACTATCTCGGGCTCACCCCGAAACTTTTTTCTATGATGTCCCCTCCCCTTAATTAAAATGAAATCAACTCGAAAACTTAAATTTTAAGTTGATACTATTCAAAAATATTTTTTTACTCACCTTGAGTTATATTTATTGAGTTACAAAAATGAATGTTCAAAATTTTTGTTTGATTTGAGGATTTCTAGAAACACATTTATTTTTATTTCAAGGCGGCTTTTTTAAAAAGTTATGTCTAACTTTTTAAATATTTAACTGCACACAATGGGTTTTTGAACAAAAATACTTTTTTGAATAAATCAATGTGTTAAGGATACAAAATGCAACAAGAAAAATAAAAAAAAAACATATTTTAAACATTTTCCCCTTCTTTTTGTAGGCATATGGAACGTGCACCACTGCCTTTAGGGGGTTTCTAAGGTACATGGTTAATAAGGAAATTTTATCCGCTTGCAAAATGATCTTCAGAATATTTTTAGAAAAGTTGACCGTTTTCGAGTTATTAGCAAAAAACCATCAAAAAGCACGTTTAAGGGGAGGGGGAACAACCCCTCTGGCAGGGTTGGGGGGGTTGTTCCCTTTCGTAAAATGTTCGAGCGAGTCTTATGTCTATCCATACCTAGTGTGTTGCTTCTATCATTAAACGCAGTATCGGACCCCGTAGGGCCTGAACTAGATAACATTATTTGCGCAATAAAAAGACCAATCGTTATAAATTCAAGAGGACATTATAAAGTACTTGACTTTCCAGATTTTTAATAAAAATATCATAAAGTAATAAGTACTTTGATTACAATAACGTTATTATATATTTAATGTTCTATTAGTGTGTTATTTAAATCTTAAAGATAATAACTAAAATATATTTATTAAATAGAATTTTATACTTCACACAAAGCATAATTCGCGAGTGTCAGAAAGAGAAGGAAGAGTTGGTTTTGGTTAGTTTCCATCTTACACAAGGCCTCTCATATCGCTGACACAAGGTATCATCTCAGACGTACGTTTCTGTGTGTTTCACGTCATCAGTGAAGAACGGCATACATAGGTAAGCCAATTTGAACCAAAACCAACTCCTACATATTATGTTGGTTTTGTTACAGAATAACTGTTTTTATGTTTTTGTTACAGAATTCGATTTTATTTTAGAAAAAGAACAAATATTTCTAGTTATCAATAATTTATTGTTAAGTCAGTTAAAAAATAATGTATTTATCAATGTTTAAACTTTTTAAATGTACTTATTTCTGAGATATTTACAAAAACTGTTTTCAGGGCTGATATAACGGAGTTAACTTGGAGTTTGCTAATGGGCTAGGCAGGATCAGGATCAGATCCATCATGGTACCCTTTATTTTTTCAGTATCTACAAGCGATGACCAGATGACAAAGTTGATTTCGCTGATAGATTTGAAGCCTACAGAGCTTTAAACTATTAATTAAACTAATTCTAATTAAAAATATGATACATAGTGGTGGAACTTTCTTCTTTGGCAATAAGTTCCACATAAATCGTTGTTTGTGGACTTTCAAGTAGAGAAATATCTATTCCTGACACTGCATTCCACCTTTGGTTGTATATCAGTTGGTAAAGTTGTATCCAGTCAATTAACACCTATCGAAAAATATTTGAGTTAAATTTTGTAAACCTGGCTTTACACGGTGCGTGACATTACAGGTCCACAACAAGTGAAATTAAAGAAAGAAAAATAAGAAATAAGTTTTCTGTCTTCGCCCAGGACTCAAACCCGGAATCTCTGTACGCAAACGCTCTAACATTAAGCTACCGAAGACCATAATTAAATTTTGGGAAAACTTCCATCTATGCAACTCTCTGGGTATTAACTTGACCAAGCCATCCAACTGATCTCTATAATTTTTCCTTTCCACTGTCAAAGGTATGAAAACTCAGATTAGACGTAAAGTATCAACGTCTAAAAACTTGAGATCACCTTATTGTGTGTTAAAATTTCTGATCACAAAGGGCGATTGGCAATATAATTCTTAAATGCCAAATTGCAAATAATGCAAGGACCTAAAACTATAAACAACAAGTTAAATTAAAGAAAGAAAAATAAGAAAAAAGATTCCGGACGACCTCAGAAATACTGGAGAACATCAATATTTTTAATTTTTGCATACTTAGTACTTAAAATTTCAACTCTACTCAGTATTTATTGGATTTACCGATAATATAATGATTACGTAGTACCGAATACAAAATATCTGATACTCGAATAGGAAGTATCAATATCTACTCGATACTTGGAAAAGTAATCGTTGCACTTAACTACTAAGCGCACGAATTAAAAGTGCCCATGATCTGCTCTAACATGCAACGCGAACAGATGACGCAGGCACAACCTAGTTGTTAGGTAGTCTGTGACGCAGGGGTCATCACGGAAGTGCGGGCGGCATCGAGGCTAGTTTTTATATACGCGCTGTGCGGAAGGTTCAGATTCTATGTACTGTAAAATTCTATTGGGACATGTCGTCCTCTCTTTCTATATTTCGTAATTAGCATGCGACATAACATCTACGGTGCATAGAATTTGGTTCCAGTAAATAAAAGCGTTGTTTGATGAAGAGTACAACGATAAAAGTAAAGAATTAGATTCGAACTAACTATATAGCGCATCCGCCATTCCCCACAGGCTTGTTTACACACGAATACACACTCATACATAACAAATATTAATTTCTAGATAATATTCCAGTCTTTAGTGAATTTCTTTTGGGGTAATTATGAATTAAATTAAGGAATGATCAAAGTTTAATATTTTTTTAAGTAAAATTTGGGAGTGCACGTGCAGATGCGCACTTACGGACAAACCGCCACTGTACTTTGGGCATGTAATGAGACGTGCGAAATATAAGCTGCTGGGGCTGATAATTAAGGGAACGAAACAAAGCAGCTCAGTTGGAAGACGACAAAACTCTTGGTTAAAAGACTTGAGTAGATGGTTCATCTGCACGTCTACTGATATTTTCAAAGCAGCGGCTTCTAGAATTATAATTGCCAGATGGATCGCCAACCTTCCATAAGGAGACGGCGTACTAAGAAGAAGAAAAATTTCCCCCATACATAAGCCACAGTTACTAAACTTACTTGAGTCGCATTCGTGGATCTGGGTACTAATCCCAAAGCTGCTTGAAGTGTAGTTTTGGCATTTATGACGTAGTTAAGGTTAGGCGTTTTGTAGTCTCCAGCAGTAATCTAAATAAGAACATAGACAACAGGGTTTTTTTAGGTTAATAGGGACTTATTGCAATAAATTCAGGCAGTAATAGTGCCAGGCACTATTCTGACAGTTTTTTATTGAAAATTGACAGTTGATCTTTCAAAATTGACATACCAAATTCGCTTATATTCCATTAATAATGGCGGAACTATTAATTTCGGCTCTTATAATACACAAAGCTCTAATTTTGAAAGAAGACAGCTGTTTTTATAATTCGAAACTGTCAGAATAGTGCCTGGCACAATTAATGCCTGGCTTGATTGCAATGATTCCCTAATATCCAAGATTAAATAATTCCCTGATATCCATGAACAAATAAATGACTAAATGGCACTTGCCCCACCCTGGCTTGTCACCTGCCCCATCCTGGCTTTAGCTCATTTAGTAATACATATTTGATTGTATATTTTTTTGCTTTTTTGCCCCACCCTGAGCGCGACCCTGACTACGCCCATGGTACTTTGCAGGTAATTAGTCAGGCTTTTGAGCAGGAACACTTTTTTGTCCACAACTTAAATTCCAAAATAACAGACAGAATCAAACTTAACCCTTTAAAAAGGCTCGTTTTTCTTATAATTCGAAAATTTTTCAAAAGGTTTTTTGAATTCATAAAAAAAGGCACTATTTCTGCCACGCACAGTGAAGTATGAATTATTGAAATCGGTTTGGTGATTCCCTATTTTTAGCTCACACATAAACTATACTATAGTAGTGTGAGCTATGGTGATCCTAATTTTTTCGAGAAAAAAAAAGTTGCTCCGATTTCAAAAAATTTTATATATCTTTGCGTTTTAGATGATTTTGAAACTTTTTTGTTGTGCCGTCTGTCTGTCTGTCTGTATGTCTGTCTGTCTGTCTGTCTGTTTGTATGTCTGTCTGTAACGACCACCGCGCAAAACTCAAAAACCGCTTGCCGATTTTAATAAAATTTGGTACCTAGGCTGGGTCTTGGGTCGAGATGGTCCCATTTAAAAATGAACAAAATCCACCAAACACAAACCAAATAAAAGGGTGGGGGTAGATTAAAAAAGAGTTTATGTGAAAATATGGCGTATGTGATATCAAACGAAAGGTAATTGAGTCTGCAGTTAAACAAAGTACATTTTAATTTATTTAAAAAAAAGGGTGGGGGTATATTTTAAAAATTAGAGTTTAAGTGAAAATATGGCGTGTGTGATATCAAACGAAAGGTAATTGAGTCCGGAGTTTAACAAAATATATTTTAGTTTTTGTTTTTTTTAAGGGTGGGGGTAGATTTCAAAAATTTGAGTTTAAGTCAAAACATGACTTATGTGGTATCAAACAAAAGGTAATTTAGTCTGGAGTTGAATAAAATATATTTCAGTTTTTAGTTATATTAGCTCACACGTACACTATAACTATAGTACCTAGTGTGAGCTTAGGGGCCCATATATTGTCAGAGTATTTTTTCTATTATTGTTAAATTAATTATATGACTCCCTTCTCGATTTTGTCTGCATTAGTTTCTACAAAAATAAAATTTTACTGAACCGATTTGAATGGAGTAAAAAGCATTTAACAAGGATCGCTTGCCTTTTAAAAATAATTATCAAAATTAGCCGCCATCTTAAAATTCAACATGACGGAGTTATTCGAATTTGACCCTAAGTAAAGGATTGCTTTTTCTGATGTTTTTCAACAATTTTTTCGACACTTTTAAAAATCTCTGTAAATGATGCAGGCTGCATTAATTTCTTCATAAAATCATATTACTGAACCGATTTTAATTTTATTATTTTGAAATACAGATTGAAATACACTCACATATCACAATCACGTGTGAAGCCCGAAAAAAACCCGTGAGAAAAAAAAAGTTGATTTTAGAAGCTGCTAGAAAAAAACGTTTATTTCATATATGAAAACAAGCTAATAAAAAAATCACGTTGCTAAAATCGGCGTTGTAATAACGCAATTATCAAATGAAATCAGCAATGTTTTTACGTTATTTTCAAGTGAATTCTAAGTAGATTTTTATCAATGTCAAAATCACATTAGGTTTGCGCCATTTCTACATGAATTTTAAAACTAGTACCAAATTACCAAATATGAGATTTTACTAAAAGCAGCATCACCTGTTGGCGACATTTTTTACTTCGACGAAATCTATCCGGGAGTGCTTTGGCCTCTAAACAAAAACCAGTTAATAAACTCATCCTTGATCCTTCACAATCACGACACATCAGTTTAATGTTAAAAACCTTGTATAGCTTTTAAAAAAATCTAATGTATGTATAGAAATTTTGTCTTGCCTTGAGCGCCATCTTTCAAAATTATCAAGAAGTTGTAGTCTTAAACTAGTGAAATTTTAGAACTTCCTTTGGCGTCACTTTTAGGTTAAAAAAAAGTTATTAAAAAACGCGACGAGGAAAGACGCAGAAAGAACAGAACAGGCTTTCGCGTCTTTTTTTTTATTAAAAAACATATAGAGAAAAAACGTGATAAAATAATACGCAAATAGTAAGTAGGTTTGAGAAGTCTTATTCTAGTGGCGTTTTAAGTAAAACATATTGTGGAGGACTTTTCAAGTGTGAATTTGGCACATGAAAATAACGAGGGTAAAAACGGCGTTAAATACACAGCACCAGAAACCTCAGCAAAAATTACATTTTTATAGCTTGATTCCTTGTTTTTAAGTTATCTTTAAGCATGGATTTAATAAAACAAATATTACAAATAAAAGTTATGAGGTTGTTATCTAGTATAAATTAACTTTATTATTTTTGTCTACGTTAATTTAACGTTGATGGGATTTTTGTGCTATATGGGCAGATACAAGATTTTCACAATGATGATGTTTTAAGTGGTTTTTTAAGAACCACTTTTCCAATCTTAATGAATGATACCTCGTTGTGCTTAGGAAAAACTGAACAATTCATGCATTCAAAAGACATTGAAAAAATTTTTGGAACAAGATTACTAAACAAGCCTCTTTGAAGTGTTATGTTTGATTCTGTCTGCCATCTTGAAATTTAAGATGGCGGACAAAAATATATTTTTTGGTCAGAAAAAACCCAAAATATGTTTGTAAAATGAAAAATTTTCTTTAGTTTAGGGTCCCCCCACTATTTAAAGGCATGCACCGAGGCTGGTTTAAACTTGTATACTTACGTCGACATCATTTTCAGCGTTAACAAAAACCAACAAAAAACTTAAATATAAAATTAGTAGGTGCATTTTTAAATTATCTATATTATTTAAAATATTTCGCTACTATTATTGATTTAACTTTGTTAACAAAAGCAAATAATACTTAATAGGTGTCTATTATTTACGTAAAATTGATTGTTTTATATTTCAATAGCAGATTAAAATAATATTGATTGAAAAAAATCGGATCTACTTGAAAAATATGATTAATTAACGGTTTTTCCCTAAGTTTGCTTAGATGGGTCATTCTCCGTTTTTCGAAAACACTTTTATTAAAGAAATAAGAAATTTAAATTGAAAAACAGGTGATTAGTTCTTGATATATTAAGAATACTATAATGTAACTAGCTTCCAGATCCGTTAATACGCACTTAAGAAAACTGTGCTACATATATTCTGTGTTTTTTAGCCTTTTTCTGTATCAACCAAAATTGTCAAATGTCATTGGACATGTCAATGTCAAATGTCATTGAAAATATCAAATGTCATTAAAAATGTCAAATTTCAACTGTAAACTTTTTTTTCCGATTTAGGTCATTTTTTATATTTATGTAAAACACATACTACTTTAATCTTGAAATGAGACTTTATTTTTCTTCTTTAGTTGTTTTGTTTCAGTATACTTTAGTTTGTAACAAAGCAAATTGTTTTCATATAACCCACACCCGCTGAAAAAGAGTCACAACTCAAAAATCGCCGTTATTGAGATAAACCTGCCGCCATCCTCGAAATAACTTTCTTCCATAAAAGCGTCACATTTATGTTTCGACAATTCACCGCGAGATGGCGATGTGACTCTTTTATTTTGTCCAATTTAGCTTAGGATGCGTTCCATTACAGTGTCACTTTTGACTTTATAACAGCGTGAACGTGAAGTTTCATCCTGAAAAGAGTCACATTTCACGAGTCGTTAAATACCGAGATGAATTCCAAGACGTGCGCAAGCGTCTGTCACTTCTGCCAACCAATCAACTGAGAGATATTTCAGTATGGTTTTATACAGCAAAACTTTAATAATTTCCAGTTCTTTTTGATGAAAATTCGTCGTTTTTGTGCTGTGAAAATGCCGGTGACGTGCAAGTTGTGTGACAAATTATTTAGTGCCCAATTTAATTTGAATAAACACTGTCAAAGTAAACATGGCATACAAAAACAAAGGTATTCCTATGCAGAAAGTGTTTTTATGTTTAGATGCCTAGAATGTAAATGCTCCTTCCCAAAAAACTTGGGTCTGTGTGATCATTTGAAATACAAACACAATCAAGAAATACTTGAAGAAACATTGGTGTTGAGAGTCAATACACCCATGGCAAAACAAAATAAACGTGAAAGGCATAAGATCATATAGAAGAAATACTGCATATGCCTCAAAAAATATTAATCGCAGCACATAGATATTGTATATTTTTGAAATCAGAAAGAAAAGACTTAATGCAAAAATATACAGGGTGTTCCCTCTCAAAAAATCGACTTCATTGTCACACCCTGTACAGCGTGTCCCAAATTCGTTGTTTTTTTTGTGGTGTCGGGTATTTCTAGGGGAGATAGAAAAAAACTAACACCCCTTTGCGACGCGCAAATTTCCAGAGAAGCCTAAAGGTGAAAACCACATTAGGATATAGCAAGCCGTTTTTAAGCTACGGAGTGTTTTTGTCTGCATTTTGGGAGGGGGTCTATAACTTTTTTGTTTATGAAAATTTTGTTTTTGTGTAAATAGCTTTCTTATAGATCTTTTCTTGAAGAATTGACAGATGTAAACGGTTTTTATTTATCTCTTTTGGTTTTTAAGATATTGCATAAAGTTGTTATTTTTCTTACAGAATAACTCTTTTTTATTCGATTTTTAAAATCAGCTTAAAATTTCCTTTTAAATGATGTATCACACTCAATATTTTATTTTTTTATTGTTTTCTTTATTTTTATTTTTTAATCATCTCTTTATTATTTTTTTATTTTTATAATTTTATAATATTAAACCGAACCGAACCGAACCGAACCCATTAAGCAAACTAAAATATGTGGTAAAAATAAAAAAAAATACAAAAATATAAAGAAATAAAGGGAAAAAAATTAATGTGATATCTCAAAAACTAAACGTGACAAATAAAATTTAATTTAACAGTTGAATTCCTCTTAAAAAAGTGTCTTAAGAATTTTTTCACAGAAATAAAAAATATTAATAAATAAACAAGTTATAGACCCCTTCCCAAAATGCAGACTTTTTAAAAACACCCCGTCGTTTACAAACGGCTTGCTATATCAAAATGCGTTTTCACCTTTAAGCTTCTTTTGAAATTTGAGTGTCACAAAGGGGGATCAGTTTTTTTAGCCCCTCTAGAAATACCCAAAACCCCCCAAAAACATCGAATTTGGGACACCTATGTAACGTGTCATTTTTACGTTTAAGGCAACGTTACATATTTGTTTATTTAGGTAAATAATCAAGGCTCTTTGATTCGTCTTTCTGTACACAAATATATAGTATTTTATAGAGCTAGGTTTGGAGGTTATATAGTGTCCAAAAAGTTACCTTATAAAGGAGACATTCCATCGAATTACTGTGGACACTACGCACATCGCATTATCTGGACATCGTAATTGGAATTTAAGATCACAGGTTTCGGGAAAATCACATAAAAACTTTTGATTGTTTTTGTTTTTATCTGTGGAATTTTCTGATGCTCTTTGACGGTTATGAAATTAAACAGCTGGGGAAGGGCGGCGTTGCCGCATCACAAATGGTTTCAGTAACAGGGAGGAGACATTTAGATAAACAGTTCATTCCCTTACGTTTATTCTCGAGGATATTGGGACAATCCGAACCCCATATTCTTCACGGATTAGCTAGTTTTGATAGCACGAAAACATATTTAGGTTCACGGTTTGACCAGTAACAACCGAGGCTCCGCCACTTTGATATCTTTATTAATTTGATAGGGAAAGGATAAAATAAATACGAGTTATGCACTGTTGTAAATGGGAGATAAACGAGGGATAAAAACCAAGACTAAAAGAATAAACGAAATCGTGTGAGTTAACATCTGAACACTCTTGTGCCTTTAAGCAATAGTTCAGTGTGTATTTTTGGGTTCAGGTTCAGAAACAACTTTATTACTGTAGAAATGTTTTACAAAAATGGCGTTAAACCATATGAATATTAGAGAAAACATTTATAAAGAGCGAAGGAAACTTTTGACGAAGACTGTAACTGGAGTGCAACTAAATTCTGCGCTCAGTATAGCGTTACTCATATGGGAATTGGTGGAGTGTTCGAATATTCCTGGGTTTGATGCATGCCCTGGTCTTCAGTAGTTGATTTTACAGTTGATGGTTTCAATGCTGAGCTTCTTATAGTCCGTCGGGTTATTCTTCTTCTACTTGATATGTTGGCGGGGGTCCGGTAGGCAAATGTTCGGTGTATGTATGGAGGGTGTCTCGACGTCCTTGTTATAAAAATTTCAACCGTGGAAATAGATCCGACAACACCTCAAGGTGCGTTTTACGTACTTCCTATCCCCTTGGTCGGTGCTGCCCCCTATATACCTGTATAGAACTATTGCTGTATGTCCTCATTGGTTAGTTTGAAAACCGCGGGTTTTTTCTTCCAGTCTTGTCACTGAAGGTAGAGATTTATTTTTGGCGAAAAAGTTTTTTATAAATAGGTTTGCATCCTTTATTTGAATTTAACCGGGAAGATTAGGTTGGTACTATTGCGTTTTACCGTCCCCACTCCCCACCAAATTTACAAAACGGTTTCCGGCCACTTCATTATTCTGGTATTCTCGACGAAGTGCTTTGTCTCTCTTTGCTAACAAATTTTGGCTGGGTCGGCAACAGGCTCTGGGATCGCCATTGTTTTGGTTAGTGGCACTGCAAAAAACTGCAGGTTCTGTCCCAGAGACCGTGAGGAGTGAGCCGTCGTGTTTTAGGCGTAATCTGAAGTGACGCTCGCACCCTTTTGAGGGGAATTTAAGTCGGCCTACGCCATTTGTACGGAAAGAGCAGCGGTAAGTTCGATTTTATTTTTTTTCATTTTTTTTTATTTGAGTACTCTTCAAGATAATATTTGCCTCCCAAATTGTAGTTATTTTTCGTGTGAAATGTACTTTTTTTGACAACAGACGTGGGGAATTTTTGGCGTTTTTATATTTTTCTTTTAACCACGTGTTGGATAAAAACTATATATTGTTTTTCTCCTTTGTCTACAGCCCTGTCCATTCCATCGGCAGCGGTGCTGGACGCTGGTGGGAAGCCGGACGAGCCAGTTCTAACCCTGGGAAAGGTACGTAGGGTTATTTTAGTTCATCTGTTTAAATCTGCTGTATTTTATTGAGTCGACATGGGGTTCTCCAGGAAACTGAAACATTTCATTTTCCACAGGGTTTTTATGCTCGGGCAAGAAGCCAGCAACCTTTTGACCACCATGTGCTGCCCTAGCACCATGTGCTGAGCGGGCACGAGGGGAGACGCGGGCAAACCAGGACAGCAGAGTAGCAGGAGGAGAACAACACCACTTCCAGGTTTAATAAAACACCAAACTCACAATTAAATAATTGCAGGACCAAGGTAGGAGCAAACCTTTAGACATAACCATTTCATTTAATTTTTTCAATATAATTTGGACAATCTTTTCATATAAATTTTTAATATAATTTAGACGTAATCTTTTCATATATAATTTTTCATAGTATAATTTCAACATTGCTTGTAAACGCAAGGTAACGGTATGACGTCATAACCACAATTTTGCGGCGTATTTACTATATTGACTTGTCTTCCTTGATTTCATTTATTTAAGACAATTTCTCCTGTGAAATTTGGAGTGCCTTGCTATTTTGGCCCGAACTTGTTTAATTTTTTTTTAGCATATTTCATGTTTCTAATCTTAACTTCAGCCCTTAAAATACACAAGATGAACTAAATTTTTGTATTATTTGTGCAACCCAGTGACCAACTTTGCGGAGACAAAAGAGAGATGAGATTATATGTTTTAGCGGTTTCCTTACATTGTTCTACTTCATGGGGTGGATCTCGGACTGGGTTGCTGTCTGTCTCATTCTACCCAATGTAGAATGATGACAGCAGATATTTGGTCCAGATCTCCCCTATGATGGAACGATTGTGGAAGTGTATTTTTTTTAACAATCATTTATGTAACCGAGTCTCACACTATTGACTCAGATGTAGGTACACTATGACCTGTTAAAGGAGTCCATCTACCTGTAAAGTGCTTCTAGTTTTATCATTTTGATTCAGTTAATTCAATCTTTTGGAATTTTATTCTGTTTATTAGTCAATTTTTTTTGGGTTTTTTTTAATTACACAAATACTCTGGAAGCCTCGGAAGTAGGTAGAATTTCATTGTTTAGCTACAACGTTTGGGTTGAACTGTATTTTATTTAAGATCTTCTTTGTAAAACATTGGTATTAAATAATGTGGCGCACTTAAAATTTTCTTATTTCTGAACCCCCCCTTCTCCACTGTATAAAAGTTACCGGGCATATCAATGTTTTACCTAGCTGGAAAATACAGTTCTGCTTCCAGATATTTGTTTAATTATTCAATGGTTTTGTTGTGTCACAAAATGGCGGCAACGTCTTCAAGCTGCCACAAATGTCACACAACGCGTTTTAAATAGGCCACAAATTGGCGCCCAAATTTTTTTTTAATTTTTTTTAAGGCCACACCGTGTACATGGTGACGGATAGAAAAAAATTATGTTGGCTTTTAAAGTTGTCATAATTAACCAAAAAAATCTCAATTTATTTTCAATGATAAAGTTGCTGAGTGCTCCGGTTATAAAAAACCACCCGGTACCTACATAAAATCATGACTAAAAATTAGAATTGACCATTATTTTATACCTTGAATTTTTTATTATACGTTCAGCTCTTCGATCTCGCGCCAATGACGGTATTCGCGCCAATAATTTAAATTAGACATTTTGACGTAAATTTTGGCGCCTGCTCCTTTGATGGAATTCATCTCGGTATTTAACGACTCACATTTCGAGTTGTGGAAGTTTTCGTGTGAACTATTGGTTAAATCTGACCCATATAACAAATAAAATACTGTTCTTTTTTGTGTTGTGACTGTTTTTTGTAATTGTTCAGTGTAGTTAGAATCAAGGAGAATAGGAAAAAAATCTTTTGAATTTATTGGAGAATAATCACATTCCCAGTTATTATTCAGCATTTTATAACTCGTTGTAAAAATAAATACAAAGTTTCTTCTTTATTTGTTTTCTTTTTTTATATTATTTACCATCCTGCGTGACATCCTGATTTACAACTTCATGATGCCTTGTTCTAAAAAAGTGTCACAATGTCGGGTTTTTGTCTTTTTTTTATTAAAAACGACAAAAGTCATTTTTTTCTGAGAAACGTACTGCACCAATTACATTGAGTTAACAGGTTCCTGTTGATATAAAATAACATGTTAACTCGTAATTTGTCATGTAAGTGAAAAATGAATCTTTCTAATGAACTAAATTCTTTAACAGCGATTTTCTCAAAACAATGTTTCTTAAGTTGTGACTATTTTTTAGCGGGGGTGCGAAAGTAATATTTTGCTTCCAAAGAAAACGGTGCCTTGGATTAATTCAGTTCCAATTTATAATAAAACAAATTCTGTTTCACATTAAAATAAGTGGCAAGACATTATTTGTGCCATACCAAGAAAATATTCTCTTGGTAAATAGGAAAACACAAATTATTTTACTTCAAAGCAATTTGCTTTAATCTAAGACAATTTTTTTTACTGTGCAAGAAATGGATAAAAGATTCCCATTTTTGCCCAGATGTAGGCAATTGACCTTTGACTTTTGCTAAAACAGCAAAAATGCTTACTTACACATATCAGTGCCGTAGAAAAAGTTTATTAAGTAAAAATGTAATGTCGGTGTCCGTCAGTTGGTCACTTGGATAAGGACGGATCTTTGGTAATAGTAGATAAAATAGAAGTAGGACCTTCTTTTTTATCTACCTCTTTCTATTTAGCCTTCTTCAATCCATCTCTGTTTGTCGTCGTGTTCATTCATCTAGCTCCCGCATGTTTCTTCAAATCGCCCGCCCTTCTCATTTAGGGTCTTTTTTTTTTTACTGTTAAACGCACTCGCAAGGAGATCCTTATCACGCTCGAGAAGCGGCCAGTGCGCGGAAATGTTGGTGTGTATTGGTTTTGAAATGGTTCAGGTTGTAATCTGCAGGAAAAACTGTCGCAGGGAGTTTATTCCACAGCGATGCTGTTCTCCAGAGATATGAATTCTGATATAATGAGGTTCTTGGTGCCCCTATTTTGACAGTAAATTGATGGTTACCGTCTGTTTGACGTGTTCGCCTAGTAGGTGCTGCTCCCGGGGGGATCATACGTGCCAACTCTTCAGAGCATTTTCCGTGATAATACCTGTAGAAGAGAGATAGATCGCCCATAGTTCTTCGATGTTCGAGACTATCCAAGCTACGGGTAAGTGCGGGGTCATTGATCAGCTTGATAGCTCGTTTTTGCATGGTGTTCAAAAGCATTAAGGTATGTTTGGGTGCCGCACTCCATACATGTGTGCAGTACTCCATAGTTGGTCGAATCTGGGCTTTGTAGAGTGTCAGCAGTTGGCTTGGAGTATACAGATGTCTTGTACGAAATAGCACCCCAAGCTTTTGGGACGCCCTTTTAGCTATATCTGGCACGTGACTGTGCCAAGACATGTTGGTCTCTGCAGTGACTCCTAAGATGTTCAACTGGCTCTGCAATGTGACAGCATTTCCAGATAGCATGATGTTTGGCTCACCAGTGCTGGTCTTTTTTGAAAACAGGGCTGCTTGGGTTTTCTGCGCGTTGAACTGTACAAGGTTCTTGTTGCCCCAGTGCTCTATTATCTCCAGGTCGTTATTTATCTGGTATCTGCGATATTTGAGTTAGTCTAAGATGATGGAATTCACGTGCGGATAGACACTGAGTGGGTGGTATGACTGAGGAGACTACATTGCCAACATCTGCAAAGCAATAAAGTGGATTTACTGTTTTATCTATGAGGTCATTTATGTAAATCAGAAAAAGTGTTGGCGAAAGGATTGCTCCCTGTGGCACACCAGCATTTATTTGGTAAGAGTTGGAGTTCCGGCCATCCAGTGCAACATAAATGGATCTATCCGTTTCTTCCCCTACTTCTTTTATTTTCCCAAGGTCCCCAGTTTACGGTATTCTATAAACGCAATATTTAGTGGATTGTTGTATTCGTTGTCTTGTTCTATTAGGATTTTCATGGTTAATAGGTAGTCAACTGTAGTAAAACCTTTTCTGAAATGTGCTTGTTCTTTTGATTGATATCCATCAATTTTGTTGTTAGTCTGTCTGTTAGTATTTTCATAAAAGGCTTATAAATTACATTAAGGAGTATTATAGGTCGACAGTTCTTTAAGTCTGCTCTATCGGCTTTCCTGTGTAGAATAATGGTTGTGGAGTTTTTCCAGTTGCTTGGGATTATTTTTTCTGTTAGTGTTTTATTCAGAAGATGGAGGGTTTAACTACAGCTTTACCACCGTATTTGAGCATTTCTGCCGTGACTCCGTCTTTTCCAGATGATTTGTTATTTTTCATTTTCTTTAATGCTCTCTTTATTTCCCCGTTGCTTATTTTGGGCTGTAGCTTTGAGTTTATGTTTTTTATTTTTGTTTGGAGTTTCTTCATGGTTTCTCGCGATGGTTCCTTTATTGTCAAGTATAAATGGTATAAAGGTTTCATATAAAAATAGAAAAATTTATCAACTTTATTTAAATGGAAAAAAGTCAAAAGATTTTTATAATCGGTACAAAAAAATCTTTAAAAAAACCATCCAACTCGCGAAAAAATTGTGTAACAAGAATATAATAAAAAAAGCTGAAAATAAAACAAAAGCAACCAGGAGTGTCATAACAAAAATAACAAAAAAAACTGAAATCAAAGCATACCTATTTGAAAATTTTTTGTAACAAGACGAAAAGCAATTTTTAAATCATGTTAATGTTTTTTTCCTTCACTCGTGTCCAGATATCAATGAAAACAAAGGCTCGGCACACGAAAGTATAGTTTCTTCAAAAAATAGTATTGATTTTAAACCAACTACGCCCCAGGAAATATTAAATATCATAAAAGGTCTTAAAAATAAAAAATCCTGTGGACATGATGAAATACCAATAAGCATCATAAAAGAGACAGCAGACCTTTTGGCGGTTCCACTATCCCATACAATTAACCTCTGTCTTACTACAGGTGTCTTTCCATCGCTGTTAGAGATAGCAATTCTTAAACCAGTTTTTAAAAAAGGTGACAAAAATGAACTTAAAAATTATAGACCTATTTCTGTTCTATCAAATATTAGCAAAGTCTTTGAAAAAGTCATCCACTCTCAATTAATACATTTTTGTGAAACCGAAAACATTCTTTCAAACAGCCAAAATGGATTTCGTAAGGGAAAATCTACTATCAGAGCAATCTATCAGGCGCTTGAAAAAATATTGGAGTCACTAAATGCGAAAAAGGAAACTACTGCAGTATGCATTGATTTAAGTAAAGCTTTCGATAGTGTGGATCATGACACACTGCTTAGGAAACTAAATCTGTGTGGGATCAAGGGGATTGCGGAGAGGCTGCTGGAATCTTATCTTAGCAATAGACCACAATATGTTGAGGAAAGTACTAGTGATGGGAAAAAGTTTAGATCCGACTTTGGTGAGATCAAAAAAGGGGTACCACAGGGTCGATTTTGGGTCCTCCTCTACATTGTATATACAAATGAAATAGAAAATATATTAAAAAATGAAGTGTTTGCATTTGCTGATGACGAAAATATTGTAATTAGTGAAAATGATCAAAAACAACTAAAAAATTAAGTAACAACAACTTTGGAACAACTTGAGAACTGGTTTAGGTCAAATAATCTTAAAATGAATATAGATAAAACTCAAGTGATAAACTTTAAACCAAAAAATAATGAAAATTTATGTATACGGTATGGAGGGGAGGCAATTGAATCTGTTAAAGAGGGAAAATTTTTAGGAGTTATAATTGACGCTCATTTAAACTGGGAGAGTCAGATTCATGAACTAGCAAAGGCGACCAGAAGGTACACTTATGCGTTAAGAATCATAAGGGACAATGTGGATTTGGATCCAGCACTCTCCTCCTATCATGCTTACATACAGTTAAGGATACGATATGAAGTATTTTTTTGGGGAAATTCATCAGGGACTAAACAGATACTAAAAATTCAAAAAAAATGCATAAGGGTAATGTTGAAATTAAAAAATAACGAAAGCTGTAGAAACTATTTCATTGAATTAAAAATTCCAACGGTAAACAATTTATATATATTAGAATGTGTAAATTTTGTCTCAAAAAACCCAGATATTTTTGAAAAAAATAAAATAAATCACGAATATAATACAAGATCTAAAAATAATTTAAAAATAGAAAAAGCTAATTTTTCATATATACAAAAAAATGTTTCACACAATATACTAAAGGTTTGGAATACTTTACCAGATTTATTAAGACGGCAACCGCCCAAACAGGTACAAAAAAGTGTAAAAAATTTTCTTAAAACTAGAGCTTACTATTCGCTTTCCGAATTTTTTGAGGATGACAAAAGATTTTAAATTAATCGGTGATAAATTGTGATATATTCTGTAGATGTCTGTAAAAATCAATGTGTGTGAAAATCAATGTTAATTGTAAGAAATTCGACGTGCAATTTGTTAATTGTTATCTTAGGTAGTTTTTTTTTCCTTTACCACTAGTACTTTTATTTTATTTATTTTAAATGACGAGTTCTACACCTATTAGGTATAAGTATTTTATTGTAAATGCTATTAAGAACAAGAAATATATATCTATCTATCTATAATTCTGTATAGAATAGTTGTGTGGTATTTATAATATCCCCTTTAGCGTTAGTTTCTATGCCGTTCATATCCTTTATTTGAATTATTTTATAACTATCGTAGACATTTCATATTTCTGTTATTTTCTATAAATCTCTCAACTTTTATTTCTGGGCTGTTAGTTTTATTTATTTCTGTGTATTATATCAATGTTCTTTTTCCTCCTTTCTCCAGGTTCCGCCTCTTTTCCATCAGTTTCAATGTCCGCTATATTTTATGTTAATTTTTTAGACAAGTTAGCGATGATTAAACCGATTGGCGATTGTTTTGGTGAATGTGTAATTGAACAGGGATTCTAATATATCTTGTACTTTTTACAGTATTTAAATATTGATACGTATTTAATACGGTAATGCATCTACAGATATAGTTTTCAGTTATTTATGTATTATTTAACTCTGAATTTATGCAACAATATTTCTATTGTTTTTCGAACTTTAAACCACCCCCAGGGGTGGTACTACAATTTGAGATTATTTTTAACGGGAAGTTTCCAAAAAATGACGATTCGTTACAAAATTTTTATGTGGTTTTTCTTTATTTCAAAAGTTAATTTGAATTTATATAAGATTAAACTAACTCACTGAGAAATGCTTACTATCATATTGCACATTAGGGTGAACCAAATCTTTGCAGTTATTTGACCTGTGAGTAATAAAAAAATACACTTAAACCGGTCGGTATCAAGTCTATAGACTTGATACTTAAACCCGGTCTACAATGCTAAGTCTTAAGGGGCCTACAGACACGCGAACATGTCTAGAGATTAGTACGCGCGTACAAGTTTGCGCATACTAATCTCTTCGTGTAGACAATATCCGCCTAAAATATCTCTCGAAGATTAGTTCGCGCGTACAATGTACGCGAGCAAATCTCTCGGTGTCTAGGCAAAACGCATTGATAATATCGTGTTTATGTTTAGAACGTTTAATTTTGTCTTCGTGTGTGTAGGCGATTCCCAGAGATTAGTTCGCGCGTACTAATCTCTAGAGATTAGTTCGCGTACTAATCTAAAGAAATGCTCGCGTGTCTGTAGGCCCCTTTAAGGTCTTAGTAAATACTGGTGAAGAAGTCTAGTAATCCGCCACTGCATATGAATTCGCTGCGCCGCAACCACAAATTCTCGTAAAATATCCATTCACAAAGAAGGCGGCAATTTTTCTCCTTTTTATTTTCATGTGGAAACGTCAGCAAAAATTTATAAAGTTCTCTCGGCAATTTTGGCTTCAAATAATAGACACGTAAAATTTGATAAAAATTTTATGCAGTTACAACAAATATTAGTTTAGTGACTTATTGTATCCTTGGGATAGTTGTGGAAGATTTTTTTAAACTATCATTGATCGATCGGTATGTAACAGGCGGCCGTGTGACAGTGGTACTGTCAACTCAAGTGGCCAAGGCTTAAAAGTTGCGAGCTACCAATTTATGCAACTATTTGAAAATTGATAAAATTATTAAAAGTTACTATATCTTATTAAATTTAAACGATGTCGAAAGGGAATTTGACGGTTCTTGGAGGAAATAAATGCTATAAACGTTTTTCTCAAATGTATAACCAATGTAGGAAAATCATACATACCTTTTCAATTTTCTTCTTGCAGCTTCACACTTTCACTTCTAATATTTATTATTTAAATATCAAATTGTACTATTAAACTTTTGTATTCAAATATTTACACTTCTTAAACTTTTAGGTTTTATAAACCTTTTGTATGTTTGTTGTAAATATATTTATTTATCAACATTTTAAACGTTGATTGAACAGGTGAAAATATTCAATCAACTGTTTAATTTACTTAATATTACTGTTTAGGTTTGAAATATGTTATTGATTAAAAATGCCGATTTTAGGGCAACGAATGGTTTGTATTTTGATGTTAAAAACCATAAAACAGTTAAAAACATTATTTCAAAACACTGGAAACAGTAACAATTAAAAGCTTTAAAAATAATAAACTCCAAAAGAAAAGACTAAAATAATTATGAATAATAAAGTTAACAGTTTTATACAATGTTAAAATAATTGATAAATTTCCCCAGTTGAAATAAAACCCCCCTTAAGAAGTGTGAACGAAAGCGTAACGAACCAAGCGAAGCGCAACTAAAGAGTGCTTTCCCTCCCGACTTTCGAAAGTTTCAGTACCCTGCTCTCTGGGCGTTCTTAGCTTGCCGCTAGCTGATTGGTCTAAAATCTAAGCTATCTTTAACGGTTTTCTCGTCCAAGACATTCTTGGCCTGCCGTTGCCGTGCTTTGAAACTTAAGGTCTCTCACATTGGCGAGAAAGACAAAGAGACAAAATACCACCGCAATTCAAAGATGCGTGGACTCAGAAAATCGATAAAGATAAAATTACACAGTGTGTTTTTTAAAAGTTGAAAATAGTTTAACCAATTTGTTTCCAGTTACAGAATATAAATTATTTTGATGTTAGTGGCTCAAAGGACATATTAGCCGAATACAACTTTTATTAAAATACAGCGAACCTGAAAATATGCCAAAAAACAAGTCGCCGGAGTTGCCATAAATTTTACTTAATCTTAACCTAGTCTTGCATATAATTAATGCTTGTTGATGTCAAAAACAATATTTAATTAAAATATTTAAAAACTTATAAATGGCAAAAATACCATTTATGTTCAAATCCCGTTTTGTTACAGGTAAAACATCATCCAATTTTAACTGATCAGGTATTTGCCTCCAATTTAAGTAGGAGGGCCGGTGTGATGTGATCATAAATGCAAGATGCAAGCGCGGATCTGGGTCAAAATCTAGGGGGGGTAATAATCGACGAAAAAATTAATTGTAATAATAAATTTTTTTTCTAGGGGGGGGGTAATTCTCCTTTTTTCCCTTTAATTATTAGTAAAAAGTGCATATTTTATTTTCTAGGGGGGGTAATTAACCCATTAGCCCCCCCCCCTTCAAATCCGCGGTTGGCAAGATGGCGGCTTTTTTCAAATATTTTCACAAACTTTGGCTTATAACTTTTGCTAAATTAGTTTCACAGAAAAACTGTTAACACGTTTTTTGTTTACAATACAACACGAATTATAATAGTGGGGAAATATGATCCATATCTTAAAAACCAAGATATTAATTTTAAAAAAATACTAAAATATGTAACTTTTTACCGAAAAAAAAAATTGAGAAAGGAAATGTTAGGCTTTGATTGGTTATATTCGCCTAGCCTGTGTGACGTCATAAACACAAAATTACCATTTTTTCACTGTTTTTCACAAATTTTTGTTTTTAGCTTTTGCCTCATTATTTATACAGAAAAATTGTATGAATTATGATTTGTTTGCAAAAGAACAAAAATTGAACTGTCGGTTTAATGAGCTTTGTATCTCAAAAACTAAAAAAATAACAATATTTTTTTAAATAAAAAATAAAATAAAAAAGAATTCAAGATTGAGTGGGGTGGGTCAAAAAAACTGGACAATTTTTTTTTATTATAACTTTTAAACTATATCATCGATTTTAATGGGACAAACTGCACTTGCCAGAAAATGAATCAGAGTTTTAAATAAATATATTTCTTTGTCCGCCATCTCAAAATCCAAGATGGCGGATGAAAGATGCTCGTTTATTCTTTTGTTGAAAACATGTTTTAATAACTTTTTAAATCAGTAAAAACGCTGCATTCTTGCCGCGCAAACCAAGTTACGAATCAGCAAAATCGGTTTGGTGGTTCTAAAAGAATATATTTTTGTTGCAAACATTATTTTGAATATTATACGATTGCCTTGACAATCATGTCTGCATTCATTTCCTAATAAATCCATGACTCCTAAACCAATTTTAATGAAATAAAAAATATCTTGGTAAAAATTGATTGCCCTTTAAAGATTATGATCAAAATTTACAGCCATCTTAAAATTTAACAATGCCGACAGAATATTTTAGTTGTTTTTTAATTAATAAAAAAGCAGTAATTTTGTCCCGCACACGGGGTACAAATTAGTAAATTCGGTGTGGTGGTTCTCAAAATATCTATTATTGTTTCAGCCATTGTTTTACAGATTATACCATTACATTGCTGATCTTGTCCGCATTCATTTCTTTATAAACTCATTATTACTGAACCGATCTTACTGAAATAAAAGAAATCAGGGTAAGATTGATTGATTGTTCTTTAAAGATTATAATCAAAACTTGCCGCCATCTTAAAAGTTAAAATGTCGGGTAGAATCATACTTGACCCTTCAAAGAGGCATTATTTTCCGAAAATGTTTTTTTTTAATTTGTAAAAAAGTACTACTTTTCTCCCGCGTAACAAGATACAAATTAATAAAATCGGTGTAGTGGTTCTCTCACAGTTTGATTTGTTTTAACGATTGTTTTACAAATTATACGGTTGCATTGCCAATTACCACTGATCCAATTAGCTCACACATATACTATACTATAGTAGTGTGAGCTATGGTGATCCTAATTTTTTCGAGAAAAAAAAAGTTGCTCCGATTTCAAAAATTTTTATATATCTTTGCGTTTCAGATGATTTTGAAACTTTTTTGTTACGCCGTCTGTCTGTCTGTCTGTATGTCTGTCTGTCTGTAACGACCAACGCGCATAACACAAAAACCGCTTGGCCGATTTTAATGAAATTTGGTACCTAGGCTGGGTCTTGGGTCGAGATGGTCCCATTTAAAAATGAACAAAATCCACCGAACACAAACCAAATAAAAGGGTGGGGGTAGATTTCAAAAATTGGAGTTTAAGTGAAAATATGGCGTGTGTGATATCAAAAGAAAGGTAATTGAGTCCGGAGTTCAACAAAATACATTATAGTTTTTGTTTTCTTTAAGGGTGGGGGTAGATTTCAAAAATTTGAGTTTAAGTCAAAACATGGCTTGTGTGGTTTCAAACAAAAGGTAATTTAGTCTGGAGTTGAATAAAATATATTTCAGTTTTTAGTTATATTAGCTCACACGTACACTATAACTATAGTACCTAGTGTGAGCTTAGGGGCCCATATATTGGCAGAGTATTTTAATACGTTGTCGTTATAGAACAATCAATTCTCACCATGATTTCACTAAAATCGGTTTAGTAGTAACGAATTTATAAGGAAATGAATGCGGACAGGATTGGAATTTTTTTTAGTAACATTTTTCGATATTGTCAAATTTAAAGGTACTTTACTCTTGAGCAAAACTCATATTTTTTGACAAACCTCGTATACCACTGAAAAAATTTGATATTTGATGACTGTATTCTAGGTTTTAGATAATGCAGAACTTTTTATGAGGAATAACTTTTTTCCTCAAATTAATATAAAAAAAGTTTTCCATATGATTCCAACTTCCAACAAGGGGGACATACTGTATATAATAGATAGTTTAAGTTGTGCTACGTATTTTCACGTAAAACTGCACGTTAAGCGCTCTACGTTTTGTTCCAAATTTGAGTATAAGTTGAATGTTTTTACTTTACCATAACAAGTCTACTAATAGCAGAGAATATGGAATTCGGCACTGTGTTTTTTTGATGTTACAATTTTGTTTTTTGTCTTTTCAACTACAGTAGGAATATATTTGCAAAGAATCGTTTGTTCTGGAAGCGGAAATTATCGTCTAGGCCTCATTTTTCGATCGGTCAATCAACCAATTCTATTCTTTGGTAACGTTAAGGTGCCCGCAAACTGCCGTAAGCTAACGTAAATACGTAAGCTCCTAACGTGACCTTGACGACGGTGTGACGAAGTGCGCTTGCGTAACTGTCAAATCTCATGCTTACGTAAAAATACGTAGCACAACTTAAACTATCTAATAATAAGCTTATAAATAGCAAAAATACCATTTATCTTCAAATCCCGTTTTATTACAATATCACTCACTTACCCAAACCAATTTTTCTTAAAGCTGGCGGGGAAGTTGCTGATTTAAAGAACTCGCCCAAAGTAAAGTAATATTTCGTACATACACTTAACATCAAAAAAGAAAATGAACACCTTATCATTCTTATGGCCAATTTGTCTTCAGGCGTGTTAGGGAGGTAAAACAGAAATGGCGAGAGTGATTTGGACGCTTGTTTTGGCTTGTTGGGCTCCAACAGTTTATCAAGAAGGACAAAGAAAAATCGTAGAAAGATCACAATGGTATTGTCGGGTACGATTTTGATTTAAATCAAACCCTTAAACGAGCGTATAGTTTTTGCAAAGTCACTTGAATAACTCCTAATACGGGGTTCTATCGATTTCATGAAATTTTGCTTCATTCTGCCCTTCAAAAGTTATCCAAATTCATATAAAATCTTCCTATTATAATTTCAACCCTACCGAATGAGAAAAGGCGCGGCTTTTTGCGGACCGACCACAAAGTATTTGTTTTCCGACGGACCGAGGCCAGGTGGATGGACGGCACCTGATTGGCAGATTTTTTTGAGATGCGCTTTTAATTGCTTTCAGGTGTTTGTTTCGGAACCCCTTTAGTCGTCAGTATGCAGAGTTAGAAAATAAGTTATTGTCGTTTCTGTAGGTGTAGGAATAGAAAGTTTTATTATCTATTTTTGTTTCTTTAGTTTGGGCCATAATTAAATGGCCCATGTCACTTTCTTTAAAGGATATGCCGATGGTCGGCTTTTATCTTAGTTCAACTGACTTTGCAAAAACTATACCGTAGTAGATCTCTTGTGTATATAAAATAAATATAAAACAGTTTTTAAAACGTTACAAACTTTAATGAATACAAAATAAAACTCTATTGCAATTTACAAATTGTTACGAGACTTTTCTTATGAACTATAAAACAAACAATACCCAAAATATTAAAATAAAAACTTTAACTTACCAAAATAACAAACTACGAATGTTCTTTAAATAGACAAATCTTATGTTTCTTTACTGACTATTTATTTTAGAGGTTTTAGTTTAAGTTCAACAAAACTTAGAATGTGACTACCGACTTGTCCCCTCAAAGTTTGGGTTTGATTGGACCTAAGTAATTTATTATTCCCTCTTTGAAGAGCTTGGAGGAACCAAGTCAATGGCGTTCCTAATAATCCTAAAGTTTACTTTACATTCTAGCTAATGAGCTAAACAAGTAAACCTAAACGAAAACAGAGATAAAATGACATTTCATAGATAATACTTTCTAATCTGACAGTTTTTCGCTTAACCATAACAACTCCCATTCTAGAATTTTCGGTAGTTTTTCTGGCATCAAACCACCTGCTGTGTCGTAGGCGGCAACTAGTTATTTACCATTTTGGAGGGAGGCTGAACCACTTTCTTATCTCAACAGAACCATAAATGCGTTTGTCGCTTTTCCAAGATGGTTTCGTACATTGGCACAGTCAGGGGTAATTTGCATAACAGTATAACAATACAATGTCAACATTTATTTCTGACACTTCGGGATCGACAAATTTTCATTGGAGACTGCTTACCGTTAATGTTTCGTCACCTGTTACGATGTTGAAAATGTTTTTAGTTTGCCTATTGTCAAATTTCTGAAGCAGCAGTTAGTCCAATCAACTCTTATTGCTTTTGGCTCATTTGTCATTAACTACTCTAACGCTTCTTTAGGCGAAGGTGATCGTCTAAAGTTGTTTTAACCGATGCCGATGCTAGAGAAGCGGTTAGGGGAGAAAAGGAGATACAGTGTAACCATACCGCCAAGGGATGCACGGAGGGAAGCCGGAGTTGAATTTCTTAGCGATGCCACGGTCTGCCATACTGACGGATCAAGGCTGACAGACCGGAATTCGACCGGTGCAGGAGTGTACGTGGAAAGCGAGGGTATTGGAAAAAGCTACTCTCTGTGATCCAATGCAACAGTCTTCCAGGCGGAGGTTTACAAGATACTGGCGGTAACATGGGAGGAAGAAATTGGGAATGAAACTGGAAAACGCTTCTGCATCTGTTCAGACAGTCAAGCTTTGCTGAAAGCACTGTGCAGACCAACCATGTCCACGAGTTTGGTGCAGTAGTGTGCGGATGCCCTTCAGGAGTTGGCCGGCGTAAGAGAGGTGGCGCTCGTATGGGTCCCAAGCCACATGGGAGTCCCAAGAAACGAAAAAGCGGACGAACTCGCCAGGGGAGGATCCCGGCAGAAATACGTCGGGCCAGAGCCTTTCCTGGGGCTCACAAAAGGGCAAATGAAGACGGCCCTAACAGAGTAGACCCAGAAAGAGATACAAAAGGAATGGACCAACACAGGAAACGTGAGACAGGCGAAGGAGTATGTGACAGGATACAGCAAGTCCCGTAGGGACTGGCTGCTCCGTAGAACACGAAAAGAGGTGGGAGCCATAGTGGGAGTCCTAACCGGACACTGCGTCCTACAAGGACATCTGGCAAAGATGAGAGTGAAGGAACACGCGACCTGCGAGCGATGTTGGGCCGAGGATGAGACCTCGGCGCATTTCCTCTCATCATGTGAAGCATACAAGGAGGCAAGAAGAGAGGTATTCGAAGAGGAAGCCTATAAGACAGAGGACCTTCTGAATCTGAGGTGGCCCGAGATTCTGGCCTATGTACAGAAGACCGGCAGATTCCGGAGCGAAGGAGGGACGCAGTAGGGGGAATGCCCGGGGGTTGACGAAAAGGGCGCTTCATATGCCTAGTCACCAGGCCTAGAGCCTACCCCACACTACTACCACTACTACCACCGCTGCCAATCAAATGCCGAGAGAAGCTTCAAGCTTTATATAGGTTACTTGTCGATCTTGTTTTTTAATCTTTTGTACAGGTTCAGGCATATACGCAATATTCCAATACTCCCTGTTACCTATTTACACAATGGTTCGCGTTTGATGTAAACATTCAGAAATAAAGGTACGAGAAATGCACAGATACCAAATTTACATAGATAGAGTTGATACCAAATTTACATAGATAGAGTTTTTGTCAACTGTACGCCGATGATTTGACATAACGAATACAAGAATAAAATAATATTTATGCGTAAAAGTATAACCAATCAGGACATTTTATCTTACGGATCGCAAAAAGAATAGACTTATACCCATTCGTATTGCTATTTCAAGTATGTTTGCATTCTGCATCGTAAGGTACCGTAGGTATTGCAATAATACGTACTATATGGAAATAATATGCATAGAAAGCAACCAATCAGGTCTTTTTTGCTTAAAGACCGCAAGGCCCTCATGTTTGCATCATGAATGGGAAGTTACCGTGGGTATTGGAATATTATGTATATGGGTTTCGGAGTCACAGCAGTGTGCGGTCGAGATGTGCGAGGATTATTATCCATAGACACTCGATTCCTTTTTAACTGCAAACCAATAGGGTATTCGACAAATTTTAGAAAAGAGTTTAGAATGATACATAGATATAGAGTATATTTTAACATGGCTACATTTAAAATCAAGTTTTCTAATTTCCGATTTGAATTTGCCGCTAAAACGCTCATTTCTAGCATGGTGTTGCAATGACGTCACAGCGCAGTAAACTCGCGGACAGATACAAGGCATTTAAGTATTTATTTGTTTTTGGCCTGTGTTTTTACTGTTTTTTATGTAAAAAAATGTCCTATAAGTGGTGTGTAGTGCCTCAGTCTTCGAATACTACCATAAAAACACCTGAAAAACTATTTATTCATGTGCCTACAGCAGTAAAAGAACGGAAAAAGTGGCTAGAACTTGCTCGAAGAGTCCCAAGGGCTTTATCTAATACATCTTCACTTTACATTTGTGAAGATCACTTTGATGTGAGTATAACTAAATTGTTTCTATTAATTTTTCTCACGTTGTCTATAATATATATAACTGTTTCGTAAATGAGGATGAAATTTTTGAGGTTATGTTTATTACAAGGGGTGAACAACTATAATAGGCAGAAAGGTGTAAAAATTTTTAGGTGGTGCTAGCGAGTTATTAGGCAGGGCTAGGGGGTACCTCTAAATGCAGGATTAGGCAGTGCAAATGCAGGCTAAATGTAAGACTGAACAGTGCATATGCAAGACTAGGCAGTGCATGGGCAGGAATAGGCAGTACCTATGCAGGCCTATGCAGTGTAACCTGTGCAGTACTTCAAGTATTTCTGGTCGTTGTATACTTTTCGCCTAACTGTCCCCCCCTCGGTTTTTTACATGATTTTTATTTTTGTTCAGATAATGAATCTATTGTAAGTGGCATATTAACTAAAAAAGCAAAACATATAACCTAACCTCAAAATCTAAATGAGTAAAAGCAGGCGAAGAATATCGTAAAAAAACTTTCAGTTATATACAAAACAACTCGAATACTTACATCAACATTTTAAAGTTTCTAAATTCCGCAGAACAAAAATCACTGTTCTTGGCAAAGAAGCCTGCCACAATAAAGGATTTCAGCATTGGCAACTTGGAACTATCGTCTTTGGAGAATCTGTTTTCCATTGAAAATGTTTTTTATAAGCAAAACACAAAATAAAATCTAATTTAGGACGATAATTCGCACTTTAAACCAAAGCAAACATTACCATCCATAAGAAAATAACACAGAAAATAGGTTCGTTTGAGGCGTTTACTGTTTTGTGACGCCACTCGCAGCTGATTGGTAGACCGCCTGTTTTGAATCACGTGGCTAATTGTTTGAATTCAATGAATTTATTTAATTAAAAGAACTATGAATTTGAGAAAAAAATTAAACAAAAAAGTTTGTTTTTAGCATTCTCAAGACCTAAAGAGATATCTAAAAATAAATATATATTTATTTTTTACTACTGTCAAACACCCTATTGAACACTGTAGCCATAGAAGTGGCAGAGTCCCCAAAGCAACTCACCAAACTTTCGTGACATTCGTTTTGTTTTAGTCCTTAGTCCTTAGTAGTTATTTTTACGGTAAAATTTTGTAAATACTGAGATGAATTCGCCTCCGTGGTGAAACCAACTGAATTAATTAAGCTGCCGCTTCGTGTGAACACAATGACTTAAAAGAATAGCTTCGTTCCATCATCGCGCGCGACAGTCATAAAACGGTACGAAAGCAGTGGCGTAGCGCGGGGGGTTCGTCGCCCCCCCCCCCCCCGCCCCAAGGGTACTGGCGCCCCTCGGAAACGGCCAATTGAGTGGGCGCTAAAGGAAAGTAAAGACAGGATGACTTTTTTTTTTGGTCGCAAGATTTTTGAGAGGCGCCCTTTTTAGCTGTCGGCCCCCCCCCCCCAACCCTTCAGGCACGCTACGCCGCTGTACGAAAGATTTCTTTTGCGTTCCAGGTCGACGTTGTACTGTTATCGGATAGTCAGTGTTCCGTTCCATCAAGTCACTTAAACTGGTTTCGGACTCCTCTGAAATACAATGATTGAAGACAGGCGCATTAGAAATGTTTGCTCTCTCTTTTTCTTTGTCTGTGTTTATCATATGTTGCAATGAAAAAATTGCATGTAAAACACACACATCACCTGAGATAAAAATATACCATAAAATTACATTAAATTTACATTTGTCTGAGAAAATAGCCCAACATATTAAAATTTTTGTCAAAATAAATTGAGTTTTACAACCAATTTTAACACATGAAACAATGCCGGGAAGCCACTTAAATATACCAATATTTTTTAAATTTCCAAAAATAATTGTGTATGATATTTAAAATTTGGGTAAGGGACGATTCAATTTAACAGTGCAAAACATATAACGGTAGTTTCCAAACAGATTTTGAAAAAAGATACCCAATAGAATATTTTGCGTCTAATTTACATTTCCGTAAGTCTAACGTGTGGAACTCCTTCTGGAATTTAGAGCAATATATTTTACCTCTAGGTTCTAAATAATTTTGAGAGTATTTTTATAAGGTAGGTGAGAGGCATAAGGCCCATCCATAGGGTCCATCTTATTTTTGCGACCATATTACGTTAAAAGAAAAGTGCATACTGAGATTTATGTGGTATAGTTTTTGCAAAGTCAGTTGAATAAAGGTTACTAGGTAGGTACTCATGAAAATTATTTCATTTAATTATGGCGTAAACTAAAGAAATAAAAATAGATAATAAAACTTTCTATTCCTATACCTACAGAAACGACACTGATTTATTTTCTAACTCTGCAGCATACTGCCGACTAAAGGAGTCCTGCAAAGAACACCTGAAAGCAATTAAAAGCGCATCTCAAAAAAATCTGCCAATCAAATGCCGTCTAGCCACCTGTGCTGGGTCGGTCAGAAAACAAATACTTTGTCGTCGGCCCGCAAAGAGTCGCGCCTTTTCTCTGTCGGTAGGGTTGAAATTATACCAGGAAGATTTTATATCAATTTGGATAACTTTTGAAGGGCAGATTGAAGCAAAATTTCATGAAATCGATAGAACCCCGTATTAGGAGCATTTCAGGTGACTTTGCAAAAACTATAACTTCCAATGTTTTATACACTTTGAAAAAAATGGTGCAAGCTGCATTTTTATATAGTGGTTCCTTTCCGCCAAAATCCTTCTTAAGCTTCGCTAGATATAAGGCCCCAAATGTTTTAAAAATCAGTTTTGCGATTTTCTCGAAAACTTTTTCGAAAAAGTCAGGAAAGAAAAAATACACAAAATTCGATCTAAAATAAAATAAGAAAAAACCTAACCTAACATTTGCAAAAATATATTTAAAACTTAAATAAATTACGTTGGCCAATCCCAAGCGCCAACGCTGAAACAATAATTCATAGCTAATACTTCGGCAAGAACCGGCAGCTGAATGTAGCACAAATACAACTCTTGATACATGATTGAAATAACAAAGTCACAAGAGGGTGTTTGACAGTAGTAAAAAATAAATATATATTTATTTTTAGATATCTCTTTAGGTCTTGGGAATGCTAAAAACAAACTTTTTTGTTTAATTTTTTCTCAAATTCATAGTTCTTTTAATTAAATAAATTCATTGAATTAAAACAATTAGCCACGTGATTCAGAACAGGCGGTCTACCAATCAGCTGCGAGTGACGTCACAAAACAGTAAACGCCTTAAACAAACCTATTTTCTGTGTTATTTTCTTATGGATGGTAATGTTTGCTTTTGTTTAAAGTGCACATTATCGTCCTAAATTAGATTATTTTGTGTTTTGCTTATAAAAAACATTTTCAATGGAAAACGGATTCTCCAAAGCCGATAGCGCCAACTTGCTAATGCTAAATTCCTTTATGGTGGCAGGCTTTTTTGCCAACAACAGTGATTTTCGTTCTGCGGAATTTAGAAACGTTAAAATGTTGATGTAAGTATTCGATGAGTTGTTTTGTATATAACTGAAAGTTTTTTTACGATATTCTTCGCCTACTTTTACTCACTTAGATTTTGAGGTTAGGTTATATGTTTTGCTTTTTTGTTTAATATGCCACTTACAATAGATTTAATTAAATACCCAATCATTATTATTTTAACCATTAACAAAATTTTCTAAATACATTAAATACCCATTAAATTATTATTTATTACTCCACTCGGTACTCCATATAGTTTTCCATATCATTAAAAAAAATTAATTCATAGAAAAAAAATAAAAATAAAAATCATGTAATAAACCAGGTAGGCAAAAAGTATACAACGACCAGCAATACTTGAAGTACCGCATAGGTTACACTGCATAGTCCTGCGTAGTCTTGCATATGCACTGCTCAGTCCTACATTCAGCCTGCATGAGCACTGCCTAATCCTGCATTTAGAGGTACTCCCTAGTCCTGCCTAATAACTGCCTAGCACCGCCTAAAAATTTCTATTATGGTTGTTCACCCTTTGTAATAAACATAACCTCAAAAATTTCATCGTCATTTTCGAAATAGTTATATATATTATTATTATAGACAACGCAAGAAAAATGAATAGAAACAATTTAGTTATATTCACAACAAAGTGATCTTCACAAATGTAAAGTGAAGATATTTTAGATAAGGCCCTTGGGTCTCTTCGAGCAAGTTCTAGCCACTTTTTCCGTTCTTTTACTGGTGGAGGCACATGAATAAATAGTTTTTCAGGTGTTTTTATTCTAGTTTTCGAACACTGGGGCACTACACACCACTTATAAGACATTTTTGTACATAAAAAACAGTAAAAACACAGGTCAAAAACAAATAAACACTTGAATGCCGTTTACTGCGCTGTGACGTCATTGCAACGCCATGCTAGAAATGAGCGTTTTAGCGGCAAATTCAAAACGGAAATTAGAGAACTTGATTTTAAATGTAGTCATGATAAAATATACTATTTTAATAATTTTGCATAGCAAATTAGGAATCTATGTATCATTCTAAACTCTTTTCTAAAATTTGTCAAATACCCTATTGCAATTGATACATAATGATACCGACTTTTTAGTCCAAGATATACAGGGTGTCCCAGATAAAAGCAACTACATGGGGATTTCGGAAACGGTAAGAGAGATACGAGTTTGTTTAAATGAGAAAAAAGTTGCGCTATTCTAAGCCCAATCAGGTGCTGTATCAATATTAAATATATCTACAGGGGATACTAAAATATCAAGGAACAACTAAAAATTGTGTTTTTTGAAAAATTGAAATATCGCCGCCATCTTGCAAACAAATTTAATGAAATATTATTTAATGGCATATGATCACATGCCTGAAGTAAATCGATCACAACACGAACAGCATTCGTGTTGTGAACAGTTATTTGGTCGTTCCATCTAATCAAAACTGTTTTAAAACAGTCCTCGTACTGCATTGCGCGCTTTTGGTTTTTTGGACGGTTTTATGACTGTCGAATGGCTTGATGGAACTCTCTTAATATAGATCGAATTATTTAGCGTATTTTTTATTTCTTTCCTTTTTTACAATAGTGTTCAACACTGTAACGATCTGCTTAGATTTTGGCCAACGCAACGGAGCATCGCATTAATATGAAACTTTCGAAGTATAGTAGACCACATTTTTCTCAATAATTTAAGATATAATTAAAAACTTCGTAGGAGCTTTCGTTTCGGAGATATTTAGAAAATTAACTAAAAAACAAACAAAAAGGTAAACGGGGTCAAGGTAATAATTCTATGTAAAATCGATAATGATTTTTAATATACTTTTTATTCAACTTTTTTATAAATATTACTTCGTGTTAGTTAAAAATATACCAATGACTGATAGTGTCTGTAAGTTTTTGGACTTGGAGCTCGTGCGGAGCCGGAGTGGTCGTAGTTGTTGTAGTCGCCGGCGAATCATCAGTGACAATCAATTGAATGACAATTGTACTGACAGAACTCGGTAGTACTCTGAGATCGGTACCGCCAGTTACTGCGCTCCACCTACCCGCGCTTTTTTCCCTGAGAAGCTCAACAAAGTAGGTTAGGGCCTAAAATACATGAACCCATGTAGAGTTTATAAATACACTGAGGGAAAATTCTACTTGGAAATAATTAAAAAAAAATTGAACCAAATAGAATATTTATATAAAATCGGAATGGGATAACTGGGCGCCGCCAACTGGGCGCCGGACCAACTGGGCGCCAAGCCCGCCAGCTGGGCGCCGGGTCAAGTCGGCGCCGGACTGATTTTTTTTTTGGTAAAATGTGCAGATAAAAAACAAAATAGATATATTTATTTATACAAAAACATCTTTGAAAATTCCTTTGGGCAATTTTCTTGAAATTTGGTTTTGTTTTTAAATTATTTAATAAATTTTGGTATTTTTGCGGCATCTATCTTTATTTCTCTCATAATATAACGTATAGGTCTCTCTTTATTGATCGTGGAGCAGGCATATTGCCGCGTCATAGGCTGCCGAGACCAGACAACCGGTTTATTTACGGACCGTGGTCATGGTAAGCTATAAGTTTCGTTCCATCAAAGCGTGGGACGGTTATAGAACGGTACGAAAAATCCTGTTTGCGTTCCAGGTCGACGTTGTACTGTTATGGGACAGTCAGTTTTCCGTTCCATCAAGCAACCTAAACTGGTTTCGGACTCCTCTGAAGGACAAGAATTGCACACAGGCGCATTAGAAGGCGCGGAAAAATTGTATGTAAAACACATACATTTCTAGTTTACATCACCTGAGATAATAATAAACCATAAAATTACATTAAACTTACATTTGTCTGAGAACATTCAAAAAAACAGTGAATAACCCAAAAAATTAAAATTTTTTTCAAAATAAATTGAGTTTTACAACCAATTTTAACACATGACAAAATGCCGGGGAAGCCACGTAAATATAGAAATATTTTTTAAATTTCCAAAAAAAATTTTTGCAACATCTGCAACATCTGTTGATTTTTTTGCAAGAGCCTCTTAATTTTTATTACTACGGGACTGCGGATCGTGTAGGTATACCACATGAAAAAAAGCTATACTGACCATAGGGTAGCTTGCTTAGAAAAAGAAAAACTAGTTTAGCAGGTGATTGGTTAGGATTCGCTTTAAGGCATCGACATTAAGGTCATTACTAAAGTACAAGCTACAAAATGTGATTTTCCTAACTTCTTAGAAGTATCACGAAAACCTTGTGAATATTAAGGCTTTCTATAATATGTAGGTAATTTCACAAATATTTTATAAAAATCAAATTAGAAAATACGAATAAATAAATATATAAATTTTACATAAAACTTGTGATATTAGAAAAACTAAATATATTTTCTCAAGTTTCGCCCAAAAATATGTGCTAATGCAAGTTCGTTTTAATTTTTGGTATATTTAGTTTATTAGGCAGTCTGTAGTGGTTTATAGTTTGTGAATACAGGGTGTAACTAAATAAGTGTAAAACATTTAAGGGGGTGATTCCGCATTCTTTCATATAAAGAAACTTCATTGGAGCATTCCTTGTTAAGATACAGCCCCTTAAAGGGGGTACATAAAATGTTCTACTACCAAAAAAGCCGGTAATGAATTTGGTTTACCCCATGGTTGTAAGGGGTGGAAAACGCAACCCCTAAAATTTATTTCCAATGTAATTTTTTGTCTTATTATTTGTTTTCCATTTAAAAATGTATTTCCGATAGCCTGTTTCATTGTAAATAAAAAATGTCTCTTGGATTCTTGCCCAAAATAAACCAGTTCGCAGCAACAAATTATTTCACGAACAACTACAGAGATACATCGTCATAAATGTTATGACCCCCTTTAAGGGGCGGTATCTTAACAAGGGATGCTCCAATAAAGTTTCTTTATATGAAAGATCCGAGATCCTATCTTTTTTCGATGAGGAATCATCCCCTTAAATGTTTTAGTTATTTAGTTACACCCTGTATAAATTAAATTGATGTAATTTTATCTGCATTTTAAAAAACTAAAATTAAAAATATATTATGATAATCCTATGTAATTGTGTAATCCTTTCTGTGTGCAAATTTAATTTCGTGCTCTCGAATTCATCCGTTGCCTTCGATTTATCTTTAAGCGAGACGCCAAACCTAACCTTTCTTTTAATCACGTAATTTTGAATTTAACTCTCTCGCATATGATCACGTGCCTGAAGTAAATCGAACAGCATTCGGTTTTTGGACAGTTATTTGGTCGTTCCATCTAACCCGAACCGTTTTAAAACAGTCCTCGTACTCCTTGTACTGCATTGCGCGCGCATTGGGATTTTTTGGACGGTTCTATGACCGTAGAACTGTTTGATGGAACAGAACTATTATTATTATTATCAGCTGATGATCCCATTCTAGCTAGTTTGTCATCCTTCTCTTTCACCTAGCGCAAATAAAAAATTTATTAAATCGTACTCAGGTATAATTTGCTTACCCCGGTGGTGTTTTTTGGTGATAATTCTAGGGCTTGTGATAAAGCATCCTTTGCATTAATGACGAACTGCAAACTGGGAGCTTTGAATGTTCCAATCTCCACCTGCCAAAATATCAAGATAGAAAATATACAGGGTGTTCCGAAATTAAACGTCAATATTTTAACCGTATATCTTACGGCCCAAAACCAGTATTTACTAAGGCGTAAGTTTTAGTCTAGGTTTTGGTTTAAGTTTAGGGTTTAGGTTTAAAATTTAAATGTGCATTGGTTTGGAAAAATTGATTTTTTGCCGAAACAGGCCGCAATTGATTTGGTATTTTTACCTGTATGGACGATAAAATGTCCTAAAAATTGAAATTTAAGACGATTTGTTCTTGAAATGGACCATATAGACCGGAAAAAAGAAGAAAACATGGAAAACTGATTTTTCAACAACTGTCTAATTTAGGCTACTACGTCACTTTAAACCCCTAGGTCATGGGATTCCGACTAAAAATCGTCCTAAATTTTAAACTACCTCCGGGGGGTGGTTTATCTCATTGTAACTTGAAAACAATCACGTTTTTGTTAATTTATTTGTTAAAAATGTAAAATTTGATCATATTTAGGAACGATATGACAAAATTTTATACGATTTTTAGCTTCAATTAACTATTAGAGCGAGTTTTTTAGGGCAATGTACACAAGGCTGGATAAACCGTTTAGTACTAAATTCTCACTCTTTTATATTTTAGCATTTAGCTTTTAAACGATATTTGCCTTGACGAGGAAAGTAAAAAAACGATCTTCAGATTACAATCCAAATAAACTCACACGCGATTTGTTTATTTGCAAATAATCTTTAAATTAATATAATAAAAAATGTTTTTATTTATTTATTGTAGCAGTCATTTTCCATTAATGGTTTTAGTACGCTCTAGCCATACAGATATATTTAAGATGTACGTGCACCGAGATGACAGCAGATGACAATCCCAGTACTTAGTCCAGCAAGTGTCAGTCAAGTCACTTTTACGTCATTTTAATAAATTTAAAAAATTATTTTTCAGTTTCGCTTTGTTTGTGCTAGTTATATAACAAAAATTACGAAATTAGAACACATTTTCCGACAATGTCAAGTTTGGGAAGTAAGTGTAAATTGAAAACTGTAAGTAATTCATTTAAATATCGCTGCATTTTCACTTAAACCTCGTTCCCTACAAACTTAAACCTATAGTTGAAACCATTTCTTTTCCGTTTTTTCCATTTTTTTTACGAAATCCTTGCAGATTCTTATTTAAACCGGTTTTTTTTCCATTGCGATATAACCTATGTAGTTATAATTAGTCCAAAATTCCATTAACTTTTATTAAGTTTGAAACAAATTCAGTTAAAACATTTCACAAAAGATAAACTAAAAGTTAAACCTAAACCTAAACTTTAAACTTAAACCCTAAACCATCTTAGTAAATACTGGTGTAAAAGTTTATACAGGGTGTCTCTAAGAGGTCTGTACAAAATCTTAGCACAAATTCCTGAGGTCAAAATAAGTCGATTTAAAGCAACTTACCTTAGTCCGAAATTGCTCCGTTTCAGAGATACAGGGTGTTTTTTATTTTAATTGAACCAAGTGAAACTATTTTCCCAGAAATTGACTGATACCTACCGAAAATGATTAAACGACAAAAAAAATAATAACTCATTTACTGACTAAATTTAATCCTTAAAGGTAGCAGCAAAATCTTTTGATCCAAAATAATTTCAATATTCCGTTGCGGCATCGAACATTAAAAACGGAAATATCTCAAAAACGGCTCACCCTAGCAGATTTTATCAAAAGTACCTTTTTTGCTTAAAAAAGTTCAGGAAATTATTTTATCAACAAAAAGAGTTGAAAAATACACTGAGAAAAAAGTTATGGTCATTATAAACCATAAGATGAGCATTGTGAAGCGCCCTCTAACGGCCACAGTGAAAAAGTGTCCATATTTAGGTTTCGCATCCCAAAAAACCTCCGAGTACCAATTTTTAAAGTAATGCGTTGAGAAATGTTCATAAATTTTAATAAAATCGATTTTTAATTTTTAAATTCAACAGTATCTCTGAAACGGAGCAATTTTGGACTAAGGTAATTTGCATTAAATCGACTTCTTTTGACCTCAGGAATATGTGCTAAGATTTTGTATAGACCTTTTAGAGACACCCTGTATAAACCAGGGTCCAATGTTAACGGAAGAATACCAAAAATGGGGGTTTACAGTGAATGTAGACAAGACACAGTACTTATCCATTGGAAACGAATCAAGTAGAGTTAGAACTAGACAATGGACAAACAATATCAACATGCAATGAGTATGTATACTTGGGTGTCACATTTACTAAGACAGGAACCGACTGTAAAGAACTGGAAAAAAGAATAGCAAAAGCAAAAAAGGTTACTGAATGCCGTTACAGTATTTTATGCAGCAGAGAGATAAAAAAGAGTGTAAAATTTAACATATATGAAACAAAAGCACGCTGTTAAATGAAATAGAGACTTGTCGCGTAACAGAAAAATACAAAACAAAAATGGAAAGTGTCGAAATGGATGCAATAAGAAGATCAATGAGAATATCTAGAACAGACCATATAAAAAATGAGATCATACAAGAAAGAATGGGGATCGAGGAAGCAGGTCCTAGAATGGCAATTATAATGGCGCAGAAAAAGAGAACTTTCTAAAGAAACCTGACAGACGATTGTCAGGATCGAAGGAGGTGGAGATTAGGCGTCGGACAACGTATAAAAACGTTCCAAACCGTTAAGTAGTAGTCGTACAGGGTAAATTTTCAGTCAAGAAAAGCTTGAAAAAATTTGTCAATAAAAATCTTGTCGAAAAAATTCTTTGCTGTCTGAAAAAAAGTTTTTCCAAATTTTGATTTTTTGTAATTTTTTTTATGTTGATTTACCCTATTTCTGATACTTACCGTGTAGGCGCCAAAAGTTGTGGAAAAAATCGCACAAAATAAAAATGCTACCGACAACAATTTCATTTTAATTCTATATTTAGAATATTTTTTTTAAATCTCTATTGTTTGTAGACAAAATCGTTAAATCAACGTACTTCAGAGTGCCTGTCGAACTTATTATATTGAATCAAGATTGATTCGAATTTATTTATTTATAATAACAATCTTGTCTAGGTAAATGATGATGATGAAATGAAAGATCTTATAGTCAACAGTGACGGCAGCGCCGCGCGAGGAAGGTTTCAATTTCACCCGTTTTTCAGCGGGGTATGGGTGGATGTCCTCGAGCGGGGGCGGGAGGAATGTTTATTTTAGTTGAAGTCGGACATCATCATCGTGCAGAAACGTCCGTCGCCCTTCTACACGTTGCCGGTTCTATCCTTAGTGAAGACGTATGAGTTTGTTTTGATTTGGGATATGTCAGTAGTAAAAAGAATTGCCGGTCGCCTGTCATTGTTTGTTTTTCTAATCGTTTGTTTAAAAAATGGAAATAAATACCGTCGATTGCATAATTAACTGTGCAAATTTAAAGACGTTGACATATGAACTTCGATTAGAAATAAAATCTTTAGAGCCACATAGACCGGACCTAAAAATCCTAAAAACTAATAAAAATTTTAGTGCAAGTAATAAAAAGTTATACGATGCTGAAAACTGGTTGTACGGTTGTGAAAAACGAAATGCTTTTTTTTGCTTTATTCATCTCATTAAGAACAATCCACGCAATGATCCTGCGTGTGTTTAGTTTAGTGAAAAGTTAAAGACACAAAGTAAGTGCTACTTATTTAAATAACCACATAGAATTTTCTATGCTAGGCAAGACTGATATTAGGTGCCAATTGAATAGTGCCTACATTACAAAACATTGCCGAACATAATGAAAATGTGGCAAAAAATAAACATATACTTAGTAAGTTAATAGACTGTTTAAAATTCTGCGGGATTTTTGAGGTTGCTCTACGGGGCCATGATGAGTCTGAAACTGGTGCTAATCCACGCACTGCGCATTTAAAAGAAGGGCGAATAGACTTTATCTATAAACAAATAAACTAAAAACTACACCAAGTAGCTGCTTGTTTGTAAAATGCTAAAATAAAATTGTTTAGGTAAGTTTTTTTATCTCCTTTTCCTAGCAGTATAAATTTCTGCCCCCCCCCCCCCCAATTTATAACGTCACCAGCCACCACTGCTGCCTAACTTATTATATTGAATTAAGATTGATTCGAATTTATTTATTTATAACAACAATCTTGTTTAGGTAAATCAGGTGAGATCTTATAGTCCTAACAGTGGCAATCAAGTATAAAAGGCAACTTCATAGGGGTATAGTCAACCACGGACACCGGTGTTTCGGAAAAAGGCATTTCCATCCTCAGCGTGACTTGCCTGACACAAAGTAGAACAAACTGACTACAAGATACAAGGTAAATGAAAAAGAATGAAAAAAATGAAAAAATTTCACCTATTTTTCATTCTGCGAGTGAACGACAGCCAACCAAGGAAACAGTCCAGGGCGGGACGAAAACGTTCACCGGTCTATAAGGAAGAAAGACTTTTCGTCACAGTTCAACCAGACCATGATCTCACCGTCTCCACGGTATCGGGTTGTAACCGAAAACAATGAGTTAATCAAGTATAAAAGGCAATTTCATAGGGGTATAGTCAACCACGGACACCGGTGTTTCGGAAAAAGGCATTTCCATCCTCAGCGTGGCTTGCCTGACACAAAGTAGAACAAACTGACTACAAGATACAAGGTAAATCAAAAAGAATGAAAAAATTGGTGAAACCTATTTTTCATTCTACGAGTGGACGACAGCGAACCAAGGAAACTTAGTCCATGGCGGGACGAAAATGTCCACCGGTTCACGTTTTCGTCCCGCCATGGACTAAGTTTCCTTGGTTCGCTGTCGTTCACTCATAGAATGAAAAATAGGTTTCACCTATTTTTTCATTCTTTTTGATTTTCCTAACAGTGGCAGCTGCTACAGGGAGGGCAACGGGGAAGTGCCCTCCCAAAACTAGACAACAAACAGTATTTTTAATTGATTTATTTAAAAAAAGTTAAATCTTCCCTTACGACATGATTCTCTAGTTATTTTTATTTTTTAGCGTAAATAATTACAAGCCGGCAGCAGCGCCGCGTGGGGCAAGGTTTCAATTTCACCCGTTTTTCAGCGGGGTATGGGTGGATGTCCTCGAGCGGGGGCGGGAGGAATGTTTATTTTAGTTGAAGTCGGACATCATCATCGTGCAGAAACGTCCGTCGCCCTTCTACACGTTGCCGGTTCTATCCTTAGTGAAGACGTATGAGTTTGTTTTGATTTGGGATATGTCAGTAGTAAAAAGAATTGCCGGTCGCCTGTCATTGTTTGTTTTTCTAATCGTTTGTTTAAAAAATGGAAATAAATACCGTCGATTGCATAATTAACTGTGCAAATTTAAAGACGTTGACATATGAACTTCGATTACAAATAAAATCTTTAGAGCCACATAGACCGGACCTAAAAATCCTAAAAACTAATAAAAATTTTAGTGCAAGTAATAAAAAGTTATACGATGCTGAAAACTGGTTGTACGGTTGTGAAAAACAAAATGCTTTTTTTTGCTTTATTCGTCTCATTAAGAACAATCCACGAAATGATCCTGCGTGTGTTTAGTTTAGTGAAAAGTTAAAGACACAAAGTAAGTGCTACTTATTTAAATAACCACATAGAATTTTCTATGCTAGGCAAGACTGATATTAGGTGCCAATTGAATAGTGCCTACATTACAAAACATTACCGAACATAATGAAAATGTGGCAAAAAATAAACATATACTTAGTAAGTTAATAGACTGTTTAAAATTCTGCGGGATTTTTGAGGTTGCTCTACGGGGCCATGATGAGTCTGAAACTGGTGCTAATCCAAGCACTTTGCGCATGTAAAAGAAGGGCGAATAGATTTTACCTATAAACAAATAAACTAAAAACTACACCAAGTAGCTGCTTGTTTGTAAAATGCTAAAATAAAATTGTTTAGGTAAGTTTTTTTATCTCCTTTTCCTAGCAGTATAAATTTTTACCCCCCCCCCCCCCCCCAATTTATAACGTCACCAGCCACCACTGCTGCCTAACTTATTATATTGAATTAAGATTGATTCGAATTTATTTATTTATAACACAATCTTGTTTAGGTAAATCAGGTGAGATCTTATAGTCCTAACAGTGGCAATCAAGTATAAAAGGCAACTTCATAGGGGTATAGTCAACCACGGACACCGGTGTTTCGGAAAAAGGCATTTCCATTCTCAGCGTGGCTTGCCTGACACAAAGTAGAACAAACTGACTACAAGATACAAGGTAAATCAAAAAGAATGAAAAAATTTCACCTATTTTTCATTCTACGAGTGAACGACAGCGAACCAAGGAAACTTAGTCCATGGCGGGACGAAAACGTCCACCGGTCTATAAGGAAGAAAGACTTTTCGTCACAGTTCAACCAGACCATGCTGTCACCGTCTCCACGGTATCGGTTTGTAACCGAAAACAATGAGTTAATCAAGTATAAAAGGCAACTTCATAGGGGTATAGTCAACCACGGACACCGGTGTTTCGGAAAAAGGCATTTCCATCCTCAGCGTGGCTTGCCTGACACAAAGTAGAACAAACTGACTACAAGATACAAGGTAAATCAAAAAGAATGAAAAAATTGGTGAAACCTATTTTTCATTCTACGAGTGGACGACAGCGAACCAAGGAAACTTAGTCCATGGCGGGACGAAAACGTCCACCGGTTCACGTTTTCGTCCCGCCATGGACTAAGTTTCCTTGGTTTGCTGTCGTTCACTCGTAAAATGAAAAATAGGTTTCACCTATTTTTTCATTCTTTTTGATGTACCTAACAGTGGCAGCTGCTACAGGGAGGGCAACGGGGATGTGCCCTCCCAAAACTAGACAACAAACAGTATTTTTAATTGATTTATTTAAAAAAAGGTAAATCTTTCCTTACAACATGATTCTCTAGTTATTTTTATTTTTTAGCGTAAATAGTTACAAGCCGGCAGCAGCGCCGCGTGGGGCAAGGTTTCAATTTCACTCGTTTTTCAGCGGGGTATGGGTGGATGTCCTCGAGCGGGGGCGGGAGGAATGTTTATTTTAGTTGAAGTCGGACATCATCATCGTGCAGAAACGTCCGTCGCCCTTCTACACGTTGCCGGTTCTATCCTTAGTGAAGACGTATGAGTTTGTTTTGATTTGGGATATGTCAGTAGTAAAAAGCATTGCCGGTCGCCTGTCATTGTTTGTTTTTCTAATCGTTTGTTTAAAAAATGGAAATAAATACCGTCGATTGCATAATTAACTGTGCAAATTTAAAGACGTTGACATATGAACTTCGATTACAAATAAAATCTTTAGAGCCACATAGACCGGACCTAAAAATCCTAAAAACTAATAAAAATTTTTGTGCAAGTAATAAAAAGTTATACGAT